>CM034546.1:54061567-54661567 GCA_020055645.1 Tomocerus qinae | reverse complement strand
ATCGTCAATTCAATCTACAGATATTTTAGTTTTTTGATATAATATTTTTAATAATATATATATATGTATCGTTATTACCCTATCCAGAAAAGTCAGTGAGCTCTGAAGGCAATGAAGGCATCGTGACTGGAGAAGAATAGGCCACCCAATTAGCTTGGTGGGTGATCTATTGATTCTCAATCACGATTTCCTTGCAGCTCACTGCTTCGCCAGCAAAGAACAAAGTGGGTGTTTATATTTAAAAACAATTATCGAAATAAAATTTTGAAATAAATATTCAAAAACTTGCAAAAAAGTATTAAGGGTGACTAATAGTGGAGGTTTAGCAGCAGTGGCTGTATTGGCAAGGCCGAGGTAGCAGCAATCGCATTAATCATGTTGATTTGCTAACGAAACTCTGGAGGGAGATCCCTGGGTTAGCACTTCCTTGGGAAGCAATTCCTAAGGCGGGGCTAACTAGATCACCTCAAGACATGGACTGGTATAGTCGAACCTTTTGAAAAAGAAATGATTCTAGAACCATCAGAAAACTTGCAATATGCTACACTGATGGGTCTAGAATCAATGAAAAAACAGGATCAGCAGCTGTTCTGTTTCTACCAGAGGGAGTGCAAGAAATTGCACAACCCCTGGGGAGCTACAGTACCGTTTTCCAATCTGAAGTGTATGCTATAATGATTGCCGTCAATGGACTAATCGAAAAAGATCGAAATATCTCGAAAAGATTCGAAAATAATCGAAATATCTCGAAAAGATTCGAAAATGATCGAAATATCTCGAAAAGATTCGAAAATGATCGAAATATCTCGAAAAGATTCCAAAATGATCGAAATATCTCGAAAAGATTCGAAAATAATTGAAGAATTCCGAAAAGTTTCAAAAATGGCCGAAGAATCTCGAAAATGAAGAACATTCGCATTTTTAATCTTGATCCCATCTTTAACATCTTAATTTTGAGCCCACCCTAATTATTTAATGTTTCACCCACTCTTAACATTTTAATCTTGAACCCACCCTTAATTTTTTCATCTTGGACCCAACTTTAGAATTTTTATCTTGAACCCACTCTTAATATTTTCATCTTGAAATCACCCTTAACTTTTTCATCTTGAACCCATCCTTAATATTTTCATCTTGAACCCATCCTAAATATTTTCATCTTGAACCCATCTTAAATATTTTCATCTTAAACCCACCTTAAACTTTTTCACATCCTGGACCTACTCTTAGCATTTTGAATTTGAACATCCACTTGACATTTTAACCTTGAACCCACCCATAGGATTTTAAATTTGAAACCCCTTTTGACATTTTCATCTTGAACCCACTCTTAACATAATATTTATCTTGAACCCACTCCTAACATAATATTTATCTTGAACCCACTCCTAACATAATGTTTATCTTGAACCCACTCCTAACATCATATTTATCTTGAACCCACTCTTAACATAATATTTATCTTGAACCCACTCTTAACATAATATTTATCTTGAACCCACTCTTAACATAAAATTTATCTTGAACCCACTCCTAACATAATATTTATCTTGAACCCACTCTTAACATAATATTTATCTTGAACCCACTCTTAACATAATATTTATCTTGAACCCAATCTTAACATAATATTTATCTTGAAACCACTCTTAACATAAAATTTATCTTGAACCCACGGAGTGAATTCTGTTAGAATGTTGAAATTCTGGATTGGTTTGTACTATGGTGACGACGTAAGATTTCTGAATAGACCTCGACAACAAAAAGATTGAAAGATAAAAAGGCAATGAGCTAATGCTCGACTGTGCTCACCGAGGTATATGCGTACCTATTGAAGGAGTGCACAGTATGTCTAATTTATAAATTAGTGGACATAACGTCGTGGTGTAATGAGTAATGAGCACAGACTAGAATAGGGTTGAAGAGAATGAAATAAATATTATTATTGTAAAGTGGCACACAAATAAATAAAACACAAAAATTAAACAAGTAAAATTTATTTTTAAATCTGTATTTTTAAAAATTATGAAAGCGAATTGTTACGACCATTTCACACAAAGAACAACATTCCACCTCCACTAAGCCAAATCCAGGTTCTAAAATAATAACAAACACACGTACATTAAATGCACACATCTTATAAGAGAGACAAGTGTGGTTACCCTACCGACGGGGCTAGTATTACTAATACGATTTATCCTCGAGAACAATGGACACAATGGAAACACCATCACTAATAGAAATTTTGTACTGTGTTGCTAATTGATTTTTAATTGCCTTTCTTCGACGCTCGGCGAAGTGAATGCAGTATAGTGAATGTGTTGTAGAGAGTAGTTGAATGTCGGGGACAACCAAACTGGCGAAGTTCCAATCTTAGTCACTAACAGCACGGTAACATTTCAGTTTCTTTGTTAGCTTTTGGCGCCGGAACTGGATGTACTAAAAGGAGTGATATCAGCGGGGTGCACGTGACTAAGAGAATGCTGTTCTCTATTTCACTCTCACATATAATAAACTAATGGCAACTTACGCTTTGGCACTTATTATTTATTAAATTAGCAAAACTCATTATTTACCATTTTAACTTGCTTAAAATGCAGAATTCAACAGTGAAACAAAGTACAATTGAATTTGGTACTGCTAAAAGTACTCTTTTCAAAAACACTTCCTGGTTACCAATGGATGCCAAAAGGTACAATACTGCCTCAGCCATACTCTACCCGACGGTCAATTAAAATTGGTTTTCTAATTGAATTTCAAAGCTATTCTTTAAAGGAAATTAACATTTCAACTAAGTTGCTGTACAGACGTACATGGATCTGCGTCTGTAGTCAAGCAAATGATTAAAAGGTTGTACTAAATATCCACCGGTCCCCTTCGTCTCAAACGGAGAATAAGACAAGACATTTATGACGAAAATTGAAAGAGGAATGCTAAATGTTTCATATTTAAAGGCGCGTTAGTTTGCACTAATTATTGAGTTTCAGTGCACAAAAAGCAGTCTGTAAATTCAAATTTCGAGTTTCAAAGCTTATTGCATTCTAAAAAATAAGATTCCAAAACAAAAATTTCGAGTTTCTGTGGACAAACGAACTAAAACTGTATGTAAAATCAAGTTTCTTTCATCTTTTCATTTTGCGGTATGAAAATTAAATTGCATTTGTGGTCATTTCTTCGGTGTGAAAACTAAAATTTCTAACTAGAGTTTCTGTGCAAATTTGCCTAAAAATTATAATTTCCATTGTGAACTCGATTACTCAAAACGCAAAAGTTTTATTTCTAGACGGCTTTATGTACAGAAACTCGAAATTTTAATTTTCTCACCGCAGTGTCCACAAAAGCTGAAAATTTTAGTTTTTAGACTGTTTTGTACACTGAGACTAATTTTAAATGTTTAAATCACTACATGGACATAAACTTGAAATTTAAATTTTTATACCCCTACGCACTACCTGTAGTTAGTGGGCAGTGGTTTATTTGGTAAGTTCAGTGGTCGGGAGGGATAAGGTAAATCTTTGAGCGTTGGAAAATTTGGAGGCTAAATTTAGGCAGCGGGATAAGGTTTCCTACATTTCCTCCAATCCCGTTTTCTCCAAAGTGCCACATAACCTTTTATCCGTTTCCTCCATAGCTTAATAAAATACCCTAACATCCATTGCGTCCCGTCACTATTTTTGCCTCCTTTCTATCCTAACCTAACATAATAAAAAATAAACATAGCTAATAAAAAATAAACATGGTATTTGTTAGCTATGTTTATTTTTTATTATGTTAGGTTAGAAAAGAGGCTCCCAAGCTGCAGACTGCATAAGGCCAACAATGGGCCAACAAACGGTAAATTGGCATAATGTTGGTAATTTGACGGGGCTAGTCGAAAACAAATAAGACGCAATTCCTGAGTTGGGCCTTAGTCGGCTTAGTCTCCAATGGGCCGTAATAGTCGGCCCAATGTCGGCCCTCCGCCATACATATTTAACCAACTTTTCCCCATTGCCGGCCCGAATGTTTTAGAAATGCATTGGGCCGTCATTGCCTGCCCAACGCAGGCCCCTATATCGCAGAATTTGCGCAGTCGCATCTCATTTCGATGAAGACGGCGTGTTCTCATTCATTCCATATACCCACTACGTACGGGCGAGTTGAGAGTTCAGTCGAATTATGAACGCTATCCAAACAGCCACGTTCTAGAAGATGGAGCTTAGAAAAGATAGCTGCTCACAATTTGCCGTGGTAAAATTTTTGAAAGAAAAGGTTTTCGAGGTCGTTCCTGTGACTTGGTTAACAACCAAAAGTGATATTACATATTGTGCGTGGCCAGGAAATAGAGACGCAAGATATTTAGCCAGAAATGATGAACCCGTTTCACCATCTTGGAAACACTTCGCAGTCAAAGTTAAGAGAATTAAAGGTATGCAAAAGTCTACAAAATTTTAAAAATTGAAGTTTATATGCATTTTAGTTTCAATAGTTTGATCATTAATTGAATTTTTATTATCTATAAAATAAAATTTTTAACACCTTAGATTCTTATGAGAAAGCTGACAAAAGCTGTGAAAAAATTATAAGATCCGAAGCATCAGACATAGACTCTTCCGAAGCGGAACAAAGTCAGCCCCTCTCATACAGAGCATCGAGTGGGCAAAATAAAAAATCGATTAGTGAAAGACCCTATGCCAATACAGTTATTAATAATACAATAGTGGAAAATGAAGAAAATGAATACTACAATTTCCTTCTTCCTGCAGGTACTAATTATTGTGACATTTTATTTTGTAAGGTTATTTATTAATATAAAATAATGAAATTTTTTAAAATTCAAGTTTAGTAAAGAATTAATTAGTATTACTAAACTTTTAAAATTATTTTTGTAGCCAGTGCAAGTGACGGTAATTTTGCCGATAACGCAGCTGAAATAAATCCTGTTCAAATATTATATACTTCACAAGTTGGCGAAAATTCATTCACTTTGGGTTCATTCCCTATCCCCACCGACCTCGAGCAGATAAATTCTGTAACTCTCGCCGTCCCTGCTGCTACATCTTCTACTCCTGCTGCCGAGTCAAATCAAACTGCAGGTTTAGATACCAACAGAAAGACTATTGATGAATGCAAAAGTACGTCATCTTTTTGCATTTGAATTCATGAAATTTTAAAACTAGCTAAAACTTTCAGTAGCAACATTTTAATTTAACACTCGAATTGGCTTAAAGTTCTGTAAGGATAATAATTACATTGTTTTAATTTTTCAGCATTTGAGGAATTAGTACTATTTCACCTGAATGCTATGCGAAAACAAATTGATGATCTATCGTTAAAGATTAATTCTCTGGCAGTTCATCAACTTCCATCAGAAAACGAAGATTTACCAACCCTGCCTTGCATGACTGAAAATCAGCTTCTTGAATTAAATAATTGGCTTAAGTTAAAATGCAATCAAGATAGCTTGGTACAATTTATTTCCAACCCCCAAAATGTCATTACAAATATTTTTGTAGATTTAATTATTATGAGTTTTAATGCAGTGAGGTATTTCTGTATAACAGGTAAAAATTCTTCGCGTGACCGGTGGAAAAGATTGGAAAGAACTTATTAGAAGAATTTTAACCAAAATTGTATCGGGCGAGTTGGAAACCAATTTGTCTTTAAGGGGACGACAAGGAAAGATCTCATTTGCACAACAACCTCTCTACAAATGTGTACTACGTAAGTGTTGCCGCAAAGCTTTTAATATCAAATTTCCTATGCAATACTAACTATTTTTAATAAATATCATATTCAAATTTGGTAGGGGCAGTAACACAGGTGTACAGCTCTATCACGGAAAAGGAGATTGAAAATTGTGTGGGTACTTGGCTGAGAAATTCGGGAGACAGAAAGGGGGGAAGAGAAAAACGTCGGAAAAATGTCATCGCAGCGGACCAGACGCCGCAAAATTAGCAAATTAGTTAGTCAGCAGTTGTGCTCAGTAAAAAGCAACATAAGTTCTAGCAGAGTTGCCCCCAATAATTTAGAACTTACTACAGATTTAAATACAACTTTAGCCGGTAATACTTATCAGTTACAAATATTTACACCTAATTCTGACCAACCACACATGCATGATTCTGATTCGGAGGATGAAAATGACTTATTTGAATTTCAATATACTTTAAGTGATCAATTAAAAAACTGGGCTATAAGCCATAATATCAGTTATGCTGCTATTAGTAATCTAATACATGTAATTAATCCCCACTTAAAATTTAGAATTTTAAAAACAGATGCTCGTTCACTTTTAAAAACTCCTCAAAATTTTAAAGTTGAAACAATGGGCCTTGGAAGCTTTTATTATTTTGGTCTTGAATCATTCATTCAAAATAGAATTAATTTCAATTTCCAAGACGAATTATTAACTGTTACTGTAGGTATAGACGGTCTACCAATTTCAAAAAGCTCCAAAAAACAGTTTTGGCCAATAATTGGTGTATTAGATCAATTTAAGGTAAAATCGCCTTTTCTGATAGCACTTTACTTTGGGTCAGAGAAACCACCTTTAAATAGTTTTTTAGACAAATTTGTGGCAGAAATAATACATCTACAACAAAATGGCATTATTTTTAATAATAGGAAACTACCTATTAAGCTTAGATGCATTATTGCTGACGCTCCTGCTAGAAGTTTTATAAAAGCCTGTAAAAGCCACAATGCTTACCATGGCTGTGAAAAATGTGAAGTTGAAGGGGAATACTATGAAAATAGAGTTGTTTTTGATTACTTAAACTCCAGATTAAGAACTGACGAAAACTTTTCTGTCCAGAGTGATGAATATCATCACACTGGTACATCTCCTTTGGTAAAATTAGATTTTGGGTTAGTTTCGCAAATGCCAGTTGAATATATGCACTTGATATGCTTAGGAGTGATGAGAAAACTGATTAAGTACTGGCTCAAAGGTCCATTGGCATGTAGAATAAGAGGTTCGGTATTAAGTGATATTAATAATAAACTTCGAAATTTAAAAAGATTCATACCTACCGAATTTGCCAGAAAAACTCGATCTCTTGAAGAGATAGAATATTTCAAAGCTACAGAATTTAGACTATTTTTAATTTATGTTGGTCCTTTAATTTTGCAAACTTCTTTGCCTAAAAAATACTATTCACATTTCTTACTCTTTCATTGTGCAGTATATATTTTGATGTCAAAAAGGGCCACTAATTTTGAATGGAACAATATAGCTAATAATTTACTGCGATCCTTTGTTGAAAACGCAATTAAGTTGTATGGTAAAAGCTTTATAATTTACAATGTTCACAACTTAATTCACCTTTCAGGAGATTGCTTAAAACTGGGTAATTTGGATAATTTTAGCGCATTCCCTTTTGAAAACTACATGCAACAATTAAAAAGATTTCTTCGTTCTAAACATTACCCTTTAGAGCAAGTAATTAAAAGAGTATACGAAAAAGAATCTTTGCCTTCTCAGGGAGATGCTAGTTGTTCCGTGGTAGAAGTTAATACACACGGAAATAATACGTCAGTTTTTTACAAAAACATTTTTATTTCTAATAGTATTCCTGATAATTGCTTTGTAACCACTAGTAATGATGTAATTTTAGTTTCAAATATTTCACAAAAAAACGGAGAAATTTTTATTTCGTATAAAACGTTTGTAAACTGTAGTAGTCTGCAGTCATACCCATGCAGTAGTATTGATTTGTCTATTTGCAATGTATCTAATATAGCCGGTAATTTGATTCAGAAAAATATTGTTGTTTTAAAACGCAAATGTGTGTTGTTGCCAAAAGATAATGATATTTACATGTGTATTCCTTACTGTTCGGATATTGAATAATACGGTGTGTCTAATATTCATATTATATAAAAAAAAAGTAACTTTTCTGGTTAGTATTAATTACATAATATGAAATTCAACCAAAATTTTGATACGCATATTCATCTTTCGAAATTCATTATCCAAAACACATGTTTTGAGATTGAGTCATGCATGCAGAGGCATACGTACTTTAAAATGATTTTCATTTACGTTAGTTCTTTTTGATTGACCAAAAATAAAATTATGGGACAATCGTATTAATCCTAATTAAATTATCTATATAATTTATACAGATAAATATTAATGAATAGTAGTAGTGTGTAAATTCTGATGGCTGCAGAAGAATAAATTTCTATAAAACTCAAGTTCATTTAAATGTATTTCACAGTTGTACTTTACTAGTGTGTAATATAAATTATCAGTAGTTGTGACCCTCAGTAATTATTGTACATTAATAATTATCAAATTTTAGCTTGTCAAAATAAAATTACTTTTGTAACATACTTGATGTTTAAGTGAACCTATATAATGATTTTAAAATGCATGTTTCATTTATTTCTAGCCTAATGTAGGCAGCGGACTATATTTGAGTGTTGGCATTCAGTTGGGTAATAGGAGGCATTGCATTGGGGAATATATGGCGCAGCATCTGGAATTATCTGGCATTACATTGGGAAATGGTGCGGCATACCATGTTGGCTTGACATTGGCAAAGGGTGGGCAGTCAGCGCGGATACGAACGGCAGGAAGTGTTGGACCGATGCACTACCGGCGGTCAAACGCGTGGTTGGCCCACTGTATTTCACAGGCAGAGGGCCAGCCTTATCCCAGCGCATTTTTGCAGCTTGGGTAGTTACGGGAGGCAATATGTTAGAATAATAGGTTATGTGGCATCTTGGAGTAAACGGTATTAGAGGAAACGGAGGTAACGGTATCCCGCTGCCCAAATTAAGTGTGGATCCTACCTTGACTTGGGAAAGTGTTCGGTCGGTCACCAGCCGGCTGGTGACTTTTAAGACATTTAATTTTTAGCCAGTCGTTAATATTTCCGAATTAACTACAATGGTCAAAAACTGGGCTCTGTTAACTGAGCAAATCATCCGTGATTTGGCGTATAAAAACCATGATTTTTGGTCATTTTGGCCACAAGTTGGCCAGCTATTCAATATAATTTTCAGTCGGCTAAAATGGAATCATATTTGCGACGGCAGCCACTCCCCGTTCTCGTTTATGGTCAATGTACCGAAATGTTATCAGTTCTTTGGGTAACATAGGTTACGGCTGTCGGGTATTTACTTCGAAAATATTTCAGCCGTTTTATAAATTTTCAAATAAAATTTTGATTGTTTTTGAAAAGTGTACTTCTTGCACTATCCCATTCAATTGTGCCATATTAACCTATTCAGCAATTTATTCCCCCTCTATTTTAATCCTTTTATTTGGTGTTTTGTTTATTAATGACAAAACAGTGGATTGTGGCTATTTCGTATAAAAACGAAAAATGTATTGCGGCTATTTCGTATAAAAGCGACTTGTGGATTGAGGCTAATTGGTTATTTAAAGGACCATATAATAAAAATTACTTACTTTGGCACTCTGTGTCCAATTATATTTTTCATTTCTAATTCCCAAGGAGGTGGAGGATTCTTAAGCATTCTTTGTGAAGCACTGATCATATTTTCAATCACCATCTGATTGTAGTTTGTGGAGTTTTGTGTTCCTCTAGCTGTGTTTTTTTCCATCTCGTATCCAGGCTCGTTGTAGTATGGTTCGGCCACCAATATCAAACCTGGATGCAACAGTTTTAATATGATTCCATACATAAGGTTGGCAACCGATGGTTACAGACTGAAGTTGTGGGTCGGGTTTTACGAGTATTTTGGCAAAAAACTGGACCTGTTTAACTTAAAAATCTCCTGGGTTAATTGGAGTTTTTCAAAACATAATAATGTATATTAAAGCCATGAAAGTATGTCGTCTGCTTAATATTACAACGTAACAAGCCATGATAAAATGGCTTGTTACTTTGTAGCAGCCATGATAAAACGGCTTGTTACGTTGTAGAAGCCATGATAAAATTGCTTGTGACTTTGTAGCAGCCATGACAAAAAGGCTTGTTACTTTGTAGCAGCCATGATAAAATGGCTTGTCACTTTGTAGCAGCCATGATAAAATGTTGTAGCAGCCATGATAAAATGGCTTGTTACTTTGTATCAGCCATGATAAAATGGCTAGTTACATTGTAGCAGCCATGATAAAATGGCTTTTTAATTTGTAGAAGCCATGTTAAAATGGCTTGTTACTTTGTAGCAGCCATGATAAAATGGCTTGTTACTTTGTAGCAGCCATGATAAAATGGCTTGTTACTTTTTAGCAGCCATGATAAAATGGCTTGTTACTTTTTAGCAGCCATGATAAAATGGCTTGTTACTTTTTAGCAGCCATGATAAAATGGCTTGTTACTTTTTAGCAGCCATGATAAAATGGCTTGTCACTTTGTAGCAGCCATGATAAAATGGCTTGTTACTTTGTAGCAGCCATGATAAAATGGCTTGTTACTTTGTATCAGCCATGATAAAACGGCTTGTTACTTTGTAGAAGCCATGATAAAATGGCTTGTGACTCTGTAGCAGCCATGATAAAATGGCTGGTTACTTTGTAGCAGCCATGATAAAATGGCTTGTTACTTTGTAGCAGCCATGATAAAATGGCTTGTTACTTTGTAGCAGCCATGATGAAATGGCTTGTTACTTTGTAGCAGCCATGATAGAATGGCTTGTTACTTTGTAGAAGCCTTTAGACAGAGTTCCAAGAGTTGTAAAGCAATTTTTACATGTTTTTATTGATCATCAGAGATTTCCAAATCTGAGGTACCTGGAGCTTAAAGTCCTGGTGCATACAAACGCAAATTATCTCTTGACTATCATATTCTTCATTAACTTTTTTTGGGAAAGTGCTAAAGGATCCGAGATTACTGACCCAACACTCATAAAGTAAATTAAATAAAGGTTCATCGTAACTTATTCTAGAGGTTATATTTTAAAAATTTCACAATTTTGTCTTTGATTGGAAGATACACGATCACAAAATGCAAATACAGAAATTTGTATCAATTTTAAGTTTCAAACTATGATATCTTCAAGCCAGGAAATGGATCCAGAACAAGACTTTGGCTTGAGCTTTTTAAAAGTTAGCCAATTTTTGACTTCCACTTATCCACAATCTCTCGAAAGCCGACTAACAGGTTAGCCCGCGAAAAGTCCTAACTTTAAAAATTTAGCATTGGAAAATCATAGCCAACTCCGTGGATTAACAACGTAAGTTAGTCTTAGCGGCCTTTGTTATCCACAATCCGACTTCCTTCACCTTGGATGGCTTTTTTAAGCCAACTTTATCATACTCGTCAAGAGGGTGACTTCCGTAGTTATTAGCCAACATAATAGCAAATTTATAATTGACCAAGATTTATGACAATCCGATAAACTGGTAAATAAAGCAGTGGCAATAATCGGTGGCGACCGTGATACATTAGAAATCAATGCAATGTAATGATTGTGATACACCAATCTTCTCATCATGTAACATTTACTATGTTCAACAAGAATAGCTCCATTAATGTATCACTATCACAGTCAATCATGGCCATTATTAAAAAAACGTTGCATTTGCTCCAGTATCATACCTGCTCCCCTATACATCTGCTCCAACTGACATCTGCTCCCTGTGATATCTACTCCCTATTACACCTGTTATGAGAGCAAATTGGTTGATACCGCAGGTGTCAGTTATGCACTTAGTGTAAATATCTTATAAGGGACAACATTGGGACATACACTACCCGCTGTCATTGGCAACTGGTAGTATTAAAAACGCTCATGCAAAGTGCCTAGCTGAACCCTCCTGATAAAGCAAAATGAGAAACCAAAGGAATAACAAGCTATAGTTAAAGCTCCGACTAAATTAAATCGTAAGTCGACTAAGAATTGAGACAGAGATAAGTCGAAGTCTAAAAACATTCTGGATGAAGTCTTAAGGCTTTGAAACGCCAGACTTTGGGGTGACTTAATTGAACCAGACTTTTGTTTTTTAGCCTCATTGAGAATCTGGGTCCAGAGACAAAAATGTGAAGTTTTCAAAGTATAACCTCTAGAATAAGTTTTGAAGAATCTTTTTTACACTTACTACATGGGTGTAGGACCAGTAATCTCAGATCCTTTAGGACTTTCCCAAAAAAGTACGAATTTTCGCGATTCCCATTCACCCTCTATGATAATTTTTGCTGGTTACCTAGCAGCGTCCCTATTTGTGACAAAAACAGTCTTTCGAAATCTGCACCTGTGCCGTAAACGGTGCAAAATTTGCTTTACAGAATCGAAAACTGACTCACTTTTTTGGGAATCTAACTTTTATTAAACCAATTCAAAATTCAAAACTTCAATGTAAATGGCCAAATTGAATTTTCCCGCACATAAAGTAATATAGAAACCTTGAATGCACTGAAAGCTGGAAAACTTTAATGCAGAATGCATGCATTGTTCCTGTTATGAAATTTTTTGTGCCTTCAGCCTTGTAAGTCGTTGGAGACTATAGACCGCGCAGCATACATGGGCTCAGTCGCATTACGCTTAATAAGAGGTTTTGGGTTTGGAGCGGATCGCGCCATTTTTATTAGTAGAGGAGTACCAAGGTGCTCACTACCAACAACTATCCTGACTGCCCACCACAATATACCAGGATAGTTGTTGGTGGTGAGCACCTTGGTACTCCTCTACTAATAAAAATGGCGCGATCCGCTCCAAACCCAAAACCTCTTATTAAGCGTAATGCGACTGAGCCCATGTATGCCGCGCAGTGCATAATTGTGTACTGCCACCAATTGTTCTGCTTTGGACGTGTTGGAATTTTCCTCATTATGTGCGGTATTATGCGCTTGGCTGCGTTTTAGAATTACGGCAAATCAACACACGGAAGAACAAACATACAAACGGAATTGTCACGTGACTGACTTTTGCCGTTTATCTAAGAGTAGTGATATGGGGCATATTATTCTATTTTCGGCGCACCTGAAAAGGCAGCGTATAGAATGCCACAGTCAGTACGTCCGTCCGTACCACGATAACTATTGAACGCAAAGACGGATTTTGATCAAAATGAACTAAAACATTGCCTATGACCACAGGACAAAGCCTATTAAAAATGGGCCTCATTGGTCCATAGGTTGCCGAGATGACGCTCGCTCCCAATCTATTTTGATTTTCTGTTGATTTCAATAGTCAATAATTATTTATTTTGATTTTCTGTTGATTTCAATAGTCAATAATTATTTATTTTGATTTTCTGTTGATTTTAATAGTCAATATTAATATATTTTGATTTTCTGTTGATTTTAATAGTCAATATCAATCTATTTTGATTTTCGGTTGATTTTAATAGTCAATATTAATCTATTTTGATTTTCTGTTGATTTCAATAGTCAATAATTATTTATTTTGATTTTCTGTTGATTTTAATAGTCAATATTAATCTATTTTGATTTTCTGTTGATTTTAATAGTCAATATTAATATATTTTGATTTTCTGTTGATTTTAATAGTCAATATTAATCTATTTTGATTTTCTGTTGATTTTAATAGTCAATATTAATCTATTTTGATTTTCTGTTGATTTTAATAGTCAATATTAATCTATTTTGATTTTCTGTTGATTTTAATAGTCAATACTAATATATTTTGATTTTCTCTTGATTTCAATAGTCAATCATTATTTATTTTGATTTTCTGTTGATTTTAATAGTCAATATTAATCTATTTTGATTTACTGTTGATTTTAATAGTCAATATTAATCTATTTTGATTTTCTGTTGATTTTAATAGCCAATCTTCAAAATCAACAGAAAATAAAAATAAATCTACTTCTATTATTGTTATTGTTCCACCAAGAAATGTGTACCCGGTCTCTTTCACTCAAGCGAGCTTCTGTTACGGCTTGCCGTAGGTTTATTTTCTATATTAGTAATACTTTTCCCCGTTAATGAAGGTTAAATTTCTGTTCTTTTTATAGTCGCATCAATTTTTTTGAATTTCTGTTAATTTTACTTTGAACCAATATTAATATACTATTTTTCTACCAAACATACAAAAGAAAGTACAAAAGATTTTCCTCCAAATACTACCAAAAGATAATGCTTTTAAGGGCGGTTGATCTGTTGATAAAATATTGTCCTTTCCAAACGGTTGTACAAGGGTTCAGGTAACATTTAGTCTAACACGCTGACTGTTATAGCTTGCTGCTCGGTTAGGTATTTTTCAAAACGAATTAAAAACAAAATTCTCCTGTATTTGACTATTTGGTCAATGATAGATGGATAATGATTTATTCAAAATTGTCCCACCTTGTATGGATGTCAAAACTTGCAGCAAGCTCGAGCTTTCTGGATTCCAGTTTTCAACATCATTTCCTTGCCAAGTTCCTAATATGGAAACACAAACCTTTCCGTCTTGGTACAAATTCGGATTACAGTATTCATCTGTATAGCTTATGTATTTAAAAACTGGAGGCGAATTAGGGTAATTATTTGGCAAAACGGCGTCAAAAATAAACGCCATATCCTGGTATGGCGTTTTATCTGGACCTTCTATTAGCACTGAGAATAGATCCTGCAATTTATAAGCAGTACTAGTTCAGAACAAGTTATCAGCATTGCGTCCCATATGGAGGGTCAATAATTGTCAAAATTACCATCCGAGTTTCATAGTTCTTGACCCATATTCCAGCTGGAAGATTTTGCTGAAGCAAAATCAAGTCCCTTTTGATAGCTTTCATTACAGATGCACCGCTTTCTGTTGCGGGAGGTGAACGAATAAATGCATGCGTTTCAGGTGGTACTTCAAAGGTCTGAAGTTTAAAAAATTTAACGGAAAATTGAACTTCCTGCTTTCTTGCTAAATTTGCGTGGGAGTGACTAGCTTTCAAAACTTCAGTAACTGTTGCTTTTGCCTTAGCTAATGCATTTGAAGACAAATTTCTTGGTTTTACGTAACCATAAGGAAGAATTCGATTGTCATCGTTATGGTGAAATACCACAGCAATACTTGGTACTTCTGATGTCGATGCGTCCTTTACAAATTTATAATATTAAAAATTATTTTCACAACTTGTTATGAATTTCTAATTTACAAACATGCGCCATACCTAAAATACAAACGCTTACAACATTATGTAGATGCAAGATTGTGGGTCGGGTTTTTTATAGGTTGGGGTTTTTGGCAAGAAACCCAACCCCTTTCACTTAAAACATCCTTGGTTTATTGGGTTTTTTACAAAACATACAAAAATGTGCACTAAAGCTCCATCTAGATAAGCAAAAACATACTAATTTTTTCCTATTTCTATTCGAAAATGTAAACAAATGTACAATCAGGGGCAACAAATTGTAGCTTCTACACTTTTAGGTGTAAAAAATGCATCGTATCGATATTACTAGGTAAGCTATTAAATTAGTTTTAAGTTTGTAGTTTTAATCGTTGTGGAAGATTATATTGTTGTATACGTATATACTCAATTTTAATTAACTTCTTAGATTTTCAATCCATTGCTGTACTGCTTCACAATTGAAGCTCGAAATTAATGAAGGAATTTTATTAAGTCAATTTAATCAGTAAAATATTGTAATGAATAGGTATTTAGTAGTTGTTATCAAAGAGTAATAATAGTATAGATGCTCAAAAAATTGCATGTTTGCTGTTAAAATATGTTAACAACAAAACTTTTTGTGCTTTAATTTTATATGCGTAAGTAATAGCCGTTTCAATATTACACAGATGTTATTGTCAGCTGTAGTTTATCTATATGATATATAGTATAGGCTTGCATTTATGCTATAGTTATATAAAAAACCCTTAAACCCAAAACACCCGGGGTCGTGGGTTTTTTCCTAAAAAGCCCGGGTCTTTCGATACCTTGTGTAGATGTCCCCTAGAGCCGCTCCGCCCGTCATGGGCTGCTCTTGGGGACATCTAGATCAGTGTACAAAATTTACCACTTTTTAGGCTTTTTTACCATCACAGTGGTAAAAATGCACTTATTGGTAAAAATGCATTTAATGGTAAAATTGGTAAATTTTAGCGATTGATTAGACAGATTAGTACAGATACACAACAGACCTACTAAAAAAGTTTTAAAACTTTCTTTTCTATGAAATATTTCCAATTAGATCTTTAATTTATCAAATTAATCCTATTTATCTAATTGCTCACCGAAAGTTATAAAAAAATGTTACTGAAACCAAGATTGCATTTGATATCGCCAATTTAATTGCAATTAATTTCTCAGTCGACAAATAAGGCTATTAGTGTCCCAATTGTTGAATCCAACTCTGATTAATGAACACTTATCATTGTGTCAATTGTGTGACAACAATCATCCGCTGCAAAGTTATTTCATACTTTGGCACCGAATTTTATTCAAAATTTAAACACGAAATTTAAATGTAACTATTTTTATCACTTTTACCATTTATACCACTTACCACTACTTTTTAGGTGTGGTATTTAACGTTAAATACCATTAAAAACCACTTACCACTGGTAAGTGGTAAATGGTATTTTGTACACTGATCTAGATAGAAATGTTCCCTAGGCCGGCAGCCGGTCCAACTTGGAGACTAAATCTGGACCGGCGGGCGGATGGTCTTGTGGGACTTCTAGATAGCAAGTGCCCAGGGCCGTCCTGCCCAAGCAGTGCGGTTGTCTAAGTCGCCCAAAGCCGCACCTTTCTCTGTGGACTATGTGCGGCTCAAGCTCAATGTGTGCGGCTGCCTTATTCATGGTTGCCAAGTTCTGTTGTTAATAACTCGGAAACAAATGGACGTAGAGAAATAAAATTAGCACCACCACAAAACTTTTTTAAGAGGTAAAATTTTTTTAAATACCCCTTTTTGAACAATTTTTTTAGGTATGGTTTGAGTAGTTATATCTTTCGGTTGCAATGCAACTCGATCCAGCCAAATAGTTTTCAGGATAGTGCAGTTGGAAATGCCTAATATCATTCTATGAAAAAACTAATTAGTAGGTAGTGTTAATTTCACTTCTTTACGTTTATTAGTTTCCGAGTTATTAATAACGTAACTTGAAAACTTAGAAACCATGAATAAGGCAGTCGCACACATTGAGCCGTACATAATCCAAGGAGAAACGTGCAGCTTTGAGAGACGTCTAGAGAGTTGTCCACTGGTGAGACACTATAGGCCCCAGGGCCACCCGGCGACCCGCCTTGGTCACTAATATGGAGGGGCTGGGGCTGGCGTATTTGGGGAACATCTAGATAGAAAAGTTTACTAAGGCCGCCCTGGAGGGCGGCCCTGGGGGACTTATCGCTGCTACATTGGATCTACGAACGAAATTCCAATTTTACTGCGATTTGTTAAAAGATGATTTGCAATGAAATGGTAGCATACTTACTTGCCATTCGACTTGCACGACTGTTTTTAAGGAAATACATTCCGAAAAAAGAATTTCATCACTCGGTTCCTTTCTGTAGCCTCTAATGCTACCCAACTTTATTTGGTAATAGTGTGGTACGTCAACAGACACTATGTCGCTAGAAAACACTGAGGTAATGGTTGGTTTGGGAGAGCTGCTTCCGGGAAACTCACCCAACCAAACCACATCAACAGAAACAACCTTAAAGAAAACAAAACATTGTGAATATTTGGTTACTAATGTACATATTAGTAATTTATTTTCGTACCTTAATCTTTTGTACAGTTGCAGTGTATATATTTCCGCTATCTAATAATTCTCTCATGTCGTCGGCAATTTTTTCAAACTGGGCATCTCTCAATGTACGCCACGGTGCGGTAATATTCTGTGTCGGGTACATAATAAAGTCAGAGCGAAATGTCGTATTGACGAAGTTTTGGACATTTCTCTGACTAACAGAACACACAGTGCCATTAGACAATTCCAGCCACACACGAACATTTCTTTGTTTAACTTTACCAACCCAATCTTTGAAAAGAATGAACCTAGCGCAAGCTAGTGGCTGAAAAATAAATAAATAATTAGAAATTAAACAGTGCAGCATGATATTCTATTGGGATACACCAAAACTGAAGTTTTTGAAACTGATATAATGTAGTTCTACATTCACATTTTAACTTTAACATTCCAGGTATTGTCTCAAATCTCAGAGACTATCCTGTTTTAGTAGCTTTGATACACACTAAAAGCAGGCTTTAAAAAATCCACGCGCCAAGAAAATTCAGTAAATTGAGAATTTTAGAGATAAAAATTTCAATAGTTGTATTCCTAAAATAATACACAACCAACCTCGACAGCCAATAGACTTTTAGCTGATACTTCCTTAATGACTTGATTTCCATTGGAAACTGTTACGGTAGATATTATATCGCGTATCTGTCCAACTTTAGAATCCATCTGAATCCATTGACCTAACTCAAAAAATCTGTCCATAATTTCAATCTACAAGAAAGTTAAAAGTAAAACTAGATTAGAATTTGTATGAAATTTTTGTTAAACTCTTAACAAATATAACTTATCGTGGAACAACCTTGTAGCAAATACTCGCAACCTTTGAGTTAAAAACCACCCGTGCTAACCAGCGTTGTTTATTTAATACAGTAGGGTTGTCTAAAATTTTCACTCAGCACTTGAGTAAAGTTACTTCATACTTGGGTTTAAACGTTTACTTCATACTAGAGTAAGTATTTACTTTATATTGAGTAAACGATTACTTCATAGTTGAGTAAACGTTTACTTCATACTAGAGTAAGTGTTTACTTTATACTTGAGTAAACGATTACTTCATAGTTGAGTAAACGATTACTTCATAGTTGAGTAAACGACTACTTCATAGTTGAGTAAACGATTACTTCATAGTTGAGTAAACGGTACTTCATACTTGAGTAAACGATTACTTCATACTTGAGTAAACGATTACTTCATACTTGAGTAAACGATTACTTCATACTAGAGTAAACGATTACTTCATACTTGAGTAAACGATTACTTCATAGTTGAGTAAACGATTACTTCATAAATGCGATTACTTTATACGATTACTTGAGTAAATGTTATTACTTCATACTTGAGTAAACGATTACTTTATAAATTGAGTAAACGATTACTTCATAGTTGAGTAAACGATTACTTTATAAATGAGTAAACGATTACTTTATAAATGAGTAAACGATTACTTCATAGTTGAGTAATGCCCACTTCATAGTTGGGTGGCATTACTTCATAGTTGAGTAAACGATTACTTCATAGTTGAGTGTACGATTACTTCATAGTTGAGTAAACGATTACTTCATAGTTGAGTAAACGATTACTTCATAGTTGAGTAAACGATTACTTCATAGTTGAGTAAACGATTACTTCATAGTTGAGTAAACGATTACTTCATACTTGAGTAAACGATTGAGTAAACGATTACTTCATAGCCGATTACTTCATACTTGAGTAAACGATTACTTCATAGTTGAGTAAACGATTACTTCATACTTGAGTAAATGATTACTTCATACTTGAGTAAACGATTACTTTATAAATGAGTAAACGATTACTTTATAAATGAGTAAACGATTACTTTATAGTTGAGTAAACGATTACTTCATAGTTGAGTAAACGATTACTTCATACTTGAGTAAACGATTACCTCATAGTTGAGTAAACGATTACTTCATACTTGAGTAAATGATTACTTCATACTTGAGTAAACGATTACTTTATAAATGAGTAAAACGATTACTTTATAAATGAGTAAACGATTACTTTATAGTTGAGTAAACGATTACTTCATAGTTGAGTAAACGATTACTTCATAGTTGAGTAAACGATTACTTCATAGTTGAGTAAACGATTACTTCATACTTGAGTAAATGATTACTTTATAAATGAGTAAACGATTACTTTATAAATGAGTAAACGATTACTTTATAGTTGAGTAAACGATTACTTTATAGTTGAGTAAACGATTACTTCATACTTGAGTAAACGATTACTTCATAGTTGAGTAAACGATTACTTCATAGTTGAGTAAACGATTACTTCATAGTTGAGTAAACGATTACTTCATAGTTGAGTAAACGATAAGTTGATACTTGAGTAAACGATTACTTCATACTTGAGTAAACGATTACTTCATACTTGAGTAAACGACTACTTCATAGTTGAGTAAACGATTACTTCATACTTGAGTAAACGATTACTTCATACTTGAGTAAACGATTACTTCATACTTGAGTAAACGATTACTTTATAAATGAGTAAACGATTACTTTATAAATGAGTAAACGATTACTTTATAAATGAGTAAACGATTACTTCATAGTTGAGTAAACGATTACTTCATAGTTGAGTGTACGATTACTTCATAGTTGAGTGTACGATTACTTCATAGTTGAGTAAACGATTACTTCATAGTTGAGTAAACGATTACTTCATAGTTGAGTAAACGATTACTTCATAGTTGAGTAAACGATTACTTCATAGTTGAGTAAACGATTACTTCATACTTGAGTAAACGATTACTTCATACTTGAGTAAACGATTACTTCATAGTTGAGTAAACGATTACTTCATAGTTGAGTAAACGATTACTTCATACTTGAGTAAACGATTACTTCATAGTTGAGTAAACGATTACTTCATAGTTGAGTAAACGATTACTTCATAGTTGAGTAAACGATTACTTCATAGTTGAGTAAACGATTACTTCATACTTGAGTAAACGATTACTTCATACTTGAGTAAACGATTACTTCATAGTTGAGTAAACGATTACTTTATAAATGAGTAAACGATTACTTTATAAATGAGTAAACGATTACTTTATAAATGAGTAAACGATTACTTTATAGTTGAGTAAACGATTACTTTATAGTTGAGTAAACGATTACTTCATAGTTGAGTAAACGATTACTTCATAGTTGAGTAAACGATTACTTCATACTTGAGTAAACGATTACTTCATACTTGAGTAAACGATTACTTCATACTTGAGTAAACGATTACTTCATACTTGAGTAAACGATTACTTCATACTTGAGTAAACGATTACTTCATACTTGAGTAAACGATTACTTCATACTTGAGTAAACGATTACTTCATACTTGAGTAAACGATTACTTCATACTTGAGTAAACGATTACTTTATAGTTGAGTAAACGATTACTTTATAGTTGAGTAAACGATTACTTTGTAGTTGAGTAAACGATTACTTTGTAGTTGAGTAAACGATTACTTTATAGTTGAGTAAACGATTACTTTATAGTTGAGTAAACGATTACTTTATAGTTGAGTAAACGATTACTTTATAGTTGAGTAAACGATTACTTTATAGTTGAGTAAACGATTACTTTATAGTTGAGTAAACGATTACTTTATAGTTGAGTAAACGATTACTTTATAGTTGAGTAAACGATTACTTTATAGTTGAGTAAACGATTACTTTATAGTTGAGTAAACGATTACTTTATAGTTGAGTATAAATATATATTAATATATTATATGCCTAATATATACATATATTATATGCCTAATATATACAGATATTATATGCCTAATATATACATATATTGTATGCCTAATATATACATATATTGTATGCCTAATATATACATAAGCTGGTTAGCCCGTCCTACGACAGGGCTCTGTTTCACATAAAGCAAAATTAAACATTCAAATATGACTAATCCCAAGCTCAAGTGCCCTGATATTTCATACCAGTTTCCTTTACAACCTCGGCCAATTCGTACCAATTCAGTAGTCTCACCTCCCCGCCCCTTCCCAAAAACCATAATTGTTCCATCGACATGAAGTCTCCAGCTCCCTGCCCCCTCCCAAATAACATCTTTTTCACGGACATGTAACTTCCACCTCCATCTCCCAAATAACAACTTTTTCACCGACATGTAACTTCCACCTCCATCTCCCAAATAACAACTTTTTCACCGACATGTATCCTCCACCTCCCCTTCCCTAATAACAACTGTTTCACCGACATGTAACCTCCCCCTCCTCCTCAGAAATAACAACTTTTTCACCGACATGTAACCTCCCCCTCCTCCTCAGAAATAACAACTTTTTCACCGACATGTAACCTCAACCTCCCTCGCCCCTTCCCGAATAACAATTGTTTCACCGACGTGCAACTTCCACCTCCATCTCCCAAATAACAACTTTTTCACCGACATGTATCCTCCACCTCCCCTTCCCTAATAACAATTGATTCACCGACATGTAACCTCCACCTCAGAAATAACAACTTTTTCACCGACATGTAACCTCAACCTCCCTCGCCCCTTCCCGAATAACAATTGTTTCACCGACGTGTAACTTCCACCTCCCCCTCCCAAATAACAACTTTTTTACGGACATGTAACCTCCACCTCCCCTTCCCAAATAACAATTGTTTCAGCGACATAAAGTTTCTACCTCCCAGCCCCTTTACAAATAACAACATTTTTACCGACATGTAGCCTACTCCTCTCCGGCCCCTTCCCAAATAACAATTATTTCAACGACATGCAGTCTCCTCCTCCCCGGCCCCTTCCCAAATAACAATTGTTTCAATGAGATGTAGTCTCCACCTCCCCTGCCCCTTCCCAAACAACAACTGTTTTAATGACATGTAGTCTCCAACTCCCCGCCACACCCAAATAACAACATTTTCACCGACATGATACCTCCACCTCCTCTTCCCAAATAACAATTATTTCAACGACATGTAGTCTCCTCCTCTCCAGCCCCTTCCTAAATAACAATTATTTCAACGACATGTAGTCTCCTCCTCCCCGGCCCCTTCCCAAATAACAATTGTTTCATCGAAATGTGGTCTCCACGTCTCCGCCACTACCCAAATAAAAGATTTTTTCAACAACATGTATAGACTCAACGTCCCCGCCCCTTCCAAAATAACATAAATGTTTCATCGACATGTAGTCTCAAACTCACCGCCCCATCCCAATTAACATAACATAGGGTTTCTACTTTTTACTGTTTCCAGAAGGTACAAAATATGGCTTTACCACTTCTGGAAGTGTCGATATATGGTTTTACTGCTTCTAGAAGTGTCAACATAAGGTTTTACGGCTCCTAGAAGTGTCAACTTATGGTTTTACTGCTTCTAGAAGTGTCAACATAAGGTTTTACTGCTTCTAGAAGTGTCAACTTATGGTTTTACTGCTTCTAGAAGTGTCAACATAGGGTTTTACTGCTTTTAGAAGTGTCAACATAGGGTTTTACTGCTTCTAGAAGTGTCAACATAGGGTTTTACTGCTTCTAGAAGTGTCAACATAGGGTTTTACTGCTTCTAGAAGTGTCAACATAGGGTTTTACTGCTTCTAGAAGTGTCAACATAGGGTTTTACTGCTTCTAGAAGTGTCAACATAGGGTTTTACTGCTTCTAGAAGTGTCAACATAGGGTTTTACTGCTTCTAGAAGTGTCAACATAGGGTTTTACTGCTTCTAGAAGTGTCAACATAGGGTTTTACTGCTTCTAGAAGTGTCAACATAGGGTTTTACTGCTTCTAGAAGTGTCAACATAGGGTTTTACTGCTTCTAGAAGTGTCAACATAGGGTTTTACTGCTTCTAGAAGTGTCAACATAGGGTTTTACTGCTTCTAGAAGTGTCAACATAGGGTTTTACTGCTTCTAGAAGTGTCAACATAGGGTTTTACTGCTTCTAGAAGTGTCAACATAGGGTTATACTGCTTCTAGAAGTGTCAACATAGGGTTTTACTTTTTCTAGAAGTGTCAACATAGGGTTATACTGCTTCTAGAAGTGTCAACATAGGGGTTTACTGCTTCTAGAAGTGCCAACATAGGGTTATACTGCTTCTAGAAGTGTCAACATAGGGTTTTACTGCTTCTAGAAGTGTCAGCATAGGGTTATACTGCTTCTAGAAGTGTCAACATAGGGTTTTACTGCTTCTAGAAGTGTCAACATAGGGAAACTGGGGGCGGACACACATACATACATACATACATACATACATACATACATACTCCCGGAAATTATAATATAGTATAGATATTGTATGCCTAATATATACATATATTATATGCCTAATATATACATATATTATATGCCTAATATATACATATATTATATGCCTAATATATACAAATATTATATGCCAAATATATACATATATTATATGCCAAATATATACATATATTATATGCCTAATATATGCATATATTATATGCCTAATACATACATATATTATATGCCTAATATATACATATATTATATGTCTAATATATACATATGTTATATGCCTAATATATACATATATTATATGCCTAATATATACATATATTATATGCCTAATATATACATATATTATATGTCTAATATATACATATGTTATATGCCTAATATATACATATATTATATGCCTAATATATACATATATTATATGCCTAATAAATAAATATATTATATGCCTAATATATACATATATTATATGCCTAATATATACATATATTATATGCCTAATACATACATATATTATATGCCTAATATATACATATATTATATGTCTAATATATACATATGTTATATGCCTAATATATACATATATTATATGCCTAATACATACATATATTATATGCCTAATATATACATATATTATATGTCTAATATATACATAAGTTTATGCCTAATTTATACATATATTATATGCCTAATATATACATATATTATATGCCTAATATATACATATATTATATGCCTAATATATACATATATTATATGCCTAATATATAAATATATTATATGCCTAATATATACATATATTTTATGCCTAATATATACATATATTATATGCCTAATATATAAATATATTATATGCCTAATATATACATATATTATATGCCTAATATATAAATATATTATATGCCTAATCTATGCTATATTATAATTTGCAGTAGTTTGTTTGTGTGTTTGTCTAACCCTTTTCAGAGTTTACTATAAGAGCATGTTGAACACCTATGAGACCATGTTGAATCCCTATTAGACCGTGTTGAATCCCCATTAGAGCATGTTGAATCCCTAATAGAGCATGTTGAATCCCTATTAGAGCATGTTGAATCCCTATTAGAGCATGTTGAATCCCTATTAGAGCATGTTGAATCCCTATTAGAGCATGTTGAATCCCTATTAGAGCATGTTGACTCCCTATTAGAGCATGTTGAATCCCTATTAGAGCATGTTGAATCCCTATTAGAGCATGTTGAATCCCTATTAGAGCATGTTGAATCCCTATTAGAACATGTTGAATCCCTATTAGAGCATGTTGAATCCCTATTAGACCATGTTGAATCCCTAATAGAACATGTTGAATCCTTAAATTGTAAATTGTTAGGGATGAGGGTTTAGTGGATTTGCACTACGTGGAGATCATTAAAATTATATTATTAGGGGACAATGTGGGGTGTGGAGACTGCATGTCGATGATAACGTTAAATTTTTGTTTGAGGAAGGGGTGGGAAGGAGGATTCTACATGGAACATGTTGGTGAAAACATTATGTTTTATCTGGGGTAGGGGTGGAGAGATGGAGGCTGCATGTCAATGAATAGTTTTATTTAATTGGGGACAGGGGAAGGATACAAGAAATGGAGACTACATGTCAATGAAAAGGTTGTTTTATTCGGGAGAAAGGAAGGAGCGAGGGTTTAAATCGTTTATGTCGATGGAAAGTTTATATTTTGTTTGAGAGAAGGAAGGGGCGAGTAGGTAGAGACTCCGTGTCGAGGAAAAAGATAGATTTTATTTGGGACAGTGAGGGATCAGGAAAGTGGAGTACATTCCGTTTTGCTAGGGAAAGGGGAGGAGGCGCGGAAGTGAAGCCTACATGACGACGATAGCAGTATATTATTTCATTTAGGGAAGGAGTGGGAAGGTGGTTACTACATGTCAATGAAAAACATTATATTTTATTTGCGAAAGGGTGTTGAGTTAGACAGATAGGTATCCAGGAATTTGGGTGAGGGGAGGGGGGCAACCAAAGTAATGTAAAGGAAAAAGTTTCTTTTTCTCAGTTTTAAAGAGAGCGCTGCGCTCCCCTACTGGATACGTGCTTGGGGTTGGAGACCACATGTCGGTTATTTGGGAAGGGTCGGGGAGAAGGAGACTACAAGGCAATGAAATAATTATGTTACTTAGGAAAGGGGCGGAGAAGTGTAGACTACATATCGATGAAAAAATTGTGTTATTTGTGAAGGATAGAGGAAGTGGAGACTGCATGTAGATGGAAACGTTATATTTATTTAAAAACGAGGCGGGGAAGTGGAGACTAAATGTCGATGAAAGCATTATGGCTTATTTGAGGTAGTGTAAGACTACAAGTCGATGAAAGAATTATGATTTATTTGAGGAAGTATCGGAAAGGTGGAGACTACAAGTAAATAAATAGATTTATTTTATTTGGGATGGGGATGTATCTGGGAGGTGGAGGCATGTCGAAAAAAGGTTATATTTTTTTGGGACATGGAAGGATCGGAGAAGTGGTTACTAAATGCTAATTTGTTTGAGAAAGGGGAAAAGTTGAGGAAGTGGCACGGAAGTGGAGACTACATGTCGATGAAAACATCATATTTTATTTGGGGAAGTGGCGTGATGGTCGATACTACATGTCGATGAAAAAATTACTTTTTTGGTTCGGGCGGAAGCGGGTAGGAAAGTCGGCCCTAGATGGAGATGAAACTGTTAAATAAATTAATAAGAAATGAACTTGAACAATCGTTGCCGTGACCACGTCACGGTTGCTGGCGTTGAATAATAAAATGTAATCTATTAATTTAAAAAATTAGGGCACTTGAAATTTGTGACATTGGAATCTTTTACTTGCATAAGAAACAAGGCCCTGTCGTAGGACGGGCTAACCAGCTAGTATATACATATATTATATGCCTAATATATACATCATGACTAAAGTATAAAGATAAACTGGCGCATGCGTATTGAAATATTAATGTTTTTAATAATGTACCCCAAAACAGTTTACCCGATGTCCACCACACACAACGTGCATTTGTCTGATGCCTTTCGAAGTTACCTGACAAAGGCACTTTGATTACAGTGGACTTCGGGTCAACTGCTTTGGGGTACATTATTAAAAACATTTGTATGTACGTATGTTTGTATGTGTCTATATGTATTTATGAGAATAAGGCAAGCCATAACGTTTCAAAACAGAATGGTCTTTTGCTTAACTTATGCATACACGCTTGCGCGTTTTAAAGGCAAAGTATGATAAAATTATTAAATTTAAATACACCGTTAAGTGACGTGGTAGTAGAAATTTCTTCCTTCAATTAAGTATACCGTTTGTTGTACTTCTTATTAATTTTCACTTGCATCTTGAAGTTTTGTTGTGCTATTGTGACAAGAAAGTTTTGGACTCATTGACTTTTGGGATTCTATATAAAATATGATAGAGTTTGTTGATACATTTAACAATTATTTTATTTTATTATTCCAAGAACAGCTTTTTTGAAAGCTAACTAAACATTCTTCACATTATTACTACCATAAAACATTTATTTGACCGTTTTAACGGCTCTTTGCCAAATAAGGCAGACTTGACCATTTGTTGGTCCATTTCCGATGAGGCAGACTTTGCCATTTGTTGGTCCATTGCCAATAAAGCAGACTTGACTATCTGTTGGTCCATTGCTAATACGGCAGACTTGACCATTTGTTGGTTCATTGCCAATAAGACAGACTTTACCTTTTACGGGTCCATTGACCTTTTACTGGTCCATTGCCAATAAGGCAGACTTAACCTTTTACTGTGGTCCATTGCCCATATAGGGGACACTTGGCCATTAGCTTCTCTATTGACGAAAGCGCAGACTTGACAATCAGCAGATCCTTTGGGACTCAAGGCAGACTTGACCACTTCCTGGCCCTTTGTCGTTTGTTCAGAGTACCGTAGATCCTTAGCCAAGTGATCATGGTGGGCGACCGGAGTAAGTTTCCAATGTCCACATTTCAATTTAATTACAAAAGTTGGTTGAAGTAAGACAGTGGTTGTCCAAGTACCTATCACAATCACTCTTACTTCAACCCAAAAAGTTGATTCGGTCTTATTAAGAAGTTTTAGAATTATTTTTGACTCTGTTTCAATGTTAATTCTCTACCTCTGGCCCACTAAAGTAGAAACCGTGATAAGGTCAATTGGAATTAATATAAAACATCTTTGCATCTGAATTACAGTCTACTTAAATCGGAATACGTTAAAAAATCTCCCGTACTAGAAAATCTCCCCTATTAAAAAATCTCCCCGTTAGACAATCTCCCTATTAGAAAATCTCCCAGTTAAACAATCTCCCTATTAGAAAATCTCCCCGTTAAACAATCTCCCTATTAGAAAATCTCCCCGTTAAACAATCTCCCTATTAGAAAATCTCCCCTATTAAAAAATCTCCCCGTTAGACAATCTCCCTATTAGAAAATCTCCCCGTTAAACAATCTCCCTATTAGAAAATCTCCCCGTTAAACAATCTCCCTAATAGAAAATCTCCCCGTTAAACAATCTCCCTATTAGAAAATTTCCCCTATTAAAAAATCTCCCCGTTAGACAATCTCCCTATTAGAAAATCTCCCAGTTAAACAATCTCCCTATTAGAAAATCTCCCCGTTAAACAATCTCCCTATTAGAAAATCTCCCTGTTAAACAATCTCCCTATTAGAAAATCTCCCCTATTAAAAAATCTCCCCGTTAGACAATCTCCCTATTAGAAAATCTCCCCGTTAAGCAATCTTCCTATTAGAAAATCTCCCCGTTAGACAATCTCCCTATTAGAAAATCTCCCGGTATGAGAAATAAGGAGAAACGGCAGAACGAAAATCGAAACTATAAAACTTAGTAATTTGAGACGTGGAGCGTGGAGGTGGATCGAACATGGGAATGATGAGACTATCAGATTCCAATAATGTAATGAAAAACTGCACACTGTTTACCTGTACTTGAAGTAAACTGTTTGTCAATGCGGAATACACACTAGCTTTATTTCTAACAGGGCCTGGGCCCTGTGACCGCCTAGTATATTATATGCCTAATATATTTATATATTATATGCCTAATATATACATATATTATATGCCTAATATATACATATATTATATGCCTAATATATACATATATTATATGCCTAATATATACATATATTATATGCCTAATATATACATATATTATATGCCTAATATATACATATATTATATGCCTAATATATACATATATTATATGCCTAATATATACATATATTATATGCCTAATATATACATATATTATATGCCTAATATATACATATATTATATGCCTAATATATACATATATAATATGCCTAATACATAAATATATTATATGCCTAATATATACATATATAATATGCCTAATACATAAATATATTATATGCCTAATATATATATATATATATTATAGGCCTATTATATACACATATTATATGCCTAATATATACAAATATTATATGCCTAATATATACATATATTATATGCCTAATATATGCATATATTATATGCCTAATATACATATATTATATGCCTAATATATAAATATATTATATGCCTAATATATACATACATTATATGCCTAATATATACATATATTATATGCCTAATATATACATATATTATATGCGTAATATATACATACATTATATGTCTAATATATACATATATTATATGCCTAATATATACATATATTGTATTCCTATTATATACACATATTATATGCCTAATATATACATATATTATATGCCTAATATATACATATATTATATGCCTAATATATACATATATTATATGCCTAATATATACATATATTATATGCCTAATATATACATATATTATATGCCTAATATATACATATATTATATGCCTAATATATACATATATTATATGCCTAATATATACATATATTATATGCCTATGATATACACATATTATATGCCTAATATATACATATATTATATGCCTATTATTAGCTCGCCTGATAAGGCAGCTTATAGAATCGCACAGTCCGTCCGTCCGTCCGTGCGTCCGTTTACACGATAACTTTTGAAGACATTGATGGATTTCAACTAAACTTGGCAAAAACATTGCCTACGGACCTGTGACAAAACCTATTGAAAATGAACCACATTGGTCTATAGGTTGCTGAGATGCCGCGCGCTCACTTTGTCTTCATTTTGATAGTCAAAATGAAAATATGGCATTAAAGGGACATTAGAAGTTCAATTGTGCTTCCAACGGATTGTTGGCGGGATAGTACAAAATATTAAATGCCGCTTCGACCAAATTTAAGATTTAATAATAAAGTAAATAAAACCGGAAAGTACCGATTATAGGACGAAAATAAATCTATTTCGCATTTATATGCAAATTGATAGTCAAATTTACATTTTTCGAATTGCTTTTCATTATGATAGTATATATTAACCGATGTTGATTTTCTTTTGATTTTGATACTCAATATTAATCATTATTGATTTTTTGTCTATTTTGATACTCAATATTAGACAATTTTGATTTTTTGTTTTTTTAATAGTCAATATCAATCTATTTTGATTTTATGTTGATTTTAATAGTCAATATCAATCTATTTTGATTTTATGTTGATTTTAATAGTCAATATTAATGTATTTTGATTATCTGTTGATTTTAATAGTCAATATTAACCTATTTTGATTTTCTGATGATTTTAATAGTCAATATTAACCTATTTTGATTTTCTGATGATTTTAATAGTCAATATTAATCTATTTTGTTCGGTTGATTTTAATAGTCAATATAATTCTATTTTGATTTTATGTTGATTTTAATAGTCAATATTAATCTATTTTGATTTTCTGTTGATTTTGATAGTCAATATTAATCTATTAATCATTACTAATCAAAATAAATGTATTTCTATTATTGTTCTAACAAAAAATGTGTACACGGTCCCCTTTGATCAGGCGAGCTTCTGTTACGGCTTGCCGTAGGTTATACACATATTATATGCCTAATATATACATATATTATATGCCTAATATGTACATATATTATATGCATAATATATACATATATTATATGCATAATATATACATATATTATATGCATAATATATACATATATTATATGCTAAATATATACATATATTATATGCCTAATATATACATATATTATATGCCTAATATGTACATATATTATATGCATAATATATACATATATTATATGCATAATATATACATATATTATATGCATAATATATACATATATTATATGCTAAATATATACATATATTATATGCCTAATATATACATATATTATATGCATAATATATACATATATTATATGCATAATATATACATATATTATATGCATAATATATACATATATTATATGCATAATATATACATATATTATATGCATAATATATACATATATTATATGCATAATATATACATATATTTTATGCCTAATAAATACATATATTATATGCATAATATATACATATTTTATATGCCTAATATATACATATATTATATGCCTAATATATACATATATTATATGCCATGTAAATTTTAGCATCCTACGTTGACCTTTGACCGAGTTATTCACCTTTCAATTTTAATACCTGAATTCGGGTTTTGAAAAATAACTAATGAATAAATTATAATGTTTTATAATGCCCTTTTAGACTCCAAATTTTAGTTTTACTATCAAATTAAACAAAATAAAGCCGCGGAGTTTTTTACTGTCTATTCTACTAATGTGTATCGTCAAGTTGGATAAGCTTCACAGAGAAGGACATAAAGTCGAGCCTGATTTAAAAACATTAAAAAGACATTCTTGAGACATGGTTTAATTTCTAAATGTGGTAATACCAGCCTATGAGCATTACATTAAGGAATTAAATTTAAATAGACTGATATTTCGTTAAGTTCTCTACGATACCTACCTTACCTTGCATTAACTAACACATTTAAAACAATTGTTGCAATAAATAAATTTAAAATAAATGTAAATAGATGTGAATGACAAAAGCCATATCATCAAAATAAAAATATTGTTATTCTATTAAATACTGTTTGAAATAAATTTTTTAATCTTAAATTTTGAAATAAAGAACAATTTATGTAATTAATTTTTTTAAATGACCATCGTCATTTTTAAAATGAAATCATTCGTAATTCAAACGAGTACAGCCACGATGGCCTTCAATTTCAATAAAATTAACCTGATCTGGAACCACTTCGCTGATTTTTCCCATTGGAAACCACATAACACGTACGGTCTCTTCTGGTTGTGTTTCGTTTGACAGTTTAGAACGGACGATGCCATACTCATCAACGTGTTTACTTCTAACTATATCGTTAACGTAGAAGCTATTGGATGATGACAACAATTCTGTTACATTCTGTCCAGCCATTGTTTGGGGTATTGATATCCTGACAAATGATTGAAAAGGACTACTTAGCCAACTTCAGAATGAAAGCACGTTGCATGAAAGTGTGGATTATGTACTGTTCAGCCACATGAAAGTATTATCAGCTATTATTTACTTAAGATAATTAGTTTTATCATATAAGTCGAATGACAGTTTGGCTTTGGAATACATGCACAGTATCATATCCAAAAGGTGTTTTATGTGTTATAAATACTAAACTTTGTCCAGCCATTTCCATTTTTAGCTCGCCTGATAAGGCAGCTTATAGAATCGCACAGTCCGTCCGTCCGTCCGTTCGTCTGTTACCACGATAACTTTCGAACCCATTGACCGATTTTGATCAAACTGGTCAAAAACATTGCATATGACCATAGGACAAAGCCTATTGAAAATGGGCCACATTGGTCCATAGGTTGCCGAGATGCCGCGCGCTCACTTTGTCTTCATTTTGATAGTCAAAATGAAAATGTGGCATTAAATGGACATTAAAAGTTCAAATGTGCTTCCTATGGATTGTTAGCGAGAAAGTACAAAATATTAAATGCTGCTTCGACCAAATTTAAGATTTTATAATAAAGCAAATAAAACCGGAGGAGAATACCTACTATAGGACGGAAATAAATCTATTTCGCATTTATATGCAAATAAATAGTTAAATTTATATTTTTCGAATTGCGTTTCATTATGATATCCAACATTAATCAATTTTGATTTTCTGTTGATTTTCATAGTCAACAATTATCTATTTTGATTTTCTGCTGATTTTAATAGTCAACATTAATCTAGTTTGAGTTTCTGTTGATTTTCATAGTCAACAATTATCTATTTTGATTTTCTGTTAATTTTTAAAAGTCAATAATAATCTATTTTGATTTTCTGTTAAATTTAATAGTCAACAATAATCTATTTTGATTTTCTGTTAATTTTAATAGTCAATATTAATCTATTTTGATTTGCAGTTGATTTTAATAGTCAATATTAATCTATTTTGATTTGATGTTGATTTTAATAGTCAATATTAATCTATTTTGATTTTATGTTGATGTTAATAGTTAATATTAATCTATTTTGATTTTATGTTCATTTTCATAGTCAACAATTATCTATTTTGATTTTCTGCTGATTTTAATAGTCAACATTAATCTATTTTGAGTTTCTGTTGATTTTCATTGTCAATGTTAATCTAGTTTGAGTTTCTGTTGATTTTCATAGTCAATAATAATCTATTTTGATTTTCTGTTAAATTTAATAGTCAACAATAATCCAATTTTTATTTTCTGTTGATTATCATAGTCAACGTTAATCTGCTTTGATTTTCTATTGACTTTGATGGTCAAAATTGATACATTTTGGTTTTGATACTCAATATTAACCAATAAAGATGAAAATAAACCTGTTTCTACTATTCTACTAATACTGTGTACACGGTTCCCTTCACTCAGGCGAGCTTCTGTTACGGCTTGCCGTAGGTTTTTAGCTCGCCTGATAAGGCAGCTTACAGAATCGCACAGTACGTCTGTGCGTCCGTTTCCACGATAACTTTTGAAGACATTGAAGGATTTCAACTAAACTTGGCAAAAACATTGCCTATGGACCTGTGACAAAGCCTATTGAAAATGAGCCACATTGGTCTACGGGTTGCTGAGATGACGCGCGCGCACTTTATTTTTATTTTGATAGTCAAATTGAAAATGTGACATTAAATGGACATTAAAAGTTCAAACGTGCTTCCTATGGATTGTTAGCGAGAAAGTACAAAATATTAAATGCTGCTTCGACCAAATTTAAGATTTTATAATAAAGTAAATAAAACCGGAGAATACCTATTATAGGACGGAAATAAATCTATTTCGCATTTATATTCAAATAGATAGTTAAATTTATATTTTTCGAATTGCTTATCATTATGACAGCCAACATTAATCAATTTTGATTTTCTGTTAATTTTCATAGTCAACATTAATCACTTCTGTTTTTCTGTTGACTTTCATAGTCAACATTAATACAATCTGGACTTTCTGTTGATTTTCATACTCCACAAATATCTATTTTAATTTTCTGTTGATTTTCATACTCAAAAATTATCTATTTTGATTTTCTGTTGATTTTTAATATCAATCTTAATTTCAAAATTGGACAAAATGGCCTGGTCGATATGAGACAAAAAGTAGTTAAAATGGACGAAATGGAAGGGGGCCATGTGAGGAAATTGTTTGCGAGAAGAATGGCGTCGATTTCATGAAAATAGGTCAGGTAGTTTATAAATGAATCATTGATGAACAATATAACGAGGAAAAACTAAAAAAACAGCGGGTTTAAAAAAATCTTAAAATTGGTATTTTCATATTACTTCGTAAATTAGAAACTGAAAGTAACAACTTTAGCTGTGAAGTTTTGTTCCCAGCCTGCGTGGTCTCTTATTTATTTACTCTCATTTATTGACAGTCATGAAAACTGTCATTATTTTCTGTCAGTAGCCTTAAATATTGTACCTTATTTTACTACCAACTTTCATTTATTTAGTGCCATTTTGCTTTAATTAATTTTTAAAGACAATTTCATTTAAAGATAATAACAACATTTTAAAAATAATGGCGTCTACTGTTTACTGACAAATTCATTAAAATAAGGACGGGTTAATTGGCAGCCATTTTAAAATGTGAAAGTGAAAGCAAGAATAATTTTGTAATTTTACAATCCGTACGTTTTTTCCAATTTTGAATATTCAATTTGTTAAAATATTTGAAGATGACATTTTGAACATGAAAGCAGAAATATGTAGTGTTGGTTCAGGAACAAAACCAGCCATATTTGTGGATTCTTTAGCCTCTTTGTTTCCTATAATACCAGTATGACAGGGAACCCATTGAAGATTAACGGATGCGTTATTGAAAAGTATATGCATTGCAAGGCTTTGAAGAATCAAGGCTGACTCTGTGTAATTAGCCTCAAGAGCTTTTGAAGAACTAAAAGTATAATCACTGTAGATGACTACTTCATCTCTCTAGTTCAGATCAGTGGTTCTTATGATAATCATTAGAATAGCTACCAGTTCCGCTTGAAACACAGTAGAATATTCTCCTAAACATTGTTGTATGACGATGTGAGTGTCAGTGCTAACAATGATGGCAGCACATCCAGCTAAGTCGTCAATTGTTGACCCGTCTGTGTAACAGACCAGTCTTTGGTTTGAAGGTTGAAGAATAACAGGCTTTTCTGTGTCCAAAACAGTTAAATTCTTACCCATGAGGGCAGTTGAGGGAATTGAATCCTCAGGGAATTCTAAATCAGGAAATTGTTTAAAATATTTGTTATTAGATCAACGTGGGTTAATCTTTTAAGGCTCTCTCTCCTATGAAAGGGCAGCTGTTTACCAGTACAGCGCAGTCGATGCACTGTTGTAATAGCTGTTTTAGTGAGAAATAGTTATATAGGCTCAAAACCTACTATACATTCTAATGCTGCAGAGGGTGAACTATGTATAGCACTAGTAAACAGGTTAGTCGTTGAACACGCCAAAGCCAAAGCTGTCCTTCTGGATTTGTTGTGAACAGCTGTTAGCCTCGAACAAGCTGCATAAAATAAAGCCGGTTTAACTCCTGCTGTGTAAAGCCACAAAGTGATATTTGGGGAAAGGCCCAATGTTTGTGTTGCATAAGAGCTGCTTTTGCCTTAGCGCTTACAGTGGGTACTCCAAGTCAGACCATTATCCAAATGGACACCAAGGTACCGTACATTTTTGGCAAATGAAATGTCTTTGCCCCTTAATCTAAGAGGTTTTTATGCCGTGTATGAAATATTATAATTTCTATTTTGTCAGGGTGGACCCCTGACTGCACCAATTTTCGATTATATGGAGGGCTCATTGCCCCAGAGCTCTTATTGTAGTTTCAACTATGCCAACCTAAAGAAGGCCAAGATCATCTGTATATGCTTGTCTGTAGATAGAACTGACTTTGAGAGCTTCTCCAATAGTACTTGAATGACTATGTTCCATCATCCAACGAATAATGGCCACATTTATTCCTTCTCTTTCAAAAACCAAATGAATTGTATTAAAAGTGGCATGCCTAAAAGACCCTTCAATATCTAAGAAAATACAGAGAGCAATTTGATTACTCTTGAGGGCACATTCAGTGCAAGCAATGTATTGCTGTCCTGCATATTTCATTTTATTTTCAAGCTCAGGAGTTTTGATACTCCATTCGATTCCTTTGATTGACGTATAAGTATTTTCATACAAGTCGAAATAAGTGATATCGGTCGCCAAGAGTTAGTTTTTTGATAACTACTCATGCCTAGCTTTGAAGAAGATTACTTCGGTTTGCCGCCATGCTATCGGAATGGTTTGAAATCGTCCTTATTTAGATTAAGTTATTCAGAAAATTCAATTATAAATCTTAATGTGAAGTATTTTAGAAAAAATTGAGAAAAAAATTTTATATATATTTATTTTATATTTTATTTATTTATTTTATATATCTCTGGTAATTATTCACTATAATTTACCGTATTTGAAATTAAATGCATATTTATCATTTGCATTTTTGCCACTGTAATGGTAAAAATGGCTAAATGTGGTAAATTTTGTACACTGTACTTTACCAGGCCAACTTTATAAGAGTTTGATAACGCCTGGCTTGTTAACGTCCTGATATATGCCTGATAAGCTGCAGTAGGCACTACCAAACTCATTGATGTATAAGTTTAATATATACTATTTTATGTCGTTTCCTTTGGGTCATTACCCACCACAAAAATATCCAACAGTACACAGCCAAATAAAACCCGATCACACAGTGTAATTAGTGATTATCTACAACAGCGTATCTGTTGTGTTGAATATTGTGTTATCTATCATAACCCGATAAAAATTGTGTTCTCACAGGTATCCAACCTCCAAGAATACTACATTCATATTACAGTAAAATAAATATTAACAATTATTGCCCCAGACTCAGAAATACTTTATACCGCCATCTATAATTATCAATGAATTTATTTAGTTTAAATATAACCCATTTAACATTAATTGGGATAATTTAATTTAAAGCACATTAATTTGTTTATTGTACCTACAACAAAATTTACAAAATTTTATTGTACGGATAAAACGCCAACAATTTATCAATTGTTTCTGAAACAAATCGCGTTACGAAGACGGTTTTACTTATCATAAGGACACACAATAACTAACGTTAACACTAGTAAGTATACAGAATTTTTAATACCTAATACAGCAGATCATTTAAGTGGCGTATGATAAAAGTGGTATAATCTTGCTTTACAATAACTTTCACATGATATAAGTTAATTTAATACAATACTTACTCTGTAACTACTCGTTTTAGTATAAGTACATCTTCAGAGATTTTTTGAAAGAGCTGTAAATTTTCAGTTTTTCGACTTCAAAAGACCCGACGAAGTTTAAAAAAGTGATATTTTTTGCTTTCGGTGACCGCTGACCTGGTGTGTCAAAGGGGTAGGGATTTACGGGGCTGTAAAAGAAGTAACTTTGGCAGTAAAATAAAATCTTTTGGACAAGGGTACAATAGGCATTAAAAGTGAGTATCAACAGCAGTAATATAAAGTACCAAACGCAGTTTGAGTTGTTGGTGGTTAGTAATAAAATGTCCATTAATTGTAAGACTCAGACTACACTTAAATGTAGACTCGATTCATATACTTTACTGAGTTTCCTTAGTAGACTGAGTTTTAGTAGAAAATGGCTTCCCAACTTGCTTATTATTCCAATTCTGACACAGATTCAGAAATTGAAAATAGTACCAATAATACCACGAAAAATACTAAAATCAATTGGAAACTTTTAAAATTTAATACTCCTACTATTTAATACTACTACTTAATTCCCCCCAGTGCTAAACAGATACCAATCGCTACAAAACGCAAAGTAAGAAGACCTCGAGGTGTAGCTAAAGCCTTAGTAAAATCATAAATTCTGATCCATTGAATTTTGAAAAAGGACACTGATTTGCCCGCTGATTTAATTTTGAACTAGAATAGAATAGAATAGAATAGTGGTTTTATTTTTATAGAATATGACAATATTTCATTACAAAATTATTAATGTTAATTATTAACTAATGTATTATAGAATATGATTCTATTAATTTTGAACTAATTGTGATTTAATTTTGACTAAATAAAAATCATTTTTGTTACAGCCACTACTACTCGTATTACTGCCTTTCGTACTTTATTTTACAGCCCTGAAAAATTAGACGTACTGCCTATAGTACCCTTGCCCAAAACACTTTATTTTGCTGCCAAAGTTACTTCTTTTACAGCCACAAAATCATTAACCCGTGTCAAAGGTTAGTATTTGTGAAGAATTTCACCGTTTGAGGTATCAATCGAAAGCTAACAAAAACCACGATGTCACTAAAGACATTATATTATGACTTCTAAAAGAGTTTAAGGGTCCTATCGTTAGCTTAACATTACAATGTAACATACCATATTATCATGGCTGCCACAGAGTAACAAACCATTTATTTTATCATGACTGCGGGCACACAAGTATGTATAGTTGTATCTTAGCAAAGAATGGTCGTAATATATCGCATGAGAATTATTGTAATGAACGCAATGTACAATTTCGTAGGTTTGTTTACCCATCATGTTTAACACTTCCACATCCAAGCCTAAAAACTTCCGCGGACTACCAAGTGTGGTACAATTGTACCACGCAGCAATATCCAAGTGTGGTACAATTGTACCGCACAAGGTTTCGTGTTTTCATACTTGTCGCCAAACCAATGGTTAAGGCCCTACCCTTGCTAACGTGGCTATATCCAAGTGTGGTACAATTGTACCACATTGGGGTTTGCTATGTGGTACAATTGTACCACACAAGGTTACATACAAACGTTCAGAGTATAGTCGACGATAGCAATTAATTTAGGTTTCCGTCGGTTTATTTATAGTCGACAATTACAAACTACGTTGCATTCCGACGGGTTATCATCGATGATTACAATTAAGTATGCAGTTTGTCGGCCTATAGTCGATGCTTACAGATTAATTTGCATTATTTCGGCTAATAGTCGATTCTTACAGATTAATTTGCATTCTTTCGGCTAATAATCGATGCCTACAGATTAATTTGCATTATTTCGGCTAATAGTCGATGCCTACAGATTAATTTGCATTATGTCGGCTAATAGTGGATGCTTATAGATTAATTTGCATTATTTCGGCCAATAGTCGATGCCTACAGATTAATTTGCATTATTTCGGCTAATAATCGATGCCTACAGATTAATTTGCATTATTTCGGCTAATAGCCGATGCCTACAGATTAATTTGCATTATTTCGGCTAATAGTCGATGCTTACAGATTAATTTGCATTCTTTCGGCTAATAGTTGATGCTTATCGATTAATTTGCATTCTTTCGGCTAATAGTCGATGCTTATAGATTAATTTGCATTCTTTCGGCTAATAGTCGATGCTTACAGATTAGTTTGCATTCTTTCGGCTAATAGTCGATGCTTATAGATTAATTTGCATTCTTTCGGCTAATAGTCGATGCTTATAGATTAATTTGCATTCTTTCGGCTAATAGTCGATGCTTATAGATTAATTAAGATTAAGCTTATAGATTAACTTATTGAGGGATGGGCTTTACGGGCTGAAGCTCCCTTACCCCGAAACCCAAGAAAAAAAAACGGAATTTGTTTCTCAAAATAACAAAACATTTCACCTTCCGCGTGATTATTTGCCATTTTTGACTCATTTCCGTCAAAAAATGTCTAAAATTTTCGAACTACGCGCTATATATATATAACTGAAATATGTTTTGGAATTTAAGACCCTTGAAATTCAGTTCTGTATACTTGTTTGCTAATGCCCTTATCCTTCTGAGCCCGTATAATAGAATTTTAAAATACAATAGGATAAGAAAAACGATCCGGTACATTCGCTGAAAATAAATACACTGTCTTTTTGAAGATCCCAAATAATGGAACGTTACAAAACACTTCGTCAACTTGGAAATGGAGCGTTTGGCGTCACTTATGAAGTGGAAGATAGAATCACAAGAGATATACGGGTGATAAAAGTGCTTAATGTTAATATTCCTCCCAAGGATATAAAAAAATATCAACGAGATATTAATCTTTTGATGAAACTGAACCACCTAAACATCGTCAAAATATTTGATGCAAAAATACTGACTACCCAAAGCAACCAGATGGTTTTACTCAGTCAAGTTCCATCCGCTGCTATTGTCATGAAAAGGTTGGATGAAAGTTTGAGAAACAAATTACATCAACGGGCTACCATTGAAGATGAATGGAATAAAAATCTGTTCCAGCAGCTGCAATGTGGGATTGAGTATTTGCATTCCAAAAGTATAACTCATGGGGATTTAAAACCTGAAAACCTGTTACTCAAGTGGGATATTTTAAAAATAAGTGATATTGGCTTAACAAAAGGCGGAATCTTTGACTCCTCAAATGCTGAAACCAAATATAGTGTGTATGCAGCCCCTGAAATAGGAACAACGGAGTATTTTGACAGGTCAATCGATGTTTATAGCATGGGGATTATTTTGATTGAATTATATACACCATTAATTTCTTTCAAAAACTGGGTTTCCACTTTTAACCTTTTCAAATACACAACAACTCTACCAGAAGAACACCAACTTTCTATAACGCTAAAATATTTAGTAAGTCAAATGATTAAACCCCCTATAATGAGACCCCAGATAACGAAGCTGCTCGACAATTTTTAATGAAGCTAAACGAAGAGTAATATCAAGTAATTGTTACAAAAAACATCTTATTTATAATTATTATTATCTAATTTACCTTATTTATTAGAAAATATTTTATTCAAATAATATGATTCCCTGCAAAGGTGATCGCATTAAAAGAATGAACTAAATGTTGCAACCCTACACACTAAAACAATTTTAGTAGATTTAACTCAAGATTGGGAATAATTAGCTCAGCCCTTGATTACTGAATACTTTATGGACATGTCAAAAGGTACAATCTGTCGAAACCAAAGAACTTATCATATAATATATAGTGATCTAGAATGCTGGTGTTAATTCACTTTGTGTAATTCTATTTTTCACGAATTCAACGTCATGCCCATTGGCTGCACATATAATAACAAGCCAACCGCGCTAAGAATTGAATTGAATTGAAAGATTTGTTTACATTGTACTACTCCTATAAAACCTTGCTTTACTATAAATATATCATTGGGGGACACCAGGTTCTTATATTATAAGGCACCTCAATTATTTGGATATCCGCGCGGTTGGGTTGTGTGCACAAAATTCTTGCTTAGCCCCCCCATTAGAATTCTGTGACGTAAGCATGCCTGACTAGCAATCTGTATGTAATATCAATGGTCGAAACAAAGTTAGTAGAACAAATTCAACATTTCTAACTCAGTTATATGCTGCTCTAACATCTTAGCCATGTGTTAAAAATAACCCTTACGAATTAGAGAAAAAATTTTATCTAATAGGGTTGTTTCAAATTTCTACTTGACATTTGAGTTTTACCCAAATTTGAGTAAAGTTAGCCCAAAATAGTGGAGTATAATTTATCAAACCATTGAGTATTATTTATCAAACCGTTGAGTACAATTGACTGACAAAAGTATATCGTTCCTTAAGGATAGAAAAAGCCTGTATCCACTTTCAGATTGGTACAGGAATAAGCCTACATCCATTTTTTGTTTGGCACAGGAAAAAGCCAAAATCCATTTTTTGTTTGGCACACGAAAAAGCCAAAATCCATTTTTTGTTTGGTACAGGAATAAGCCTAAATCCACTTTTCGTTTAGTGCAGGAAATAGCCTCTACCCTCTGGCAACTTTGCTTGTATAGTTATAGAGGCGTATTGATACATGGTTAATATGGGCGGCGGAAATATTGAACTTTCATTCTTCCTTCCAACCAGTTTAGTTTTATCCAATATCAAAATCCGAATTTTAGTCGCTAAAAGTTTTGTTTTTGTCTTATTGTGTAATTAGCTAAAATTTTATAATGTTTATGTACATTATAGCATGATATATTTCAAGTATCAACATAAAAATAATAAATACTTCATTTCGTCAACTTGTTTATTCTTACTGTGCCCCGACAACTTTAGGTAAGGCTGTAAGAGGATAGAGGCTATTTCCAGCACCAAACGAAAATTGGATATAGGCTTATTCCTCTACCAAACAAAAAATGGATTTTGGCTTATTCCTGCACCAAATAAAAAAAGGATTTAGGCCTTTTCCTGTACCAATCTGAAAGTGGATACAGGCTTATTCTATCCTTAAGGGACAATATTCTAATCTTTCTTTGTAATACTTGTTACTTACTTGTTACAGTTGCCACCCAATCAGGTGCGAATCGAACTCGTATTCTGTACATGCACTTGTCGGTGGCACCTAGCCTTCGATATCAACACGCTAGGCGGATACCCGCTGCCTTCGTAGATTTGCGCATTTGCGTAGATTTGTAAAATTTGGGAAAATACGCAAAACTACATCAAATTTAAAACAAACCCCTGAGCTGAGTACTTTTCTTTGCGTAGAGTGGAGTGAGTACTCAACCAGGACTGGTGGATATAGTTCGCGCTGACGACAATTGAAAAAATTTTCTATAAATTCACCCTGGTCATTTACACTTATACGAATCTACGCAAATACGCAAATCTACGAAAGCGGCGGGTATCCCCCTACTGTTATGTGGGGCTCTAAGTGTGTGTGTTATGTGGAGAGTACGGCCACTACCACTACTATTCCCGGAACAACTCTACTAAATAAATGTACTGTACTTATACGAAGAGACTTAGTGAAGAGTATTGAAACCATGTGGCGGAACGACTCAACCAGGGCATGAAAAAGGAAAAAAGGCACCGTTTTGTCACATATGGCAGTCTACTTCAAGCCATTTTAACCTCTATGCGCATTCCATTGTCCAGATGTGTGCTAGGTACAACTCGAAGCATGTGTACAAACCAACAGAACAATCAACACACTACACACAGGGCATTGATAGATAATCATATTCAAAGGCGTATCTAGAGATCAAATTAAGAGGTTGCTTAAACATTTACACTACATTTTATTAATTTTTGAGAATTATCTATTGTCATTTTGGAAAAATTGAGAGGGTCATTATCAGGGGTCGGACATTTATAAAAAAAATATTTGTTTTGGCTACTCGTAGCAAAATTTCCTTTTGCATTTTTTCGTTTCATTGTGGTGTGAAAACAATATCAAAAAAATATCGTAAATATATTAAAATATTTTGAGTTTTAAAAAATGTAATATTTACGTAAATATTTACGTAAATATTTCAGGCTTAAGACACATATATATCAATATTTTAACTATTTTTCCCTTTTTTCATGATAAAATTAACAAATTTTTATTGAATGAAAGTCTCTTTGTTGGGAGTTAATATTATGAAGTTAAAGAGTCTTCACTCAATTCCATTCTGTAATCAAGGATTGGTACGAAGTGAAGGATTTTTTAAAGTTACGGTGGTAATATATGCACATGGTTAATTGAAACAGCAAAGTCAAGTAGTTTAGTCAGCAAATTTGTGCATTTTTGCGTAAATAACATACTTGACCCTCAAAAAATTGAAGATGCAAAAATAATCACTGCCACAGCACATGAACAGTCAAATGCACAAAAAATGCATCTACACATCATGCCTGAATGCATTTAAAAAATTTTAAACCGGAAAGACAATTTTTTGGAAATCCTTTTTTTGCTGATTTATTAGTAGCTGATATTCCGTGGAAAAAATTATCGAACCCTATATTACGAGACTTGTCAGCTCAAATAGCTAGTTTTATCAATCCTCTTATGATTGGTAATGCAAATTATTTAATTGAATTGAATTTTTACTTTTTATTGAAGTAAAAATTCATCGATTTAAAAAAATATTTCATCGATTTTTAGTAAATATTTTGGGCTTTTTTAGTATTGTATTGTATTGTATTTATTGTCAGTTTCCATATGTACATAGGTAATTAGACTGCCAATTAGTAGTTACTTGATTTACAATTACTTAGTAAACGGACTTATCAATTTAGTGTTTCACAAATAATTATGCATGCAAACTTATCATTCAGAGTCATCACTTTCTACCTGTAAGTCATAGTATATACTATTACTGTTTATAGTAAATTCTTTTGATTGTAGGTTTAGTAAATACGATTTTAAATTTTTCTTAAAGTTATTTTGGCTATTAATCTTTTTAATCTCTTCAGGCAACGCAATCCATTCAGTCATGCTAGCATACGAAAAAGATTTTTGCTTAAAACTCGGTGCATTGAAATTCATGACATGATAGTTATAAGTTCTAGTTCTGGTAGATATGGTGTTTACATTGTTACTACTGTAGTTAACATAATCTTTAAAATAATCAGGACTAGTATTATTTACAATGGTGTACGTCATTAAAAGAATTTCATATCTGATAAGATATTTTGGTGTCAGCCAGTTTAATTTACATAAAATATCTTCTGTTACACTCTCGTATTTACCTTTAGCAAAAATATATCTTGCTGCCCGTCTCATAATACCATATATTTTATTTAGACAAGTTTTATTTGCATTCCCCCATATAATGGACATATCATTTATATTTGGCATTATATAAGAGTTAATTAATAATATTCTATTTTTCTCACTTAGCAATGTCTGAACATAATTTAAAGACCATAGTGTCCTACCACTTTTATTTACAATTTCATTTATATGATCTTCCCATGTCAAACCTTCATCTATAGTTAATCCTAATAGTTTCAATTTCTTTACTGGTTTTATTATTACATTATTAAATAGTAAAGAGAAATCACCAATGCTTTTTAATGTATTTGGCTTTCCTAGTACCATCATTAACGTCTTATCGATGTTTAATTCCATACTATTGTTCGACATCCAATTATTTACCGCTTCTAGATCACTCTGCAGCTTACTTAGTATTATACTTATATACTCAGGCGGTCCTGATATAGTTAGCCCGGTATCATCCGCAAATAATATCATTAGACTATTTTTTATACAAAGTGGAAGATCATAATTTAATAGAGTGAATAATAAACAAGAGATCACACCTCCCTGTGGAGTACCTAGGGTAGTATACTTTACTTCGGAGACATTATTTTCTTTAATGTAGACATATTGCTTACGACTTTCCAAATAAGATTTAAACCATTTTTCAGATATATTATACCATGACAGTTTATGTAATAAAGTTTTTCGAGAAATTCTATCAAAACATTTCCTTAGTAAATATATATGTACATATTTCAGAAAAATAAATAAATGAATGTCCGGCCCCTGGTCATTATACATGCCCTAGACTAGGTTTTAATTCTAATCGACCGCTGCCTACTTTTTCAGCTGCCATGCAGAACTGCTACATAAAAAATGTAGCGCGTCATAATGAGTGATTACGTTATAATTCTATCATATGCATATATGTTCACATATATCACATAATTGCTCTTATATATCTCATATATGTCCATAGTCCATAACCTTATATATGCCCAAATAAACCACATATATGCCCGAATATACCTTATATATATCCATATATACCTTATATATACCCATATTTACCTTATGTATACCCATATGTACCTTCCCAAGCTGCAAAACTGCGTTGGGAGAAACTTGGCTCAAAGCCCGACAAAAATGTTGGCCCAGTGTCAACTTTGTCCGCCGGGAGTTGAAAGTTCAAATGTGCTTCCTATGGATTGTTAGGCAGACAATACAAAATATTAAATGCTGCTTCGACCAAATTTAAGATTTTATACTAAAGTAAATAAAACCGGAGAATACCTATAATAGGACGGAAATAAATCTATTTCGCATTTATATGCAAATTGATGGTTAAATTTATATTTTTCGAATTTCTTTTCATTATGATAGCCAACATTAATCAATTTTGATTTTCTGTTGCTTTGCATAGTCAACATTAATCAATTTTGATTTTCTGTTGATTTTCATACTCAACAATTATCTATTTTAATTTTCTGTAGATTTTCATACTCAACAATTATCTATTTTAATTTTCTGTAGATTTTTATACTCAACAATTATCTATTTTGATTTTCTGTAGATTTTCATAGGCAGTAACTAGTACCTACCTCTACCTATTTTGATTTTATGTTGATTTTCATACTCAACAATTATCTATTTTGATTTTCTGTTGATTTTCATACTCAACAATTACCTATTTTGATTTTCTGTTGATTTTCATACTTAACAATTATCTATTTTAATTTTCTGTTGATTTTCAGTATCAATCTTAATTTATTTTTAATTTCCGTTGATTTTCAACATCAATCTTAATCTATTTTGATTTTCTGTTGATTTTCATAGTCAACGTTAATCTGTTTTGATTTTCTATTGACTTTGATGATCAACATTCATACATTTTGATTTTGATACTCAATATTAACCAACAATTATGAAAATGAACATATTTCTCTTTTTTTTCTAAAACTGTGTACACGGTCCCCTTCACTCAGGCGAGCTTAGTTACGGCTTGCCGTAGGTTTTAAACATTATTACCGTGCAGTCCCTAACTAATAACAATGATTTTGTAAACCTATCACAACAAATGTGGCTGAAATAAATTATTAAATTCAAGACCGTTCTACAAAGACTGCAAAAACTGTACTTTTGAGCCCTTAATTAGGGAGTTTTTCAATTTTGAATAAATAAACAAAATGTCAATTCTATGTATTGAAAATGTGGAAAATACGATGGTGTAATTACTGATTTCAAAAGTGCGAAAATGGGCCGGTCGATTAGAATTAAAACCTGGTCCATAGCATCCCCACTAAATACGTCCTTGATCATATTGTCACTAAGATAAGCAAATCAATGCTAATAACGAATATACGGAAATGACGGCTTCTCCCAGCTCCAGACTAACTACATTTTAGACCTTGAGGCGCCTGAGATAAGGCTGTTTAAACAGTATAATCATAAGTAAGGATAGAGTGGAAGTTTGCATTCACTGTTATAACTTTTGTGGTAGAAACCCCGCGAAAGGATGTAGATATACCTATAGATTGTGGAAATTATATATATAATAATGTTCGCGGGTATTTCTGCCAGTAAAAGTAAACAAACTAAACTTCCATTCTACTTGTATCTAACGTCTGTTACTGTTCATGCTTAAGACGAATCATACAACTTTGGGTAAATTTTATATTCAGTTGTGGAAATAATGCAAAACCTTGATTAAAATGCATTTTCTATACTAGGTGTGATCAACATTTTGTAGAGTGGATGGCTTGTGATTACATTGAAAAAGTACCAGATGACTTTCTCGATATAATTGCAGTCAAATATTCACTAATATTGCATAAATATTACGATTTTTACTTTATCCACAAATGACTATCATTCGAACGCTGCAGTTTAGTTGAATGCGACCACATTACAGTTGCAGAACTTATGGGCCAAAGGTAGGTAGCATCACTAACGTAATATCATAGGGAGTATATTCATTCCTTTCTCTTACCAACTAAAGTATCATCATTCAAATATTTTCTTATAATATTATTGCATGCAATTATGTCGTAACTAAGCATAATGTTGGCTACAATTATCTCGAAAATGTAAGAGCCATCCTTAGGGTGTAGCTGTACAAATTTTTGTTAACCAGCCATACAACCACAGAATAGTGGCCATCTACCGTGTTGAGTCAAGACTTTAATAACAGAAATGACATGCTATTTATTACTGTGAAGCTATGGCTGAGCCGATCAGCACACGTGGTTCAAGTCAGCTGATCCGCTCACCCAGTCAACACATTTGATTTAACTTGTGCGCAGCGGCTTAGTGGCTTCAACAGAAACAAAGAATTGTCCCATCTTCTATTCCTCACTAACGCCTCCCATTGTTAATCTATGGCCATACAACATAATATAAAAACTTCAGTTTATACTATAAATACAGGGGATACACTATTTTTACGCAATGTATGCAAGAATAATTAATTAATAATTTATATAAGGGTTATTTTTACTGGGCTGCAAAATTAATTTTATGGCAGTAAAATTAATTCTTTCAGGCAGTTTTTTGTCGGCATTTTTTAAAATGTTTCAGGGCAGTAAAAACAAATGCGATAGGCAGTAGAATCTATACTATTGGCAGTAAGACAAGAATGTTATTTGTTTAGACAAAAATAAATTAAAAATTATTAAATTATTTGTCAATATTAATGATTACAATGGATATTAAATAGTTATGATAATTAAAACTCATAGAAATCATAATTTACGGTTTCACCAGAGGCTTAGATACACCTAATGTCAACTGAATAACTGTAGGAACTTTTTTGAAATTCGTTCTAATTGTCTCAGAATTTGCTTCGGTTTGTTTATATACCTCCTTCAACTATTTTAGTGATTTCAGTTTTTGCATCCTGAGTCAATTTAACAAAGCGGAAATGAAATTAATTATTTTCCCATAAATGCACATTGCTGTTAACTTCTAGTTTTCTTTTACGTTGACACATTTTACTGCCCCTGCAAAAGAAATAAATGACTTTGGTTAACATTTTTATAACGAAGAACAACCACTTTCAGTTTCGGAAGCGTCTTTTCCGGTATAGCTTATTTTGTTTTCATTTGTGGTCGTATTTTCAAATTCTCAGTCAGTAGTGACGGAATTACTAGAAAAATATCTAAGTTGGGAATCCTGTCTTTTTGTCTAATTATTCAATTTCTAGTTTCAGTAATGCTTTCACACTGAAGTGGAAATATAAAGCAGCAACATACAACCGCAACTCAAACAAGATGAGATACACATGACACATGATAAAACTTATCTTATAGCAAGCAGGTACATTCAATAAGTTCGTTACTGTTAGTGTCAAAGATATAATATTTATGTAGATATGTGCCATCCTTATAAGTAAATCTATTCTATGTAAAATACACTTTTGCATTACTGTCATTTGTAGTGATTCTACTGCCTGATGCATTTGTTTTTACAGCCCCGAATTAATACCGCCTACTGGTAATTAAAAAAACCTTTAAAAATATATCTACTGCCTGAAGAAATTGTTTGACAGTCCCGTAAAAAGGCTTCTTCTATATAATTGTTATTCCAATTATAATAAATGTAAATAATGAAGTTCATTTTTTAATACAATAAACTCTTTTTAACATCATTTTGTCGTTGAATATGTATCATCCGTATCACCATTTCACAATAATGTTCCCTTATAGTAACGATATTCTATGATTGCCAGACACACCCATACCCCAACCCTTACACTTCGATATATGGCATCTTTATTGGGACACCCAATTGTATTTACACAATGTTATTCTAGCAAGCAAAATAAACGAACACAATTTTAAAGAGGTATTCAGAAGGGAAATGGCGCATATTTTCATTATGTATTGGTTTTGATAGTCAATATTAATATATTTTCATTATGTATTAATTTTGATAGTCAAATATAATATATTTAGACTTTGTTTGATTTTGATAGTCTATATTAATATATTTTGAGTTTGTATTGATTTTAAAAGTCAATATTAATATATTTTCATTATGTATGGATCGTCCCATAATTTACAAACCCAAATGTAATACTAGGATCAGTAGACACTTCTTTACGCCAAGAATCATTAATGATTGGAACCTCCTTCCATCATCAGTTAAAAACTACCACAATTAATAACTTCAAAAACATGTTGATAAATTCTTCAACTGGAGACATAATGACCTCAATCTCAGCACAGAAAGTGACTAAGTGTATAAAGTGTCTAGTGGGCCCATAAAAAAGAGCTTTCAGCTCAAATTGACTTAGTGGATTTTGCCCACTCACAAACTATACTATACTAGACTATATTGGTTTCAAAAGTCAATGTCAATATATTTTCATTATTGTCGTATTAAGATTGTGGCTTGGATGTTGTCAGTACGTAGAGCAATAGACATTTATGATGACTAAGATGCATATTATATGGATTCCAGCTCAGGTCAGGTATGCGGTATGGGTGGACTAATGCGATACCGGTATGACGATGAGTCCCGGTGACAATGTCAATGACAATAAAACCAGCAAGTCCCCAGTCCTCAGTCTTCACGGTATAATAGCTTTTATTATCGTCCAGCCAACTCAAGATTCTAGCGTTCTGCTCAAAGCAGAACACTTCACTCTCTCTTTTTCCCTGCGCACATGCGCAGGGAAAAAGCAATTACCGTAATAATCGATACAATTCCCCGCATCGAAATAGTTCCCCTACCGGGGAACTATATCGATTTTCCCCCGTAAATGTCAGCCTTTGAAACTATAATTCCCCGGCAAGCACGTATCCAGAGGGGGGGGCCCGGGCCCCCCCTAAGTAGCCAGAAAAAGGCGATTTTTTTTGTCAAAAAAGGTTAAAAATCCAAAAAATTTTCGCTCTCCGGGCGAATATGCCATGATTTTATTAATATGTTTTGGTGGGCCCCCCTAGGTCAAATTCCTGGATACGTGCTTGTTCCCCGGTCATAATTTAGGGCATCTGGTACATGTGTACTAAAACATGTATTTACAGTTTAAGTACAGGTGTACTTACAGTAAGTACATGTGTACTAAAAGAGAAAGGAAGCAATATAAATATATTCAGAAAAAATTGCTGGTGTGGGACAGTTTCAAATGTCACTTGAGTGAGTCCACTAAGGACTGACTCCAGTGGAATGACTCCATCCGGACACAATACAATGAATGGGTGATAACACCTGGAAGCATTGAATTAACCAAAGGAGGAAACCCTAAGCCACCCCCATTGCTTATTGTCTGCAATTGGATCATCGAAGCCTGGGATAACATTCCTAAAGATGTAATAAAAAATTCGTTATATTCTTGCGGAATTCTTAATGCCGTGGATGGAAGTGAGGATCATTTGATCACCGCCTTTAAACCAGGCGAAGATTGCAGTGAAGGACTGGAAAGGTTAAAGCAGTGCAATCAATTTTCACAAATGGAACAGCCATTGATTAACGAGGATGACATTTTGCTGCCCTCGGACGGTGAGGATATGGATGTACCTATCACGGAACCTATGGAAGCATTACTATCCTCTGACGAAGAAAATTTAATTACATTTTTCTTGACTTTGAAACTATAATTCCCCGTTTCGAAATAATTCCCCATCCGGGGAATTATTTCGATTTTTTTGCACAAAAGGTGGCCATGAAACTATAATTCCCCCGAGGTATTAATTCGATTATTACGGTATTATTTTCAAAACCATTATTTGTACTTTCACCACTTTTACTGCTCATGCTAGACATGACTGACTAGGCTGACATGCTAGGCTGACTCATGTTTCGTTATTATTTACGTTTGAATTTTCTATAGACGGTATTTATGAAGCTACCTCTATCTGGCTTTGCGTACTCGAGTTAAGTACCTCGCCTTCACTTTGTCCTGTAATTTTATTGTCCTAATTTAAATTAATGTCCGTATTTAATAATGCTCGTATTTCCGTATAAACTATCACGTCACTCACAGCTCCTGATTCGCTAAAATCAAGACTATCACCTCTAAAAGTATAATCATGTTTGAGTGGACTGTAGAAGTTAATTCCGACACCATTTTCGCAGGAAGCGAATCTACGTCGTAGAATGCGTTCTCTGATTCATCAGAAGAGTATTCCTCATAGAATGGTTTTAAATGCCGAACGTTTTCAACTCTACAAATCGGTTTATGATTAGGTCTTAGATCTTTTATTAAATAAGTGATAGGTCCTGTTAAAATTATGAATGTTCCTTTCCAATGCACCAGCCATTTAGCTACTTTACCCGGAACTCTCTCAAAATTAGCCAACCAAACTTTATCGTATTTTTTATAATGCTGGACCCGATGTTTCTGGTCCCATTTTATCTTTTGCATCAATTGACGCTTTTCAGTGAGTCCTTTGGCTACTTGCTGAGCTCGCCTAGCCCTAGTCTTGATATAATTAGGCTCAACATCACCAGCTCTTTCGTTAATAGTAGGTGTGAACGCATCACATGGTAATCGTGGTTCCCTACCATTTAGTAGAAAAATGGAGAATAATGAGTAATTGCATGTTTAGTATTATTCAAGGCGTAAGCTATTCGATTTAAATATTTGTCCCAGTTGTTCACCTATCCATTAACATGTGTAGCTATTATATTTTTAATGACTGCAATAGATCTCTCAACTACACCATTCACTTGAGGATTATATGGCGACGTATGCAATAATTTAATGTGAAACTGTTCACAAAACATTTTGAAATCTTTTGACATGAAATTGGTTCCTCTGTCAGTCAGAATTTTCCTAGGACATGAATGGTGAGACGAATACATTAGATTTTCAGTCAGTACTTTTACGATATATTTTGTCAGTTCCCTTTACCGGAAAAATGTCTACAATTCTTGTCAATAAGTCTATGATAACTAATGCATAAGTGTTTCGCCTAGGATATGGCGTTGCTGGAAATGGCCCTATCGAGTCAATTCCAATTCTGTCATATGGAAAGTCTGGTGGTGGAACAGGTTGAGCTGGACCTGGAGTGGCCCCCACCCTCCTATATTGCTGACAACCGAAAACAAATTTTCTAGTGTGTCGGTGCATGTCTTTCCAATGATACCTAGAACGAAGAAGACTCCAAGTCTTGAAAAATTCCAAATGCATCGCATTTTCATGAACCTCTGTTAATACTTCCTTACGTAAACCTTTAGGTACTACTAATTTCCACATGTTTTCGTCTGGGGTCATTCCCTCTATATATAATATATCGTCAATTAATGCATACTCACTATATAACTCATTAATTTAATGATCGTCATTAGATCTAGCGAATAACAACTCTGCTATAATTTCAGTCAATTTAGGATAATTTCTCTGTTGCTGTATCCAATCTGTCGTTTCTAATGCACATAATCTACAACCAAAATCTAAAGGATCTGAAACTGAAGTAATTTCATTAAAGCTAGTGGATTACGTGCCAATGCTTCCATATGTCCGTGACTTTTTTCCGACACAAACTGTATGTCAAAGATATATGGCTGCAGTCTTAATGCCCATCTTGCAAGTCTCCCTTGTGGATCCTTGATTTTTAATAAGTGACATAAAGAGCAATGATCCGTTACAATCGTAAACCGTTTGTCAGCTATGTATGGTATAAAAGCCTCTACCGCATATAATATCCAAAGACACTCGATTTCAGTAACGCTATACTTCTTCTCATGTGCTTTCAATTCACGTGAAATGTAAGCTACCACTCTCCAAACTCCGTTTTTGTCTTGTTGCTCTACAATATGATTCGTTGCATCTTGCTCTAAAGTCCCACCTAACCCAATGTAACTCGCATCAGTACAAATTCGTGTCGGAGCATCATCTCGTGGATGAGCCATGATCGGTGGTAAAATTAATGCCGCTTTAAGATCGTTAAAAGCCTTTTCCTGTTCTTCACCCTACACAACAGGTACATTTTTACTAGTCAACATAGTGGTCGAGCTATTTGCGAAAAGTTCTTGATGAATCGTCTATAGTAGCCACAAAAATTTATAAAAGAAAGAATGTCTCGAATATTAGCTGGTCTTTTATACTGGTTTACTGCTTGACGCTTTTTTGGATCTGCTGAAATTCCCTCTTTAGAAATAATATGCCCCAGATATTTAATTTTGTTGTCTTCGAAAATACATTTAGCCGATTTCAGTGTTAACCTTTCATTAATAAGACATTGAAAAATGACTTCCAAATGCTCTAAATGACTTACTGTAACAAATTATATCATCTAAGTATACCAACGCTATTGTCCACTTTAGATCTCCTAAAACTGTAAAACATTCTGTCAGCACACACAAAAGCTGTTTTATCTTTGCTATCATCAGCTATTGGTACTTGATAATATGCATTTGCACAATCCATAGTGCTCATGTACTTGCTATATGCAAAACGATCCAAAGCATCGTCTATTCTCGGTAATGCATATCCCGACTTCTTACCCATTTACAGCTCTATAGTCGATACAAAATCGTGTGGTACCGTCTGGTTTCTTTACAAGTACAACAGGCGACGACCATGGTGAATCTGATGGACTAATTGCACCACTGGCTAACAATTCATTAACTTGATTTGTTATTTCTACCCGTTACCTGTATGAGTACCAGTATGGACGCTGTTTTACTGGCAATGCGTCTTGTATATCGATATGATGTTCGACTAGGTGAGTTTTTAAAACAAAGTCACCATTAGATCCTGGGAAGTTCACTTCACCTACACCGGTTCCTCCAGTGTTAATATTAGTGTTTCTTATTAGGAATCCAAGGGTATAGGAGCTGGCCGTGGTATAACCAGGTTCCCAACCAATTTACTTTCCCAATCGGTACTTGTTTGTGTACCCACCTCGACACCGAGCTCGTTGTCGTTAAAGTCTGTTGCAGTTTTACTTTCAGGATACATCTTGGACTCTTTTATGCTATGTTCACCAATTGCACAAACATTCTTTGTATTTTTATAATTCAGATCGACCCCGTATGCTGTTGGCTAATCAATCCCCAAAACTATCTTATTTGCCAAGCCATTTACCACAAAGAAACGCCATAATTTTCTCTTACTATTGATCTTATCAACATTTCAACTTCTCTATGAATATAATACTTCAAATTAGTGTCTTCAATAGAAAGCTTAATCAAAAAAGGTCGAATTTCAGTCGATTTGTGTATAAAATTATCGCCCACCTTGGCTTTACTTACAATTTCATCGTAAAATTTAGAACTTATGGCAGAAATCGATGCGCCATTGTCTTCAAAGACCTCAGCATTATCACCAAAAACCTTTAAACTGAGATTCATCCGAACTTGATGACTCTTCAAAAACAATTAAGGATAAGTGCCATATGGTGTATTCGTGTACGTAGTAGATTCTGAGTCTGTACTACTACCTACCGTATCTAGGTGCTGGAACTGAACAAAATCTCGTTTCAGCATCAGCAAGCATCTGAAACGAGATCCTGAAGGTTGAATAAAATATAGTTCTAATTTACGTTGTGTTCAATTATGCGCTCGAATATTCCATGATTAACATTTAGGGTCAACCTACATTGAATTTAAAATTTGTCTTTACATACGGTTTAATTGTTCCCAAAATAGGTATTTGATTTTTATGGGTCTTGCAATTATGGAATCGTGGACTATCCACGAACAAAATGTGGTGGTTGGGTTTTAGATCTCTCTACTTTAAATCCTTTAAAAAAATTCAGATTTCCAAAAACGTGAGTCCGTTTTCGTTTCTGTAAAACAGCAGAGCACTGAGACAGGAATGGAACTCAAGAATAATGGGATCAGCTCGAAAAGTCCCATAATATAAAAGTTTAAACTCTCTTATGGGACCAAATAGTAACAATGTAAATTATTCAGTTTTCTATTTGACTACTTGACACTAACTTGACCTCAAAATGAACCATTATCAATTAGTGGCAGTATGTACAAAGTTTATGGTTTGAGTACCGTAAACCTCAAATCAAACATATGATCATGGTAGGTGACCGGAGTAAATTACCAGTACTCACAATTATGTTTAAAAACAAAAAGTTGAGTCTAGGTCGTATTAAGGCGAAGTTTTGGAATACTTTTTGACTCTAATAATGTAAAATCTCTACCTACCGTCCCACCAAATGAGAAACCGTCGTGGGAAGATCAATCGGGGTTAATCTTCCCACGGATAAAAAATCTGTGTATCTGTTAGACGCATTCTAATAATCGAACAATTTATGCCCCGGAAGAAACACTAGCTTTATTTATAACAGGGCTTGGGGTCTGTGACCGGCTATCATTATGTGTGTCTGTGTGTGTTAGTGGGAGAGTGTGTTCAATACTATTGAGTAGCAAAGACACACTACCGCTCAAGCCGCGAGGACCTACTTGCAGTTGCTCCCAGAACAGCTTTACTGTTCGGAGAAGCCACTCATTCGTCCTGCAGACATATAAAATGAAAGCAGAGACGAGAAGGGCAACCCCGGTAACTCATCCACGTGAACGAGAAACTTACTCAGGTGCTCGAATCTCAACTCGCTCAAAGCTGGGCATTCAGCCGCATGGTGGACCGACGTCTCGACGCTTATTGCACACAATGGGCAGAGCGGAGACGAATGATTCCCCAATAGATTCTGATGCTTGGCCAAGGAGGAGAAACCAGTAATTAAATGAGTGAAGACCCTGAGCGTTCTTCTACTCAAACTTGTGAAATATATGCTTTTGATGTGTGAAGGTGAAGCCAAGAATAATTTTTTATTTTTACAGTCCGTACGTTTTTTCCAATTTTGAATATTCAATTTGTTGAAATATTTTGATATTACAGTTTTTGCACATTGTGCTGAAAAAGGCAGTATTGGTTCAGGACCAAAAACTCTTTCGCTAGTGAATACGCCTCTTCGTTTTCTATGATCCCAGTATGACTGGGAACCCATTGAAGGGTAACGGATGCGTTATTGGAAACTATATGCAAGGTTTTGAAGCATTCGAGAATCAAGGCCGACTCTGTGTAATTAGCCTCAAGAGCTTTTAGAGAACTGAGAGAATCACTGTAGATGACTACTTCATTTCTCCAGTTCAGATCAGTGATTCGTAAGATAACCATTAGAATAGCTACCAGTTCCGCTTGAAACACAGTAGAATATTTTCCTAAGCATTGTTGTATGATGATGCGGCTCTCAGTGCTACGAACGATTGCAGCACATCCAGCGAAGTTGTCAATATTTGACCCGTCAGTGTAACAGACCAGTCTTCGGTTTGAAGGTTGAAGAATGGAAGGTTTTTTGTGTCCAAAATTGTAAAATTCTTACCCATGAGGGCAGTTGAGGGAATTGAATCAATAGGAATCCCTCTCCTTTTCTTTTCTCAGATTTAGGAGAAGCCTCTGCCGCTCCCTACTGGATATACAAAGCTGAATTAGACATTTTAACTATTAAATACATTTTACCAATATGATGGTAAATAAACTTTTGGAAAGAGTATACGCAGGATCGAAGTGAGAGATTTAAAAAAAAATTCTGATGGCCTGGTTGTCCTCCGAGAAAATATGCAAGCATATTTTTGGAACGATGTAACTTGTTTCAAATCTGCTTTTTGCATATGGTAGCACATGTATTCATCTACTATCAGTTATCATTAGAATCAAGGCAAATAGACTGATTCCCGCACCCTGTTCCCCCTTTCCCTTCCCCGTATCAGGTGGGTTCTGTAGAGAAAGTCCTATAAGAGAGTTTGAATTGAACTTTTATATGGCACTTTCTTTTGACTTAGTCCCATTCCGGAGACCCATTCCGGTCCCAGCCCAAACGGCTGGTAGTCATGGATATCCACCCTTCAGGAGTCAATTAACACTAAGCTAAATAGTGACATCTAGTCGATTTTGTAGATTCCACGATAAAATGCTTATTTCAAATAGTGAATTTTAATTCTCCACCATGTGTCAACATGCAGAACTCAATCAATTCCGGACCCGGTGACTGTAAAGCTGGAAAAAATGGAATATATCATTTAATAATGAGTAGTGATGCATTCCGCCAGTCAGCTGGAAACACAAATTCAATATAGTAACGTGACTTAAACAACACCTAAATAGTAAAATCTTGTTGATTTTGTAGATTCCACTGTAGATTCCACAATAAGATGTTTATTCCAAATAAATGAACACCTATTCTTTACCGTGTGAGTGTAAACATGCAGAACTCAATCAATTCCGCACCAGGTGACTGTAAAGCTGGAAAGAATCGAGTGTCACGATTAGGATTATACCCGATTAATAATTTTTTGGATTGCAATACAAATTGAATATAGTATTGTAATTTAAACAATGCCTAAATAGTGATTTTGTGATAATGGTAGTTAACTGCACTCACCACTGATGAATCTCACACGTGTATTTATAATGAAGTGACGATGGACGACCATTTCTATTATATTTTGACAATTTTTGCGTTAAAATGTTTCGAACTCTTATATTTTGACAATTTTTACGATAAAATGTTTCGAACTGTATTTAACTAATCACAATGGACAAAAATCCTGTTCTTTAGCCAATTTTCACTTTTGGGTTACAATTTACAATGGAGTGACAATTTTGGTGCAATGAAACGAAAATTGTATTCAACTAATCGTTGTACTAAAGAGAAGCTATTTTATATTGCATTTGTGTACCCGCAGTTTCAATGCATGTTGATACCAGCGCGGAGTGTAGTCTCTTAGATAGCACAGCACATCCATAGTCCTCACCTGCTGTATACTACTACCGTCTCCCTCTCCTTCTGTATTACTTAATTTCCACAAACCAGTGGATGCGTTGAATTTGAATTCTAATGATAACTGGTTGCTCCTGAATATATATGCTACAATGTGCAAAAAACAGATTTGGAATAAGTTATGTCGTTGCAAAGATATATACGCACTTATACCAATAGTGGACGATCAGACGATCGGCAGAGTGACGGCGACAAATTTATAAGGCTACTACGTAAACTTCGATCCTTATTTTTATGGATGTCACTTTTTTCGGACACCACACCCAGTACTGGGTATAGTGTACGAATACCTTGGGGAAAGTGTACGAATACCTTGGGGATAGTGTACGAATGTTATTATTCGATGTTCTCTTCCCAAATCTAGCGGTTCCATCTCTTAGAATGCTGTCACGGATGCTAATGGTGAAATCTTTTAATATTTCATGATCATCGTAATAATCGTTATTTTTCAAAAATTATTTTTCCCAGATGCATCAAATAAAGGATTTTAATAGGCATTTTCTATGGTCCATGAACAGAACAACAACCAAATAATTGGAGAAATATTTACTGATGTATTCTATGTAATTAATGGAGAGTATTCAATGATGCTTACCACATTACTACGTATGGTTGGAAAATAAATGGTATTGGCCAAAAGTGGTCATCCAAATGTTCGTACACCATACCCACTTAATTTCTCGTACGCTATCCCCATCATTGGGTATTTTTGCCATCAGGGAAGTTAATTTTAGTTTTAGAAAACGCAGAATGAACCCAAAATTAACAATTTTTTGTTAACAAGTTCTCGAAAGCATACTTCAAATTTTGAAAATTTTGCCGGCCAAAAAAAGTCAAGGATTCTATGAAAATTTTTAACTTCGTACACTATACCCATTCGTACACTATACCCATTCGTACACTATCCCCAGTCTCCCCTACCTTAAGGACATGCAAGTTCAACGATTTTTTATATACCTATAGAAAATTGTATTATTTAAAAGTGACTTCAACATGAAAAGATTTTTTATTGCATAGTTTGTTTATTGTTTATTATTCCTTTGGTCAATTATAATAAAAATTGCAGCAGTCTCAAAAAAACAATTCTGTAAATTTTTTTATTAAATATAAAATCTTGGAACAAACAAACGCTGCATTACTTTTCACTACGGTGACCACCAACGGATCGATGGACCATATTAATCATGCAATCTAAAAAGAAAAAAACATCAGTTACTTCTGCAATGAGGGTCAAGAGAAAACGTTTGCACAATTACCTTCTACTACGTTATACTCAGAAAGAAGTGTGTCGTCTAATAATTCTTGACCCAAATACATAAGAGTTTGATCAGCAGGTTGCACTCCACTAAAGCCATGAATTTTCATTTTTAATTTGTTAACTGTTTGCCCAGGTTCAACACCAGTGATTTCGTAGTTTCTGCCCTCCAAATCTTGAATTTGAATTTTCATCGTGAATTGGGAAATTCAGTTATTAGGTACACTTGTAACTCAAGCCTTTAGCGAATTCAGTTAACAAATGAACTACATCAATTATTTGTTACTTAAAAAAGCTTATATGAATAGATAAATAGAGTATAGTATAAGTGATATTATGAAATCCTTGGCTTAAAATGTTATCTCTATTACTACAGTCAAATAGGAAACATGCTACTGATAACTGCTGTTATCAAAATATGATAAAGTGTCCCTCTAATTCCATTTAACCATTACTCAGAATTTCGAGTTGCGAAATTCTATATCCCGAATACATCAATGGAATGCAGATAATACACCATGGAACTTCATTTGTTCTATACATATAAGTTTTAAAACCTCTGCCGACATAATAACCAAGCCCATATCCAGTAGGGTGCGGGGTTGGCTGTGCTTCTATAAATCTAAGCAAAAGAATAATGTCCCTTTTTGTCATTACTTTTGGTTATGATTAAATTTGTAACTAAATATTCACAGTCAGGCTAGATACATACAAGCTTTACCGGACACCCATCAAAAACTGCAAGCCGTAACAGAAGATCGCCTAAGATAGGGGAACATTGTTCCCGTATAAGCTATAATTTATTGATGTAATGAGTAATAAATGCACTAACATTTGAAATATCGACAGTAATAAATGCAGCATTTAAAATGTTTACAATTTACAATTTCAGCTTATCAACCCAAACTTTTTTTTGCGTAATTAATTTCACCTTTCTTACTATTACCTTCACTATAATAAGAGTACCGACTGGCCTCTTAGAGCTTTCAATGTACATACTCTTACAGCTTATACTTAGAGATGACACTTTCTTAGCCAAGTTTGTCACCGTGACCGCCCATGTCCTCTCAAAGACTATACGACCGAAATATTTTAGATGTGGATTGCAAAAGTGGCTGAGGAAAGAGGACGAGAGATTCAGCGTTGCAGAAAATAGTAATTAGGTTAGGTTTTAAAAATAAAAAATGGAAATATGTGATCACGTGCCATATTCAAATTCCATCAGTCATAATTTGGTTAGGTTCTAAAATAGAAAATTGTGACCACATGCCTTGTTAAATTTATCAATTTTAATTAGGTTAGGTTTTAAAAGACGCAATTTGTGATCAGGTGCCATTTTAAAATTGATGAAAATTGAAAATGGCACTTGAGACCAATTCCAATGCAACAACCTTTCCAATTTTTCAAAACCAAGCCTACAATGTTGTTATTAGCTCCGTTGCCATAGTTGCAACTTGCAAGTTAAATTCAACATGAAAAACAAAACATTAATGCTTTATAGAACTTGTAGCTCATTTTTTTCTGAAAATATGACTATTTGGAAATAGTCATATTTTCAACTTTGGTCGAACATAACTTTCTTAATTGGGGGGTTGCTCCCAAAATAAATACCATATTCGTTACAAACTCGACGAGATCTTTCGAATGAGCTATATATTGTCGTATTTTCAAGTGCGCCATTATACTAGGAATGTTCCAAACCCACTAGGAAGGTAACCACGCTACTATGATTTGCGTATGTGGATAGATTCATAAAATATGGAAAAGTACGCCGAAGTACATCAAAATTAATACAAGCCATGGAGAGTACTTTTCTTTGAGTATAGTGGAGTAAGTACAAGTAGTACTCAACCATGACTGGTTGAAATAAATTTATGCTAATGAAAATTGAAAAAAATTCTAATTTCAAACTAGACGCTTACACTTATACAAAAGGGCCTTTTTGGTCAATAAAAGTTGATCTGTCTAGCAGAAGGACTAGAGTGATGAAATGATAGGCGTTTGCTTACTTTCGAGCTACCTGCTTATTCATTACCGTGGTGTCAAAAAGCCGTCCTTTACTTTATCGGTCATCCAATTGATATCTAGTCCTGGTCTTTTAAAATTTAATTTGTGGACTAAAATTAACTTAAATGAGCCTTTTCTATTTTAAACTTTGTGAGAATACAGCTAAATATCTATTTATCTCAGAACTAATTCATGAATTCTTTACTTGTTATATTTGCAGTAATAATTGGAAACAAATGCTGGGACTGTGACATATTATTTAGAATTTAAATCTTTATTTGCTGTTATAAGTTCTGTAGATAACTGTATACTATAGCTCGTTTTCTACGCTTTCTGTTTATTTTGCGTAATCTACAGTCCATTTTTGAGCCATTTGACTGTATTGGATTCTGTTAGTCAGGTATACACCACACTTTTCTCTGTCTAGAGGATCGTCGGGATTAGGATTGGTCAAAAGAGCACAAATGGCAAGCAAAATTTTTCCAACGCTAATATTGGGATTCCATTTGCTTTTCAAGATGTCCAAGCAAATGTAACCCTCATTGTTAATATTTAGATGGTAGACTTTTGTGGTGAATTTTACTTGAGGAGGTTTATCAGGATAGTCTTTTGGGAACTTGATTGTCAGCTTAAATAATCCTCCTTGATATGGACTCATTGGAGGACCAATAATGGATGCCCGCCAATCTGTCATGCTTCCTCCAACAGGCCCAGCGGAACACAGTGCGGGGGGTTTTCGTTTCATTTCTTCAAATTCTTTTAAGATCCTTTGCTCGGCCATCATGAAATCTAATAAGAACGAAAAGTATTTACATTTATTTCCTTTTTCTTTTATTCTGATACATCATTGCAATATTTGCAAGTTAGCTGTAACCATTTGAATGAAACTTTTATAAAAAAATTATTTTAAAATCGATTTCATACGAGAAACTGGCCGCTTGAGATGTTTATAAGCTTAAAATATTTTATGCAGCTGTAGTATCGAACAAGAGCGTATCCAGTAGGGGGTAATCAGCGCTAATTAGACTTAGCGCCCCCCCCCTAAATCTGAAAAAAAGATTTCCCCTAAAAAACCAAAAAACTAGCTTTATTTATCACGGTGCCCTGGTCCTGTGACCGGCTAGTATAATTACTAACCTGGCCACGACCCGGAATAGCGTGCCTCATTTTAAATTCATAGTGTAGATATATCAGATGTCCAAACCATCACCCCCAATTTGTGGCCTGAACGGTAGGTGGCAGTTTTGATACCTTGATTTGCTGTAAACTAAGATAATTAGCTTTATCTGAATAATTAGAAATTATAGCTTAGCCAAAGATATAAGGCTTTATTAACCCCATCCAATATTTTATAGAAACACTTCTAGATAAATGGATAGCTAAAAGGTAACGAATTCTTTCGTAGACTAAATTTCTAAGAAATTACCACGCCTCAATTATTTTCTGCAAAGCATTTAATTCCTTTTCGGGATTTCTATTTTGGAAAATGCTATAAAAGTTTACCACTCCCTATATAGTTGATCCAATACAGTTCCAGAAAATCTATCCCGAAATATTTTATGTAGAAAAGCAATAAAGATATTTTTATTGGTTTTACATGTATACTTTATATGATTATTTTAATCATGTTTTAAGCGATTTTACTATTTCTTTATAAAATTTAATTTCAGTGTTACTTACTGTTCCTCTGGGTTAGTTGTTACACACACCGTTATTAAATAACACTATGATATATGGCTTGAGATTATTCTACGGTGGTTGTTATATTCGAAAGAAAATATCTAATGAAAGTGAAGGTTGTTGTTTAACGAAACATACATGACAAATTATATAACATTGATGGATAATAAACTTCGTATTTCTGATCGACCGTTTTTACGTTATCATCAGTTATTATATTAACGTTATCAGAAAACATTTGATTCAAGGATAATACTCTTGATTTAAATATCATATTAGTATATCAGTGTTCAGTTAAGCACTCTCCATGTCAAGGAACGTTGTATTGTTATCACTATAAATGGATTACGAGCATTTTGATAGTAGAAAATAAACTATTGTAACGGAATAACTTTCGAGAAACTTACGCTTTATATTGAACAAAATCTACAGTACCTTTGCCAGATCTGCGTTCTCCTACCGTAGTGCAAAATTGTGGAGTACAATTCCTACTGAAATGCAGGAACACTAGTCGAGTTCGACAAAAACATAAGAAAACACTTTTTGCAACTGGAAGGAAATGACAGTGAATGAAAGTTCTGCAAGTTTCTCCACTTACGACAAATTTAAAATTATTAATATGACAAATGGAATGTTACAAAGTCACCCTTTGCCATACCTATGCCAAACAACAAGTAAACCTCTAGCTTCTTATACCTATAGGATACCTTCCTATATCCTTCCTTGAAAAACGTAATGGATATTAGCAGCACACACGATAGATCTTAGTATGACGAACAATAGATCTTACCATGACGCACTATAGATCTTACCATGACGCACTATAGATCTTACCATGACGCACTATAGATCTTACCATTACGCACTATAGATCTTACCATTACGCACTAGTAGTAGTAGTAGTAGGGTTTTATTTGCGCTTCCAGCGGGCTGTCGCCCATCACCAGGGCCGCCCTAAGGGTCTTTGTCACCCCGGGCAAAATAAAAAAAGCCGCCCTTTGAGATACATTTTGAAGTCCATTTTATTAATGCCATTATTAAAATAAAAATGTATCAAATAATGATTTGGAAATTAATTATAACCGGTAAAATCAATAAGTATATTCAAGCCCTTGGATTATCAATGTAATGCCACTGACAAGCTAGAACGTATACAGAACTGTGATTAGGAGGGGGCTAAGATTTCCAATAGATATTTTAATAATATATATTCGCGCTTAGCGCGAAAATTTTCGACATTCTTTGTCGGAAATGAGTCAAAAATGGCCTATAGATGGCAAATAATCCGCGCAAAGCGCGAAATTTTTTGGTATTTTTAAAAAAATTCCCTTTTCTCGAATTCCGGGGGGGATGGGGGTAAAGACCATCCCTCAATACGTCCTTGCTGACAAGTCCGTATGGTGTTATGTCGTACTTTTGCTGCCTAAGACCATCACTTGATTTGGATTTGCGATAACTATCAAATTGTGGACAAGGAAGACAAGGATGAGTGGATTGGTATATGATGTCAATCTTATTATTTGAGATTTTCCCATCTTCCAAACAGCGTAAACGTAACGGATTCTTAATATTTTGCCGCCCCCAAACATTTGCCGCCCTGGACGGCTGCCCTGCTTGCCCATGCCTCGAGGCGGCCCTGCCCATCACACAAAATAAAATAATACATGTTACAAATATTCAGAATAAAATGCCAATTATTACAAACACATTACAATAATCCAAGTATTCACTTTATTATAACTAACCAACAGCCAAATATAGGTATAGCCTCACATAATGACAGAAACCTGCACCGCTAATAGTCATAGACATGGGACAGGGAAGAACCGTCCTCAGCTCAGTTAGTAGCAGAAATACATAAGATCAAGTAATATGCATAGATAGGTATATGTAAATAACCTTAATACAGAAGTTACGCCTATACTCACGCATAAGCGGGTTCCAGAGTAGCTTTATGGAGACAGAATGTAAATTAGCCAATAATTTGATGAGTAGACTGTGCACAGAGTGATCGGCCCTTATACCTTGACGATGTTATTGATGCTACACTGCTTGTTATCCTGCTGAATAGCTGGTACACTGATAGCGGAGAAGACAGTCGCAGGGCCAACATGAGAATGACTAGTAAGAAAAGCACTACTAATCTGGTCGGTTGTAGTAGGCAGCACAGGTCTTCGAAGGCCGTCTTATCTTCTAATCTGCATACCGCCACTGTTCACGCCGCTGCCAGACCCAATTAGCATCCATGGCCGTCCTCCGCGATAAGGAATTCCACTCACAGCACAGAAAAATGGTATTTCAGTGGGCTGCTTCACGCAAAAAAACACCGAATTCGGACATTCCGTCCCACTTTCGTGCACTAAATTCTGTCCCGGGTGTACAGGCCTCTTCACTCTATGCACAGCACTACTTTTTGGGCAAAAATTGGCCCAAAAATAAGCCGAAAAATTTAAAAATATGAGGACCACGACAATGTCGTGTCCGTTCACTTCGGCAGCTACTCTGGAATCCTCATGACGCACTATAGATCTTACCATGACGCACTATAGATCTTACCATGACGCACTATAGATCTTACCATGACGCATTATAGATCTTACCATGACGCACTATAGATCTTAGCATGATGAACAATAGATGTTAGCATGTAGTACGATAGATCTTAACATGACGCACGAATGATCTTAGCATGACGCATGATAGGCGTTACCATGACGCACTATAGATTTTAGGACGAACCTGGAGTGTTGTAATGGCTGTAAATCGATTTCCAACTTACGTTTTAGTAAACAAATCTACATCGCGGATGATTTTGGATTATTCATAGAAAAGTAAATGGAAATCTCTTTACATGTATTTCCCTATTTCAGTGTCACCATGAAACTTGTCGATTGGAAATCAAGAAGCAAAGGGCCTTTTCCATTTTCTAAATGAATTGGTAAACTTAGCAAATAAATTTGACATGTAATGGGATGGTTCAAAAATTCATGTAGAATGTAAAAATGGATCTTAAAATCATAAATTGGAGTAAATTGAATTTCAACTTTCCAATCGTGATAATTTAATTCGCTAAAATGGGAAAAACAGACATTAGATTAACCGAATCAAAAGTATTGAAATTAAAAGAAAGAATTTAGACTTGCATCAAAACGTTGTACGAAAAAGAAAGAGAAACTCAGCAGCGCATTACATCTCGACATCAGGAAATCCAGTTCCAAGAAAATTCCAACAATAAAGGTTAGTGAAAATTAACTACGAGTTCCAAAATTTATTTTAATTCCAATAGCAGCTGCAGGAATAAATAAAGCTGGCTGATTAGAAACTTTTTTGTGTATATTAAGAACAAGAAATGCACGAACAATTGCCAAAAAGAAGGTTGTTTATATTATAGTGTAGATGTGAACCCGGATGGTAGAGATAGGGATAGCCGGGAGAAGTATTAGTCAGGTGAAGATGCCACGGAATTATTTGAAGGACAATCTGCAGTACTTCTAAACTGTCTCTCTTTATTTCTGACATGTCAGTGCAGACTTGCTTCGCAGACCGAGACTCAAACTCCGGATCTAGTAGCTAGCCAATGTCCCAATTGCTACTGCTCCACACTACTGACTCTACAATCTCTTTTCTGTTTCGCTACCCGCTCAACAGTTAAAATACGTCAGTCTTCCCCGTGCGCATGTCGCACATATAGTGCACTATATAACTATAGTACAGATAGTATTCCCCTTATAGATAGTACATTATAATACCATATAATACTAAAAATAGCAGGTATTTATTTACGTCTTTGTTTCATTTACAGGTTTTTTCTTTGATCTCGCAGAGGACGCAGAAGAGAGCTGGTTTCATCCGGTGACAATTCAAAGTGTGTTTCCTGTCAATTAATGTAGTCAATTAGTTAACCCTAGTATGGATGACCTTCCAAATCAACAGTAAAGTATGACATAGTCTGTTTCCAGACTACGTGTAAAAGAGCCTAGGCTGTCTTCAGACTTTGCTTAGTCTTTCCACAGACTAAGGGTTTCTGCTGGGCAGGAAATATTGTAGGATATTTTCGTTATGGAAATTGTAGCTCACTACAAGTATGTACAATTTCTATAATGTACTTTGCATATTTATATGCAAATTACATTCCAATTTCACCATTTATACCACAAGAACCAACTCCACAATCACTGCTTCATGGCATAGTCTTCCCACAGACTATAAAATAACGAAACCTTGTAGGTCTGTGGGCAGCCTAGGTCATCCTTTAGTAGGTAAAAAAGGTCCAATTTTTTTGTTTTGTTATTTTATCATACCCTAACTATTCGCCAAATAACTTAACATTGGATTTATAAGCAGAGAAACGCATTTGTGACAAATTAGCCTTTTGCACAATTGCTTTCTGGTCACCAGTTGAAGTGAAGCTCAGTAGATGGAAATATTGTATTTTCAGGCTTTTTCAATGTATAATTTTCTACCTCCATCTACTGAGGTTCACCTCAACTGGTGACCAGAAAGCAATTGTGCAAAAGGCTTATACAAAAAATCCCGAGGTTATACGACAAATGTATCCCTGCTTTATTAGACACTGAAGTCAAAAAGTCTGTAGACAGCAGACAGCCTAGGTTATCCATACAAGGGTTAATTAATTAATTAATCAAGTTATTTAGTCTAGTTAGTTACCTGGCTTGTGCTTAGTCGAGTGTATGGTCGATCTATGTTCATGATTTGCTGGAGGATTTCGCCAATGTCTTGTTTTCGTCCATCGTCGGGGCTGTTGGGTTGAGCGGACGGGTCGACCGCCTGCATTCCATAATTGTTCACCGTTGTTTTCTTACGTAACTATTTTAGGTCACTTTTCGGTGTAGTATACTTGTGTCTGTGACGAGAAATAAATGTAAAAAATCGAGGCAACTCTCAATGGTTTGTTTCTTTCTAAACTACACACTGCACAAACATTATTCGTCTACCTCTACATACATACAACTACTCTCTGTTACTAAAACTCTCTTTCAGGACGAGGATTCAAAATATATTATAATTTGAAAAAGGATTGTTGATTGGATTATCGGTTAATGTCAACAAAGATTTAATTAATTGAATGTTAATGGAATGGAAATAGAAAGGTATCAAGAGAGGAAAAGAGAATTGTCGTTTGGCTGCTGAAATATGGCGCAGAGTGTAGAGACTATTTGCGCAGTCGCCACTTTTATCCTTTTTTCGTAGTGGGTTTGTGATTTATTGGTTTCCTCAAATTCCTTTTCTTCTTCCCTACTCTGCCTGCCCGTCTCAATAGACGTCTCAACCAACTCTCCCTTTCTCTCCGTAAGGCTGATAAATTAATATTTATTTACAGCCTTATATCATACTAGGCAGTCACAGGACCCAGGTCCTGTAGTACATGGGGCTAGTGCATCTACAAACAATTTCTACGTTTCTAGTAGGCCAATTACACCGGCATTTATTTGGGTTTATCACTAATATAATGTACCGGTCACAGGACCCAAGTCCTGTTATAGATAAAGCTAGTGTGTATTCCGGGGCAATATTGTACGATGGGTAGAATGAAGAATGTATTTCAGATACATAGATTTTTATCTTAATTCCAATTGACCTTTTCATGCTTTCTCATTAGGTGGGCCAGGGCCAGAGGTACAGATTTTACGTTACATTGATAGAGTCAAAAAATATTCCAAAACTTTCGCCTAGGGTCACTCTTTTGTTCAGAAAGAGAATTTGGCTATTGGAAAATTACTTCGGTTATCCACCACATTTTTGACTCGGATACTTTTATTCACCATTTTAAGGCCGAGTTAGCCTTAATTGGCAATGTAGCGTCAAGCGATTAATTAGAAAATTGAGTGTTTTTCATTGTAATTTTAGCTCATCGCCTGAGGAAGCAAGCTTATAGAACCGCACAGTCTGTCCGTACGTCCGTCCTTCTGTCCTAACGATAAATTTCGAATGCAAAGACGGATGTTGACCAAACTTGGCAAAAAAATGCCTATCGACCACTGACAACCTCTATTGATTTTTGGGTAAATCGGTCGGTAAATTGGTTGCTGAGATACCGCGCTCTCACTTTGTTTCATTTTGATAGTCAAAGTAGAAACTGGGTATTAAAAAGTTCAATTGCGTTTCCTATAAATTGTTTGCGGAAAATATTTCACTCCGCTCCTACCAAACTTAAGATTTATTTTCAAATATGTGAGTGTGAAATAAAGAACAGACTAATCTTAGTCGTAGCCTCAAAAAATTATAAACGACCAAGAGTCGTGAACATTACCTGAAGTCTGAGTACTACTACATCCGACAACTAGTAATAACTATCCAATTCCACCAAATTAAACATGCTGATTTCAAATATGGACCTCAAATTTATCACCGGACAACCGATATAGTGGACTGGGGTCCACTAACTATATCGGCATCATAACGCTTTGCAATTAAATTCTGAAAACGCCAATTTAGAGGTAATTCAGCACGCTGATTTCAAATATGGATCCCAAATTTATGTATCGACAACCGCTATAGTGGACTGGGGTCCACCCACTATATCGGCATCCTTAAACTTTGCAGCTAAATTCTGTAAAGGCCAATTTAGCGGTTATTAACCACGCTGATATCAAATATGGATCCCAAATTTATGTATCGTCAACTGCTATAGTGGACTGGGGTCCACCCACTATATCGGCATCATAACGTTTTGCAATTAAATTCTGAAAACGCCAATTTAGAGGTAATTCAGCACGCTGATTTCAAATATGGAGCTCAAATTTATCACCGGACAACCGATATAGTGGAATGGGGTCCACCCATTATATTGGCAACACAAATTTGGGAAATTAAATTCTGTAAACGCCAATTCAGAGGTAATTAGGCACGCTGATTTAAACTATGGATCCCAAATTTCTTTATTTCAGTCTGTTCTTTATTTCACACTCACATATAACTCATTTTACTTATTTTAAAACTTTTTGATTTTGATAGTCAATTATGACCAATCTAATTTGAATTACTGTAGATTTTAGTAATCAAATCAAAATAGACATATTTCTACTATCATTCTACCAAAAATGTGCACATGGTCGCCTTTACTCAGGCGAGCTTCTGTTACGGTTTGCTGTAAGTTTTGATCTCCACTCCTGTACTCAAAAAGGAGTAAAATTTGAAAGTGTGTAGCGTCCACTCCTTTTTGGCAACTTTCCATACTCATTTCCAAGCACGTACGTGCTAGGACGTGTCCAGTGGAGGAAGGGGTGCAGCGCTCCTCTCAAAGTAACGTTACCTTATACCCTAAGTCAAAAATGTGACCCTCGTGGGTGGCCAGAGTATGTTACCGATGGCCTATATGCTATTTTAATACGAACATATTGACTCAGGGATCGAAAATCTCTTGAAACCTGCATGGTTGCTGTAGACCGGCCCTCGCCCCGCCTCCAAAAGAGAGGGAGCTTACATGTTCTCAGCCAATAGAATGTCATGCTCCCTTCGGGGGCGTGGCTAATTGGCGGAGCTAAAGTTCAAAAATTAGACAGTGGGCGGGGCCTGTTACACTGGAAATTAAAATTCTTTCGATCCCTAATAGTTATAAGATGAAATTTTAGAATATTTTTTGACTATTGGAGTAACTCATTGAGCATACTATTATGCCATTAATGTATATCGTATATTTTATACATTTTGATGGTCGATATTATACTCAGGATTCCATAAATGTACCTCACAAGAAAATCGGGTAAGAACTTTAAACAGAATTCCAATAGTTGTAAAACAATTTTTACATGTATTTTGATGATCATAAGAGATTTCCAAATCTGCGGTACCGGGAGCTTAAAGTCCTGGTGCATACAAACGTAAATGATCTCTTGACTATCAAATTCCTCATTAACTTTTTTTCAAAAAGTGCTAAAGGATCCGAGATTACTGATTTATCACCCACAAAGTATATTCAATAAAAATTCATCGGAACTTATTCTAGAGGTTATATTTAGAAATTTTCACAATTTTGTCTTTGATTGGAAGATACACGGATCACGAAGTGCAAAAACAGGATATCTTCAAGCCAGAGACAAAAATGTGAAGTTTTCAAAGTATAACCTCTAGAATAAGTTTTGAAGAATCTTTTCTACATTTACTACATGGGTGTAGGACCAGTAATCTCAGATCCTTTAGGACTTTTCCAAAATAGTACGAATTTTAGCGATTCCCATTATGATACATTATGATTTTAGCGACTCTATGATAATTTTTGCTGGTTACCTAGCACCGTCCCCACTTGTGGTAAAAACAGTCTTTTGAAATCTGCACCACTGCCTTAAACGGTGCAAAATTTGCTTTATAGAATCGAAAACTGACTCACTTCTTTGGAAATCTAACTTTTATTAAACCAATTCAAAACATCAATGTAAATGGCCAAATTGAATTTTCCCGCACATGAAGTAATAGCAACCTTGAGCGCACTGAAAGCTGGCAAATGTTAATACAGAATGCATGCATTGTTGCTTTAATGAAATGTTTTGTGCCTTGTAAGTAGTAGGAGACTAAAGACCGCGCTTATGAGGATAACACACGATGATATAAACCAGCATCCCTATGGAAATTTTCACTACGCAACTCGAACAAGATTATATTATAGGGTGATATATCATAAAGGCGAATTTAGTGACTAGACCTAAACCAATTTTACGTATTACTTACCAACAGAAGGTTTTAAAGCTGAAGTATGTGTACAAACTTTCACGGATGTACTTAAAATAAGCAGGAAACGAGTACGGGTCATTCATCAGAAGTGGACCCAAAGAATACTCATTGGAAATATCATATCCAACTGATCTATCTCACTATAAACGAAATGCAGTAGATCCTATCCAACAATACTTACGATCAGGTCTGAATTTATCTAAAATGTTTCGGCGACTTGTGGCAGAAAACGAAAACTTAGTCCGAGCCTCTTTCTTTGGAATGTGTACAGAACTGAATTCAAAAAAGCGGGACACAAGTTCGCCAAATTAAGATCAGATACATGCAGTCAGTGCTAAAAATTATTTGTGGCTTTAATTTCTGCCGCAAATGAGGAAGTTTGAAATCAAATTCAACCGGAGACCGAAGTACACCACTATGCTGCTGATTTTGCTTATAGGAAAACGAATGGTGACATTCGCTTTGCTTCAGAACAGAGATGATGTAACAGTTCTCTATGTGGGCATGCAGCAAGTAAATATTCAATATTCTTTAAATTCTGATGTTTACAGTTACTGTTTCCACCGACGTTAGAGCATAAAGATATGTTCTATTTATGACAATACTCAACTTAGATTTCTGTTTCTACGACGCGGGGAGAGATGAACCGACCATGTTTATGTGGAATGAAGGCGTTGCCTCTAAAGGATAAAAGGATCTAAAGGGTCGGAAGAGTTGCTGTGTTGCCCATGGCACTGGGTCAGAGAAAATGTCCACTATTGCAATTTAATCGACAACGACACTTAATTATCTGGAGTGATAGATGCTATGGCCAAAACAATAACTACATCACACTAGTTTTTGGGAAAAGGTTAATCGCAAGAAGATTTTATACTTCTTTTTACAGAGATTTTTGACAATGGCCATTCATTCATAGCATGCGATCACTTGTTTGCTCTTATAGAAAAACAGAAGAAAATCTGCAAAGCTTATGTCCCTAATAAATGGGTAGATATTCTACTAAACTGTAGACCATCCAAGCCTTATAAAGGTACGCGTCATGTCATTGGAACACTTTCTAGCTTTTGAAGATTTGCTACAGCTTGTCTCCCGTCCGCGCAGCCTTAGAGTATCGCAAACTATGTGGATACAAATGAAAGGAGAACGTCAGTAGAATAGACATTAGGGTAGAACAGTCAAACATGGTGGATGGTGTCATGGCCGACCAGTTAGTTCATGAGGGCGCCTATAGGTGTACCTATACTGTACCATCTAAGTTACCTAAACTGGCCTATAAGCCCAGCAGCACGTCCACTACTAAAAATCAATAACCAATAATTAATCAATCGATTGATTGACTATCGACCTTTGAAAAAATGCGGGAAAACACAATAGGAATGAGATTAGAGTCATTATTTATTGAAAATTAACTCAAAATGGGGGAAAATCGTGAAAAATCCTCAGAAAAGGGAAAAATACAAGAACTAAGGGAAAAATATTGGAAAATAAAGAAAAATGCATGGATTGGGAAAATCGTGCGTACACAAATCATAATAATCATAAAATCATACATGAATCACAATCATAAACAAAATCATACACAAGTCATAATCATCATAAGTCATAATTGTTTATAAACTCGTCCTTCGGGAACATCCTCTCGTAGTAGTATGAGATAAAATCTACATTTCCTTCATCTGGCTCTTTCCTCCGCTGCTTTGTTGGAACTGTAAATACTAAACCAAATTGTTATTACAATTTACATTACAATTTACAATATGAAAGGTTTGTGGAAGGGATTCTAACACATGGGTTTGTCCCTATTGTTGACGTTCTATATGGCCGCTTGGTTGGAGAGCCATTCCAGATTTTCTCCAACATTTTGAAGCGTATCTGGCAGCGGCAGAACGATGAAGACATTAGCCCTGCAACATAAAAAATTTAACATCTTAAACATAGAAAAATTTAAAATCTGCACCATACATATTCAACATCTGCAAATTTTCTATTTGTCTTGTGTAGAGAATCGTGTTGCTGCTGATTGCGTTCCCCAACTTTTGGCTGGGGGTGGGCTAGTCCTATCAGCTCGTACATACGTGAGTTGTGGCATTTTGAACATCTGGATTATCCATTCATGTATACGTATATAAAGTCTGTGTTAGTTTTCTGGATCCGTCTTATGGTGCAGTCGATGCATTTGTATAGCTTCAGGGTAATGTCGAATGTTGACAACACTTCCGTGCATTGAAGCACGGAAGTGTTGTACAGCACAGCATTGAACTCCTTCGGTTTTGCAAAGTCCCACGTTAGGAGTTTTCATCCACTCAAACTCACTCTTCGTACATTTCAGCGTGTGTCCTATGATGCCAACATACATCACCATTTCTTCTTCCTCTTTAGGGATGACTTCACATAAGGCCGATATCCTATCGTCGACCTGGTTATTGGTTTCCAATAATGAAATAATCATGAAATAATTCATAATAATGAAACAATCATGAAACAATCAATAATATTGTTACTGCAAGACAGCGTTCCACACTACTTCTTCTTCTTGTCCTCCCATGTTGGATTGGCCCAGTACCAGTGTGTTCGGTCTTTGAAATGTGGGTAGAGGTTTTCTATAAAGTCCCTTGATTTCCTATAAAAATGATTTTATAAAGTTTTTGCTAAAAATGATTATTTAAAGACTTACTGTTGAAGTTCCGACAACAGGAAAGTGATACCATTCGAGGTGGCTGTCCAAGTTCAACTCCACTACTAAATCTTGAATTCTTGTTCCATGACGTAATATGGGATGTGTTCGTATCTGTCTTTCACGAAGGTGTCGGTGTAAGGCTGCTTGCAAAAGTTTCTTTGTATACTTGTAATAACAAATCACTACTGGATCCTTACAAAAGTACCCTATCCACTTTGTTTAAACTTTGTGTATGCACTGACTAGTTAATTGTTACACTAGAATAATGTTAACATTGGCATACTGTATTAAATATTGGTAATGGTAAGCTAGAGTCTGCATATATATGGATCTGCAAGACATGAATGCCTTTCGGTATCAGTTACACAAAAATCCCCATTTTATCGATATACTCTTAATGCTTTATTTATATTGAATCCACAATGTGTACAACGTCCGTTGCTTAAACTACACACTTCATATGTCGCTATTTTCACTTACAACAAAAATGCAGGTAGATTGCCTTTCTTCCTTTGCATTTTACACATCGTGTTACAGCATCAGTACGCACTGTGCACTCCTTTACTTGATTAAAAGCGCACCTTTTGTTTTCGTGGAAGTTGACTGCTGTCTTAATGCTCTTGCCTAATATAAGTAATGGCTAAATTCTAGTATACTGGCGCACTTTGGAATAGACCGATATATAGCTCATTCGAAAGATCTCATTGAATACGTAACGAAAATGGTATTTATTTTGGGAGCAACCCCCCAAATAAGAAAGTTATAGTCAATCAAATTTGAAAATGTGACTATTTTGATAATCAGGAAGAGTTAGAAGTTGTCAACCATCGCCGTTTTGCTTTTTATGGTGAATTCAAATTCAGGCCGTGCCATGGTCAATTTCCATCAATTTTAATTTGGTTAGGTTTTAAAAAATGGAAATTGTGACTTCGTGTCATGTTCAATTTCATCAATTGTATTAAGGTTAAATTTTAAAAATGAAAATATATGTGCACATTCCATGTTCAGTTTATCAATTTTATTTAGATTAGGTTTTAAAAGATACAAATTTTGACCAGGTGCCATTTTAAAATTGATGAAAATTGAAAATGGCACGTCAGACCAATTTTCATTTTAACAACCTTTCCAATTTTTCAAAACCAAGCCTACATGTTGTTATTAGCTCTGTTGCTATAATTGCAACTTGCAAGTTAAATTCAACATGAAAAGCAAAACATTGATGCTTTAAAGGACTTGTAGCTTTTCTTTTTCTGAAAATATGGGTATCGAAATGGTCATATTGTCAACTTTGATCGACCACAACTTTCTTATTTGGAGGGTTGCCCCCAAAATAAATACCATACTCGACGATATCTTGATTTGAATAAATAAACAAAACTCCAAATCCAAAAACGGTTTAATTTGTGTTTATTAACTCAAATAATTATAAATAAATAATTAAATGCCAATGAGGTTTTACATACCTTGATTAAGTACATTTACGATATCATTGAACTTTAGTCAGTTGTGTGAAGGATAGATAATTCATTTTAAAAACTGTAAAACGAATATATAAAGAAATGTTTACAAAGTGTCATAATGTTTCTATTGTAATGTACTTCGTTAAAGTATGTTTAGGACATTTAATAGATACCACATAAAATTAAATTACCTTTAAAATGTAGTGTTTGCACCTTTAGAATAACTCCAATACATACAATTGAAATTAAATTTTAATTAAAAATTTTTTTATAATGTGTCACACTTTAGACTACCGCATTACTTTTTTTATCATTCTATTTTCAAAATTTCATTCCATTTTGAGTAACGTTAATGTTATATTTCGATAGTATTTGTGGAGTATGAATACGTAGATTACTAATTAACAGTATTTTCTGAGGCTTAAGTACATCGTGCCTTGAAACCATTTCAAGTTTACATTTACATTGTTGTATTATGTTATTAGGATAACCTCTAGGTTTAAATTTTTGCATTTCGTTATCAATTTCTACTTTTGCCTTTTTTTATCTGAAAAACATTTAATAATTCTGATTCCTGCCGAGTATGGCAGTGATATTTTAACATGCATAGGATGGTTTGATAAAAATGTACTAATGTTTGCTCATTGATTTCTTATACATTTCTGTGCTTATTTCGTTATTAAGTAACGGAGTTACTTTATAGCTATGCCCAATCTGTCTGTCTGTCTGTATATCTGTGTGTATGTCTGTTCGCGCATACGGAATTCTCATGAACAATGCAATACACACAAACAAGCACAGCACTACACTGCGGAGCGAGGGTAATGCATGGAGTCAAGATAATGCACACAAGCACAGCAGAGCTAGGTTGGAGTGAGAGATATACACAAACAAGCACAGCACTGTGGATTCCTAGAGAGGGGTCAATACACAGACAAGTCGGCACTTTGCATTGAAAACGCGGGAGATTTCCTCAGGGGGACGTTGGTTCTTGAGTAGCATCAATTTTTTAGAAATTTGAGTGAGTGTTCAAGAATTGGGCCAAAGGGCAATTGATATTTTGACACTTTGGTTTTTGCATTATTTTCAAATCACCCGGAGTTGGTCAATCAGTAGTATCAACTTTTTGGAAATTTAAGTGACTGAAAATTCGGGTCAAAGGGAAAAGGTTCTTAAGACTTTTTGATTTTTAAATTACTTTTACCCCGCCTGCAAAAGTGTACAGCTAACCGAAAAAGGACTGGGTTGAGGATCCTACACAGTGGATGAATATTGAAGGAATTGTAGATAATGTTTGAATACACGTGGAAAGTAAATACTGAATGCATTATCACAATTTTGACGCCGATTATAAATACTTTCATTCTAAATATTGCAGTTTGATCTGCTATTATCAATAAACATTACTTCCGCGTGTTCTACAAAAGTATACAAATAAACGATAAAGGATTCTGTCGAGGCTCATATATAGTGGGCGAATTTTTAAGGATTTGTATTGCAGTCAATGAATTGGAGTTTTGGTAAAAACATTGACTTCCACGTAACATATAATGGTGTACAGATAACTGACATTTGATTCGAAAATCATACACCGTGGACTTGGGATTGTATTTTACTGGCTTTCTATTTTTGGACAATGCTATGCATAAGTTCTATGGCCCAGTTACCAGTCTCTTTATGTTTGTACAGTTCTTTAGCCTTTTTGAATATTCAGACAGGGAATAATTGTATACTTATTAGTATAATCCCTGTCCTTGCTCCGTTACATTTGATCATGTTGATAAATATTTTACGTATGCAGTTTGTGTCTTCGAAAATAGTATTCTCCATTGGTGCGTGAATTTTAGAATGTGTGGTAAATTGATATAAAATATTTTCAAATGTGTTTAGTGGCTTCTTAGGTTGGTCAAAGAAAAAAGCATTCCATCCTGTTTTTCGCATAATTTCATCCATACATTGTTTAAGCTTATAGAATTTTGGTTCTTGAGTAAAACTAAACTTAATTTCTAGCCATAAAATTGTTTTAACTTCAAAAAGGTAATGTCTCTATGTCTTTTAAATTATGTATAAAATTAGGCGCTGTTCTTACCTCATTAAACAGTTTAAAAATTTGGCTTTGTCTTTTCTATTTGGCGTTTGACTTAATTTAAAAATACTTTTTATATTATAAAATTTACAATTTTTTTTACGTCGTGGTAAATTCTTGTCGTTTGAATTATTACTATGATTAACATTTGTTGTTAGAACCTCATTAGCATTCGTATCCTAGTCATTACTTAAATTAACAGTTTGTTTTGGCTTTTCGGTTGTGGCCTCTTTTACATTAGGGTTACTTTTATAACACTGAACCTCTTTATTTTCCAGATTGTTTCCGTTTTCATATTTATCTCTACCTCCGTAAGTTACTCTTTCGTGATTCTGATTGCCCCTTCTGTAGTTAACGTTTCTATAATATGGATTTACACCTCTATGATTATAGCCCCCACAGTAATTGTCGTTACGAATGTTATTCTTTGAATACTGGTTTTTATTTCTATAATTTCCATGTCTGAAATTGTTTCCCCTTCTATAATTATTTCTTCTTGTAAAATTGTTCAAGCCTCTTTGATTATAAACATTTCTATCTGTTTTTTCTCCACTTTCCCTGTTATTGCTTTCAGTAGCACTTTTACTTGTGCCTTGTCCATTCGTTTCAGTATTTTTAGTATTACTGGACAGATTCGAGACTGCTATTTCTCCTAGTTTCACAAATTTATTGAATTCCAGCTGGATATCCTCGGTATTAAATTTTACTTTTCCATTTTCTATGCTTTGACAAAAATTCACTGCGTATCTATTATAAATGGAAAGAGGTTGATCTGGCCTTTCTCTTCTCCAGAGTGGAAGACTGCGAGTTATTCTACTTTGTCTTTTCTTCCAGTATATGTCTTTGATGTTAAAGGTTTTTATAAATTATGTTTTTTATTTCATATAACCAGAAGCAAAAATATGAGTTATAAAGTTTTTTGATACATTTTAAGAATTAAAGTGCTTGAGTATAATGTCGTTAATTTTGCTTTTTGCAAAGGAATTTTTGAGATAAATTATTAAGTATAAATTATGTATCGTCTTTAAAGACATGGTGTTGTAGTGAGGAATTCCCAGACGGACTTTAGGATTAAAAAGTGACACTTCGTTTGCAATAGCGTTTTCTACATTTGTGCTAAAATATTCCAATTGGAAATGAGAGAAAAACGGTTTTACTATTGGGATATAAAATGTTTCAGGAACGTAAGAAAAATTGTAAATTTTATAATGTGAAAAGTATTTTTAAATTAATTCAAACGCCAAATTATTTCTGTGAATAGAATTTTTATAGTCCCCAAGAAATTCATTCCTCAAGGGTTTATATATAAGACAGCTGAACATGAAGTGGAAGAGGTCTTCATTTTCAGCTTCGGGATTATAGCAGATAGAGCAAGGATTGTTTTGATCTAAATAGTATTTAACATTATGTATAACAAACCCAGTAGAAAACCTCCCATATGTTCTGGCTTGGCAAAATACCCTTATTTTGTCAAGCGATAGTGGCAATTTCAAATATTGGTTTGGTAGGTCAGAATTATCTAAACTTCTATATAATATACAGATCTTCCTGTTTACCAATTTTGTCTAATCTTACACATTACAGAGATGCTTTGTCAAATCCGATCTGCAGACTGTGATGTTACACCGATTAGATTACAATCTGCCTATTATTGTTAGAACAGACGCATTAAACATTGGCATTACTGGCGTCCTAGTTTAAGTAGTTCAAAATTTTAAAATAGTTATCTATTATGCTAGTAAAGTACTATTCAGTACTGAAAGGAATCTTTTGGCATGCAACAGAGAACTTTTGGCTATCATTTGGGCCATAACAAAGTTTAGTGCATATCACTGGGGAGAAAAATTCACAGTTACATTCACGGATAGTAAAGCACTCACGTATTTAATCCTACTAAAAATAATAGTAAAAATTAACAAGATGGGCACAGGAAATAGAAAAATGGGGTTGCGAGTTAAAGCAGGTGCAAAGAACGGAAAATGCAGTAGCTGACGCTTTATCACGGGCGCCTGTATCACCTTGAGAAGATGAGCCTGATCGGAAATAGGGATATTATGTACACTCAACCAGTTTTCTTACTGATACGCCTACCTTCTTTGATAGAGTTTTGATTGCTCAGCAAAACGACAACGAAGTCAATTACATTATCAAATGGCTAAATTCAAATGAATCAGTTTCATCCCGTGCATTGGAGAAACTCAAAAAGATTATTTCATAAAAAACAGATTACTACACAGACGTGTTAAACCCTTGACGCATTTGTTTCGTGCACTGGTAGTGAATTTGGTTAGTTCCCTGTATGAGGATGATGGATGAACGATAGAGATGAATTGCACTAGATTTGTAAGATCCAATGCAAAATGGCAGAAACTGTTGACCGGTGATGGCTAACTAATTTCTGCAATGTGTGATTTGTACGGAAATAGAGTTGGGACGTAACAAAAAACAATAAAGTATCAAATGCCATTGGAGGGGTAATGGCAAAACGACAATTGGAGTTGGGATTTGAACAAAATATAATAAAGTGTCAAATGCCATTGGAGGGGTAATGACAAAATTACATTGAAAGTGGAATATATAATTATAGATATAAACTAAGCTAAACATAGTGTGATGCATAACATATAGGTATATAGTGATAAGTGTAAGTGTAAAAATGGTAGGCATAAATAAAAATACACTTTCACTTGTCGATGGGACGAGAGTAAATGCCATCCGCTGCTTTCATCTGCACTGCACGTACAAGGTTGTCCTTTCCGGGATAAATGTCTTGGACTCGGCCCAACTTCCATTTCAAGGAGGGGAGTCGTTCGTCCTTCAAAAGCACAAGATCTCCGACTTCCAGATTTATGTTTTTGGACCACCACTTCGGCCGCTGCTGCAGACGCGAGAGGTATTCCGAGCTCCATCGGATCCAAAAGTGTTGGTAGAGCTGCTAAATGAGTTACCAGCGACTGAGAGTGTTCGTCTTCAGATTCGTGACATCCGGTTCTGGGATGGCCATGAGAGCGTCTCCAACCAGAAAATGTCCAGGAGTTAGAGCTGTCAGATCATTGGGATCGGCTGACAGGGCTGTGAGAGGTCTTGAGTTGAGGCAAGCTTCAATTTGAGTGAGGACAGTCGTCATTTCCTCCATGGTGAGTGTGTGTCCTCCGACGATTCTTTTGAGATGATACTTGAAAGACTTGACCCCTGCCTCCCTAAGACCTCCTAAATGGGGGACAGAGGGAGGGTTGAAATGACAAGTGATTCCATCTTTGGCTAGAGACTCCATCAGATGAGTGCCAAGGGTGGAGGATTTAATATTTTTCAGGTAGGTCTTCAATTGTGCACAGGCTCCGACAAAATTTGTTCCGCAATCTGAGTAGACGTCAGTGCAAATGCCACGACGGGAGACAAATCTTCGGAAGGCAGCCAGGAATGCTTCACTTGTCAGGTCACTGACAAGCTCCAAATGGATGGCTCGTACGACAAAACAAATGAAGACAGTGACGTAAAACTTTTGAGACTTCTGTCCTCTTCCTCTCTTCAAAAGTACTTGAAAAATCCACACCACAAATCTAGAACCGCCGAGTTTGATTCACTCGGGGGCAGGTAAGTTACTCATCATCTGCTGGACAGTGTCCGCACGAACACGATGGCATGGGATGCATTTGCGGATCAAATGGCGGATGATGTCCCATGCTCCTAAATTCCAATATTAAGATTGGGGAGAAACCAAGAGTAGCTGATTCTCTGCATGGCAAAGAGATTTGTGGTAGTGGTCCACGATGAGAAAAGTAAGGTGACTTTTCTTTGGGAGGAGGATTGGATACTTCCGATCCGGGGTGAGTTTTGAAGACGTCCTCCGACTCTAAAAATTCCAGAGTTGTCCAGAAAGGGAAAAAATTACTTCAGTTGCTTTCCCGCAGTAGGGATACTCTCGGCTTTTTTGATAGCAGTAAGTGTTTCCTTGAATGAAAGCGTCTGCACCTTCCGGATCCAAAAGTCCAAGGCAGCCTTGAGATCAGGATTGGTAAGTGGGCCAGGAGCCTTGAAAACTTTCAGGAGAAAGATTCTTAAGAGTAAAGCTGTAACTCTCTGTAGTTGCAGCAATGTCGAATATTTGTCCAGGAGGCTTGGGGTGGAGCTAATGTGGTGTGACGTCAGAATTGTCCGTTCTTCTTCCAGAATTGCTGCTTCGGGCGATTCTTCTGGGCTAGAGACCTTTGAAGGGAGAGTTGAGGACTGGAGCCATTGTGGTCCATTCCACCACAAGAGATGATCCTTTAATGTCAAGGGGTTGATCCCCCTGGAGGCACAATCTGCTGGATTCTCTTCTCCAAGGACGTGGTTCCATTGAGTGGAAGAGGATGTCCAAGCAAGTACTATGGTCGAGTCACTCCAATAAGTGACGTTACTTATTGTCAAATCCAAGGATGCTTTCACTTTCTCCATCAACTTAGACAGTAGAGCAGCACCACAAAGCTCGAAACGACCCACAGACACATGGCTGGTAGGGTCTACCTTAGTCTTAGAACAGATTAGACGAACCTGCACTTCATTCGATGTGTTGATGGAGCGGAGGTAGACGCAGGCTGCATATGCGACTTGAGAGGCGTCGCAAAACCCGTGGAGTTGAAAATCACTTCCTGGCGTTGTAATGCACCGAGGAATAGTCAGCTGGTTGTAGTTGGGAATGTCCTGTAGATACTCCAACCAATCTTGCTTGTACTTAGGAGGGATGGGTTCATCCCAGCCTTGCTTTTCCTTCCAGAGAGATTGCAAGATAAGCTTGGCTTTGATTGTAACCGGAGAAAGTAGACCAAGGGGGTCAAACGTCTTGGCGACATCGGACAGGAGGGTCCGCCGAGTGATGGTTTATCTAGAAGGAGGCATGACAACCCAGATTGAGAACATGTTACTTGCTGGACTCCAAGTTAGTCCAATAGTCTTGACTGTTTCATCTTCGTCAATACGGAGGGGGTAGATGGTCTCACGGAGTTGTGCAGGCAGAGACTCCAACAAAGTATTAGAGTTAGAAGACCACTTACGGAGTTCCATCTTTCCAGCAGCTAGGATGCGAAGAAGTTCATCCTTCTTTTTGATGGCTTCGGTGTCAGAGGGAGACCCAGTCATCAACGGTATACATCAGATTCACATCATATTATTCTATTGGAACGTTCAATGTCCTGTCCTAGAATGGCTTGCTCGATGACTCATCGTATCACGACATCATCACTTACTTCGCTTTCCTTTCTCCCCACACACAAGCCGGAACCAAAGCACTTTTAAATCAGTGACTGTTGGACCCGGCGGCCAGTTAAGACCTGACATTGACATACTATTATTGGCAATAATTTATGGCACTACCGATAACGTGAACCGAATTACTAGGAAGTGGATACAGCCAACAACTGTCTTTCATCTCAATTCAACGGCTGGAATAAACTCGACCATCTTTGAATACGTTTGACTACCTTTGAGTAAATTCGACCATCTTTGAATAAATCCGACGATCTTCGAATAAATTAGATCATCTTTAAATAAATTCGACCATCTTCGAATAAATTAGATCATCTTTGAATAAATTCGACCATCTTCGAATAAATTCGTCTATCTACAAATAAATTGGGACATCTTAACAATGTTAACAATGTTAACCCAAATGTAAATACTGACCTAATGTTAACCCAAATGTAAATACTGACCTAATGTTAACCCAAATGTAAATACTGACCTAATGTTAACCCAAATGTAAATACTGACCTAATGTTAACCCAAATGTAAATACTGACCTAATGTTAACCCAAATGTAAATACTGACCTAATGTTAACCCAAATGTAAATACTGACCTAATGTTAACCCAAATGTAAATACTGACCTAATGTTAACCCAAATGTAAATACTGACCTAATGTTAACCCAAATGTAAATACTGACCTAATGTTAACCCAAATGTAAATACTGACCTAATGTTAACCCAAATGTAAATACTGACCTAATGTTAACCCAAATGTAAATACTGACCTAATGTTAACCCAAATGTAAATACTGACCTAATGTTAACCCAAATGTAAATACTGACCTAATGTTAACCCAAATGTAAATACTGACCTAATGTTAACCCAAATGTAAATACTGACCTAATGTTAACCCAAATGTAAATACTGACCTAATGTTAACCCAAATGTAAATACTGACCTAATGTTAACCCAAATGTAAATACTGACCTAATGTTAACCCAAATGTAAATACTGACCTAATGTTAACCCAAATGTAAATACTGACCTAATGTTAACCCAAATGTAAATACTGACCTAATGTTAACCCAAATGTAAATACTGACCTAATGTTAACCCAAATGTAAATACTGACCTAATGTTAACCCAAATGTAAATACTGACCTAATGTTAACCCAAATGTAAATACTGACCTAATGTTAACCCAAATGTAAATACTGACCTAATGTTAACCCAAATGTAAATACTGACCTAATGTTAACCCAAATGTAAATACTGACCTAATGTTAACCCAAATGTAAATACTGACCTACTGTTAACCCAAATGTAAATACTGACCCAATGTTAACCCAAATGTAAATACTGACCTAATGTTAACCCAAATGTAAATACTGACCTACTGTTAACCCAAATGTAAATACTGACCCAATGTTAACCCAAATGTAAATACTGACCTAATGTTAACCCAAATTTAATTTTACCAGAGTTGCCATTTGCATTACCTTTTACAATAAGGTAAGAATAGAGGAGACACCCAGCACATAATTTTATCGTTTGATTTGTGAGACACTTTGTTTTATCCTTGAAAGAATTAAACATGAGGTTGTACTTTAACCTTTCTAAAATTTCTATAATCTTTCGGGGTGGTACGTCGGTAGTTTAATTAGTTTAGTCAACATTGGAGGTGGTTGGTACACAGTTCTAACCTGATCAGGCAGGCAGCCAAACACAAACTTTAGGAATTTGAAACTTTATTCAGAATCTAACCTTGGCTATTGATCTCTGACTGACACTGGTCAGTTTAGTTTAATTCCAGCCGCGTATTTAGGAATGTGACTAAGGAGATGGTACCTAAATGTTTTGAAAAAATTATGAAAAATTTATGGATTTTCAACCTATTTTGACAAAAAAATCACCTTTTCTTGTAATTTAGGAGGGGGTTCGACCCCCTCTTAACGCCCCCTCTGGATAGCTGCCTGCAAGATTTTATTATTATTTTTGCCGACTGTAGCTTAATATTTATATTTAATGTCCGGTGTAACATTTATAATTTCGTCTCATTCTTGCTTTATGGCTTTGTTAATAATTATTTTTCGTCGTGTTTTTATATGAAACGTAACAAATATCCAATTTCTTATCTACTCTTGTCGGGATTGTTTCGATTATGTCCTAGGTAATGTAAAAGGGTAGAAGAGTACCCTGCATAATTTTTGACAGAACTGTTTGAAATGTGCTTATGACTTTGCAAAATATACTTAATATTAGCTGATGAACTTTAAAAAAAAGCAAAACAATAGCTATTTAATTTTTTATTTAGCATAAAGTCTAGTCCATTCTTGAGCGGCTTTACTGTACTCAATTCGATCATTCAAATATAACTCAGCTTTTACGGAATTATTTGGGTCATCTGTATTTGGTTTTGATAGGAGACCACAAATGGCCAATAAAATTTTCCCGATCGTTATATTTGGATTCCATTTTTTGTTGACATCCAAAATGTCCAAACAGATGTAGCCGTCTTCTGCAATATTCATGTGATATACTTTTGTTTCAAAAGTTACTTTAGGTGGATCTGTAGGATAATTTGCTGGAAACTTAATTTTTAGTTTAAACATTCCCCCTTGGTAGGGAGTAAATGGAGGCCCAGCAATAGTAGCATTCCATTCCGTCATGTTGCCTTTTGCCGGACCAGCACAGCACAAAGCAGGTGGATTGTGCTTCATCTCAGCGAGTTCCTTTTGTATGCGATCATTTGCCATTGTAAAACCTAATATTTAAATAGAGGATCCCGTCAATTAAACGAATTAAATAAATTATGAAGTTAAACTTTATCAATAGGCTTTTACCAGAAAACTACCTTCGAAAAAGTTGCTCGAGCAGAGTGAGGAACAAAATTTAAAATTTGTCTGTTAATGTTGGTTAATAAATGAGTGAAGTGAACCGTATTGAAAAGTCGCAATTAATGAAAGGATTATTTTACCGATAATACGACTGAAATAATGGTATCTACCTTCATTATAAAATAGGACAGTATATTTATTGCAATTATATAAATTACACGAAACGCTCATATCAGTTGTTGTCAGAAGTGGATAATAGTACTTTGTAAACTCAAGCACTTTGCATTTCTGCTCACTATAAAACATGCAAAAGGCTGCAATCATAAATTCAGATTAATCTTCTTTCGATTAGTGGCGTAATGTGATGTTCAAAATTATCATACAGGGAGTAAATAGAATAGAGGATGTGAACTTATTTATATGGCGCACATGGGACGTTTGTATGACAAGATATGAATAGTTAACAGTGCCATTTTGTAAGTTGTGTAACAGAAAATGAAAGTTTCAGAAATTACAAATGATTTGCCGTTCAATCATGACTGTAGTAGTATAAACGTATTTGGTATGTTAGTATGTACGGTGCAGTATTAGGAAATCAGTTTATTGGGATTGCAATTCACTTTATCTGCTAAATCGCTCAGGACCTTTTACATCTCCACCTATTACATACGCTATTTATTTGGGTCGCACTTAATCCCAACGTCTTTCCTGTAAACAAAACAAAATAAAATTTAACTATTGATATTACATAATAAAAATAAACAGACAATATTGTTTACATGATAAATTTTAGGGGAAATAGACTACAAAACGTAAATAGGTGAATTTAGGCGACAACCGTAAAATTAAGCGGAATATAATTTCATAATTAGGTTTGGACCTAAAATTATGAAATTGGCATACTGATTTATTTAATTGGAATTATTTTTGTAAATTAATATATTGAATTAATAATGCAGTTTGACAAGTATTTTATAAAACCGGTAACTGCTTTTGAACAATTGAAAAAAAAAATTATTGGCGAATATTTAAAAGATTTGGAGTAGTGCTACTGACATCATTCACTATTGAAATACACTTAGGATTTGATCTAAAATATTTTTGTTTGATTGCGATGGTGATAATAACCAGATTAAAATCAACTTATTTGGTATAGTCAAAGGGTTTGCCAGCTGATTTTCAATATTAATTTTATTGATTCGAGTAAAACTTTTAGAGAAACAACATCCAAAGGAGATTATTTGAACATTTGCAGTACAAATTACAATGGCAATATTAAAAAATCTAAAAGGTAAATTAAGGTTAGACATCATGTCAAAGTGATTTCCCGGAACAACAAGTTACCTATTATACCTACATATATCAACCTTTCCACTAATGGTTCCACTTTAGTGTTGTGAACTAATATTGCAGTAGAAAAACTCATTTTTCAGTATTTCAGGGTCTATATGGAATAACTCGAAAACGAATGGACTGTTGCAATGTAACTTAGCACAGAAGTCAAACATGCATAGCCATATATCGGATCTTTTGGAATTTTCGAAAACATTTCCTTACCTCCCTTTCTAAACTACATACATTTTGAAATCTAACCAGTTTTAGCTCGCCTGAATAATGCAGGCTATTGAAGCGCACAGTCTGTCTGTCCGTTCGTATAAACGACAACTTTCGAATACACTGACCAAAGTTGACCAAACTTGGCGGGAACAATGCCTATACACCAGTGACGAACCCTATTCATTTTGGTTCAAATATGTCCATAAGTTAATCAGATACCGCTCGCTCATTTTGTTTCCATTTTGATAGTCAAAGTGAAAATTTTGCATTAAATGGGCATTGAAGTTCCAATTGCGTTTCCTATAAATATTTTTTGTATAGTATAAAATATTTCACTCAGCTTCTATCAAATTTAAGATTTTATAATGAAGGAGATAAAACCAGAAAATAACTTCTAGATAAAGGAAATATTCCAATTCGCATTTATATTCGATTTTATAGTCAAAGTTTTTGAATTTCTTTATATTTAGATATTCTATATTAACGGATTTAGATTCAGCATTAATCTATTTTGATTTTCTGTTGATTTTGATATTCAACATTAATCTGTTTTGAATTTTTATTAATTGTGATAGTCGACATTGATTTGTTTTTAATTTTTGTTCATTTTTAGTTTGAGTTATGTCAATGTTGATCTAATTTGGGTAGCTAGTCATTTCTGTAATATTCAAAATAGATCTATCCTACTAGTATTTGATCAAAAATTTGTACGCGGTCCTCTTTACTCAGGAGAGCTTCTGTTACAGCTTGTTGTAGGTTTTGATACAGGGAATACTTAATCATAATTCTGCCCGATTTAAAATAAAGCTCTAATGAAGTTTTGCTTGATTGTTGTAAAAATATTTCAAAATTGTTGCTCTCTAGAGGATGACAGCTGAGGTTTTTTTGTCAAAAATGTCAATTGTAAGGTGTCATTAGTCGTTGAAAAGCTAAAAACGGAATAAGGCCGTTTTATTGAACTATTTTTGCAAAGGAGGACCATAATCGATATCAAACTTCATGCATTTGAAAATTGGGATATCTAAAGCAACTGGCATTTGAGAGGGTCCAAGCCGAAACTCAATGCTACTTACAATCAGTGTTCGATGACCAGCCGGCTGTTTGGTTAAAATGGCTGGCTAAGATGGCCGGCTGGCAGGTTGTAATTCTTGTTACCCAGTGGCTAAAATGGCTGAAATGGCCAAAAATAGTCAAATGGGGTTATGTGAACTAATAAAATCATCCTTGACTTGGCGGTAAATTTAAAAATCATGATTTTTGGCCATTTTGGCCACTAGCCATTTCAGCCATTTTAGCCACTAGCCATTTCAGCCATTTTAGCCGGCTGGTCAAAATCATTTTTAGCCGGCTAAAACGGAACACTGCTTACAATATATTCTCTGCTGCTCTAATGCCTGAGCTTCAGATTGTTTAACTATCCCAATTTTTACAAGAACAAAACTTTGACCTCTTTTCAAGATGCCTCTATGGCAAAATTGTTTACTGTTGGTCTGTATCCCACCCCACCTTTTGAACGATACCTCCCATTCACATCGGAATTTTTCAACGAAAAACAAAATTTGACATTTCAGTCCCGTACAGAGGTCAACAGTCTTGTAAATATCATTTCCTCCTTTAATCATAATAACTAAAACACAAAGGCTTTATTTTAAATAAATACAATAGAATCTTGACTTAACAATTCTTCCGTGTTTCACAATATGTTTTAATTGACCTTTTTTCGTGGTTTGTCAATTGGTGCGCCCGAGGTAAAATTTTTTACATCCTGCTCCAAAAAAAGAAAGATATTTCACATATGTATGTATAAACGAGGCAAATTGAGCCCTATTGACACCGATTTCAAAACTGCACCACAATATGACCTACTACCATAGTTATTTTTGTCATTTTAAATTTTTACCAGGTGCCGTATCCTTTGTTGGTGTTTACGAAAATAAATTATCTTTCCATTTGCGTCAATCAAATAAAATATGTCGATGTCGAATGCTAGAATGAATTACCATTTCTTTTTGGTATTGCACAATATTGCTTTTGTAAAAGCAATAACATGCTTGAGAGCAAAATTCCACGAAATCTTTGTCATCCTTTTTGTTAGAATTATTTTTCAAATTCAGCTCTTTTGTGCCCAGTGAAGACAGATGAGAGTAAAGTGAAGGCCAACCGACTACCTGCATCAAAAATCCAATCAAATCTAAAATTAAGTTGACAAAAATATTTTTTCTTTACCTTGGCTTCTTTGCGCTTATTTGACATTTTGGTAAAAATCCAGCATGATTTAGATAAATTTTCTTCAGCGAACTGATCTGCGTTGTATTTGACGAAGCTTACAAACTTGCCATTTCCCTGCTTACAAATAACGGAAAACAACTGCATTTCCACCTGTATTTGATCTAAAAACAAAAATAGAAACTACACGTTAGTTAGAAATGCTAATGTCTCACATTGAAGAAATCTACTTTTTATATAACTACCTTCTAAAACAGGCTTCAAATTTATAGACAAACTAGGAACCACATTTTCCGATTGCTTGTGACAACGAATGATTTTGATTATTAATTGTGGAAATGGAACTGCTTTTAGTAAACGTTTTTGATTTTGCATACTTTGAATGAATAATCTTTCCGTGTTGCTCCATTTACTGTCATTATTCTTTTGGGGAACATGAATTTCATGAAAAAATGCATTCCTGCCAGACGAATATTTTATAAAGCATTCTTCCTGCATTGATATCTCGAATAATGCTGTTACGAATTGGTCCACATCTATAGAATTTTACAAATTTTACATTTTACAAAAACATGTTGAATCACTAATGATCCCCGAAAAAGTTTCTCAGATTAAAACAACTGACTGCGTTTATACTTTTTAAATTGCAAACAATAAACCAGTATAGGTTAAATTTTTACATTTTTACCCAATTAAATCCAAGAATTTAAAAAATTAAATCCAAGAATTTAAAAAATTAAATCCAAGAATTTAAAAAATTAAATCCAAGAATTTAAAAAATTAAATCCAAGAATTTAAAAAATTAAATCCAAGAATTTAAAAAATTAAATCCAAGAATTTAAAAAATTAAATCCAAGAATTTGAAAAATTAAACTAAAATTTAAAAAATTAAATCCAAGAATTTAAAAAATTAAATCCAAGAATTTAAAAAATTAAATCCAAGAATTTAAAAATTAAATCCAAGAATTTAAAAATTAAATCCAAGAATTTAAAAAATTAAATCCAAGAATTTAAAAATTAAATCCAAGAATTTAAAAAATTAAATCCAAGAATTTAAAAAATTAAATCCAAGAATTTAAAAAATTAAATCCAAGAATTTAAAAAATTAAATCCAAGAATTTAAAAAATTAAATCCAAGAATTTAAAAAATTAAATCCAAGAATTTAAAAAATTAAATCCAAGAATTTAAAAAATTAAATCCAAGAATATAAAAAATTAAATCCAAGAATTTAAAAAATTAAATCCAAGAATTTAAAAAATTAAATCCAAGAATTTAAAAAATTAAATCCAAGAATTTAAAAAATTAAATCCAAGAATTTAAAAAATTAAATCCAAGAATTTAAAAAATTAAATCCAAGAATTTAAAAAATTAAATCCAAGAATTTAAAAAATTAAATCCAAGAATTTAAAAAATTAAATCCAAGAATTTAAAAAATTAAATCCAAGAATTTAAAAAATTAAATCCAAGAATTTAAAAAATTAAATCCAAGAATTTAAAAAATTAAATCCAAGAATTTAAAAAATTAAATCCGAGAATTTAAAAAATTAAATCCAAGAATTTTAAAAAATTAAATCCAAGAATTTAAAAAATTAAATCCAAGAATTTAAAAAATTAAATCCAAGAATTTAAAAAATTAAATCCAAGAATTTAAAAAATTAAATCCAAGAATATAAAAAATTAAATCCAAGAATTTAAAAAATTAAATCCAAGAATTTAAAAATTAAATCCAAGAATTTAAAAATTAAATCCAAGAATTTAAAAAAATTAAATCCAAGAATTTAAAAAATTAAATCCAAGAATTTAAAAAATTAAATCCAAGAATTTAAAAAATTAAATCCAAGAATTAAAAAAATTAAATCCAAGAATTTAAAAAATTAAATCCAAGAATTTAAAAAATTAAATCCAAGAATTAAAAAAATTAAATCCAAGAATTTAAAAAATTAAATCCAAGAATTTAAAAAATTAAATCCAAGAATTTAAAAAATTAAATCCAAGAATTTAAAAAATTAAATCCAAGAATTTAAAAAATTAAATCCAAGAATTTAAAAAATTAAATCCAAGAATTTAAAAAATTAAATCCAAGAATTTAAAAAATTAAATCCAAGAATTTAAAAAATTAAATCCAAGAATTTAAAAAATTAAATCCAAGAATTTAAAAAATTGTTTTATAAGCTAAAATGGTAACTTATGTATATAAAAATTTTATTTAACACAATATGAATTTTCCTTAGCATCAAACTTATAATCCAAAAAAATTCGAATTTCTTGTAGGCGGGTTTTCCACTATCAGGGTGCTTTGCAAACACTAATCTCTTGTAATGTAACTACGTATTTAATAATTTTTTATTATTTTTGTGACATGTGGCAATTCGCCCCGGGCCAAAATAAGTGAACTTATTCTTATGTCAATGTTAGTTTATAAAAACTAACGCGCTACCTATACTCACTTAGCACTTACCTCTTGCCCTAAGCTGTCTACACACCTCTCTTCTTTGTAAATGAAACTTTACAAACTTACATGTTTTGTACAAGGTATCGAAAAAAATCGTCGACCCAAAGTTTTTTAGGGTTTTTTGGGCTTAAGGTTTTTTTTATATAGGTAACTATAGGCACAAATGCAAGTATTACCACACCATATATAATAAAAGCAAGCGTGTAATCCTGCAACTACTATTATTTACGTCAGTGAAAACCAAAATTAAGGAATAAAAATTTAATTTTAACATGTTATAACATAGCAAACAATCAGTATTTTTTGTGAATACTTGTATATTAATACAGTTTTATACAACTAGTGAAAAATTATGCATTATATAATGTTACTGATTAAAATATTTTATGAAATTGTTCCTTTGTCAATATGGAGCTTTAATTGTGAATCAGTACAGTCATGAATATATAAGTGATTAATTATTATAATTGTGTGTACTACAATATGTAATATTCACAACGAATAAAGTAATACATAGTCGTCATGTCACAATACATTAATTGCACGTAGAAATGCAAAAGCTATATTTTGTTATATACAAACTATTTATAACTTGAGTTTGTTTTTGTTATATCTCATTATTTGCATACCTTTGTATACATTTTTTAAAAGAAATATGACAAAAATTAGTATGTTTTGCTTATCTAGATGGAGCTTTAGAGCACATCATTGTAAGCTTTGTAAAAAAAAACCCAATAAAACCAGCGTTTTTTAAGTGAAGTGGGGTAGGTTTTTGGCAAAAAACCCCAACTCATTAAAACCGGACCCACAACCCTGGTTTTGTAGTAGCAGTCTCAAGTTTCTCTCATTTCACTTAGGCTCATCTCTTATACTTAAACTTTTTGCCATACTCATACCTAGAACTTTTACATTTCTCCTAAGATTTCAAGAACAAATAGTGTTGAGAACACGTAGCTAGCTTAGTGAGTTAATCTCTTAAGGCTGCCTCGTCCATGCCAAGGCAGCCATTTGCCAGTGCGACGCAGACGATGCGCTGTTGTAGTTGCTGTTTTGGTAAGAAACAAATCTATAGGCTCAATGCCTACTATACATTCTAATGCAGCAGTTGGTGAAAGCAGGTGGGAGAGACATGGTTTTGACGTCTGCATACTTAGCTTATGAGGAATTATCCCTACATTGACTTTCGGAGAACATTGGGTGGGGGGCGAAATCGTATCAACTGTGCATTTGGAGCCAAGGATTTTGGCGGTCGACTATTAGTCTCACCGCGTTAACCTTTTAGATTTAATAGTATGCGCGCTTGCAGTGCACGCATTACTTAGAGTAAGAAGCACAAACAAAACTCCTTGATTCCCTCCGTCAGCAAGCAAACTGCAGCTGGGGTCTCTGCATTGACGTTGGAATAGGTATTTTAAGACCTTTGAAAAGCACTTCCAGACCATTAGAAACCATTTCCAAACCATTGGAAACCATTTCCAAACCATTGGAAACCATTTCCAAACCATCGGAAACCATTTCCAAACCATTGGAAACCATTTCCAAACCATTGGAAACCATTTCCAAACCATTGGAAACCATTTCCAAACCATTGGAAACCATTTCCAAACCATTGGAAACCATTTCCAAACCATTGGAAACCATTTCCAAACCATTGGAAACCATTTCCAAACCATTGGAAACCATTTCCAAACCATTAGAAACCATTTCCAAACCATTGGAAACCATTGGAAAACATTTCTAAACCATTTCCAAACCATTGGAAACCATTTACAAACCATTGGAAACCATTTACAAACCATTGGAAACCATTTACAAACCATTGGAAACCATTTACAAACCATTGGAAACCATTTTTAATGGTTTAGAAATGGTTTCCAATGGTTTAGAAATGGTTTCCAATGGTTTAGAAATGGTTTCCAATGGATTAGAAATGGTTTCCAATGGTTTAGAAATGGTTTCCAATGGTTTAGAAATAGTTTCCAATGGTTTAGAAATGGTTTCCAATGGTTTAGAAATGGTTACCAATGGTTTAGAAATGGTTTCCAATGGTTTAGAAATGGTTTCCAATGGTTTTTAAAATATTTGAAAGGGCTTGCAAGTCATTGGGAATGGCTTCCATTACGTAGTAAAAAAAATTTAGAAGCCATACGTTTTTATCATTTAGTACATAGAACTAATGTTATATGTATATTTCTTTATATTGCGTATCACCGTCAATGGGGAGTCCCTAATTATACAGAAATTTGTCGTTTTTTTAAGCCTCATTTGCCAATAATTGCACCGGATACCAAGAACCAAAACCAACCACCATGATTCTCCAACCTTTTTAAAATTTTATGCAATTGGTTTGGTTCTTGGTATCCGGTGCGTTTTTGAAATATTAAATTTTGAAACTTTTTCAGTTTTTTTCAAAAAAAATTAATAATTTGCAAGTTTTTGTTTTTTTATTGTTATTTAGTGCTCTATAATATTACGTGTACCCCTGTCCTACTTTTAGTAATGTAAAGTTATCGTTTTTATAGCTGTAAACAAGATTTTCAAAAAAATTTCGAAATTTTGGGAAGAATTTCAAATCCTTGTTTCTCATAAAGTATAGCACCTAAAACAGTCTGGTTTTTTGGAAAAGCCCTGGATTTTAAAGCCTCGTCGTTTAAAAATAGTCATTTTGATATCCTAGACTTCTTCAAAATCAACTGTATGAATCTCTGCACAGTTGATACGATTTCACCCTGGGCCTAATTTACAGCCAGATACTTGAGATAAATTTATTTCGCATACCCAGGGCCGCCCCGAGGCATGGGCAAGCAGGGCAGCCGCCCAGGGCGGCAAATGTTTGGGGGCGGCAAAATATTAAGAATCCGTTACATTTACGCTGTTTGGAAGATGGGAAAATCTCAAATAATAAGATTGACATCATATACCAATCCACTCATCCTTGTCTTCCTTGTCCACAATTTGATAGTTATCGCAAATCCAAATCAAGTGATGGTCTTAGGCAGCAAAAGTACGACATAACACCATACGGACTTGTCAGCAAGGACGTATTGAGGGATGGTCTTTACCCCCATCCCCCCCGGAATTCGAGAAAAGGGAATTTTTTTAAAAATACCAAAAAATTTCGCTCTTCGCGCGGATTATTTGCCATCTATAGGCCATTTTTGACTCATTTCCGACAAAGAATGTCGAAAATTTTCGCGCTAAGCGCGAATATATATTATTAAAATATCTATTGGAAATCTTAGCCCCCTCCTAATCACAGTTCTGTATACGTTCTAGCTTGTCAGTGGCATTACATTGATAATCCAAGGGCTTGAATATACTTATTGATTTTACCGGTTATAATTAATTTCCAAATCATTATTTGATACATTTTTATTTTAATAATGGCATTAATAAAATGGACTTCAAAATGTATCTCAAAGGGCGGCTTTTTTTATTTTGCCCGGGGTGACAAAGACCCTTAGGGCGGCCCTGCGCATACCTGAAATTCCGTAGCCTTTTTACAGTTACATGACTAAAACGGCACTTTACCCACAGTTGCACTAGTGTGTAGTGCTATTACTATTTCAGTATAACGTGGTAAACAATGGATACAATGGAAACAATGAAACGCCATCGCTAATTGGATATTTTGTATTGTGTAGCTAATTGGTTTTAATTGCCTTTCCTCGACGCTCGGCGAAGCGAAGGCAGTATAGTGAATGTGTTGTAGAGAGCTGCTGCATGCCGGGGACAACCAAACTAGCGAAGTTCCATCTTCAATATACCGAACGCAACTTATAATACACAATCTCACACACAAGTACCAATACATTAATAACATATTAACATATTAAGAAGGCTCACCACTCACCCCTGCATAGCAACCACAACCACATGGACCTTTCTAAATGCATGTTAAATAATGGTTACATCTGGCTTTATTCCTCCCGAAAGATAAGTCCGATTTTTATGGAATATTTGGAATCCTGGACTATCGATCAACACACAAGGGTTGCTAGATTTTTGATATCGTTGCTTTAAATGGTGTTGACCAAACTTGGCATAAACAATGCCTATGGACTGGTAACGAACCCTATTGATTTTGGTTCAAATCGCTCCATAGGTTACTGAAATACCGCGCGCTCACTTTGTCTTCATTTTGATAGTCAAAGTGAAAAATTGGCAATAAAAAGTTCAATTGTGTTTCCTATAAATTGTTAGCGGATAGTATAAAATATTTCACACCGCTTCTACCAAATTTAAAATTTTATAATAAAACAAATAAAACCGGAAAATAACTATTAGCGGACGGCAATAAATCTATTTTGCATTTATATGCAAATAGATAGTTAAATTTATATTTTTCGAATTGCTTTTCATTATGATAGCCAACATTAATCAATTTTGACTTTCTGTTGATTTTCATAGTCAACATTAATAAATTTTGACTTTCTGTTGATTTTCATAGTCAACATTAATAAATTTTGACTTTTTGTTGATTTTCATAGTCAACATTAATAAATTTTGATTTTCTGTTGCTTTTCATAGTCAATATTAATCAATTTTGATTTTCTGTTGATTTTCATAGTCAAGATTAAGCAATTTTGTTTTTCTGCTGATTTTCATAGTCATCATTAATCACTTTTGTTTTTCTGCTGACTTTCATAGTCAACATTAATCAAATATGTTAATATGTTATTAATATATTTATACTTGTGTGTGAGATTGTGTATTATAAGTTGCGTTCGGTATATTGAAGATGGAACTTCGCTAGTTTGGTTGTCCCCGGCATGCAGCAGCTCTCTACAACACATTCACTATACTGCCTTCGCTTCGCCGAGCGTCGAGGAAAGGCAATTAAAACCAATTAGCTACACAATACAAAATATCCAATTAGCGATGGCGTTTCATTGTTTCCATTGTATCCATTGTTTACCACGTTATACTGAAATAGTAATACATAGTAGGTTAAATTCCATACGATAGCAAGTACAGATAGAACGGGGTCCCCTGCCAGCCCACGCTGCATACCTTTTTATCATAATCTAACTTAATCTAAGGAATGGGGCGGGTGGGACGCCCAATCACAAGAAAGGGCCCTCTAATCTTGCCGTTCTACAGTAATTTTGCTTTTCCGGAAGTAATTTTTAATGTTTGCCATTTTGGACCATTATATATACGCGCTTGCAAAAAAAGAAAAGCCCAGGCCCCTAGGGCATTTTAGCGTCTACCATTATAATAGCAGCCAGTGGATGGTTATACACTGAAAACCAGACATAAATCTCTTAAAATTAGCCAAGAGGATAAATTGTTGAGTAGAGTTGTCATTCTATGGCGATTTGGGGAAACTAATCTTATCTTACCCAAAATTCCATCTCGAACTCCTGGGATTTTTGAACCCATCACGTGTCTCATATTACTTATGATTTTATAGCTGCAAAAATAGGGTGGAAGTCGAAGATTCTCTGAAATTGTTTGTAGTATTTGGCATACATCTTTTGCATGTGAATCTCCGGAGTACAAATGCTTTAAAATGACCTGGTCATTGACACGCGTATTAGACAACAGAGTGAAAAGCGTTGCATCTATGTACGAAGAATTATTGTTACTTTCGATTCCTTTACCCTTTCCAATTCCTATAAGAAAAGATTCAGTATATATTTCAAAATTTAATACTAGCTTTAACGTACAAAATATTATGACTTTTGGTGATCGGTGTAAAATAATTACACATATTACCATATCTATTACTATTACATAAAGTCGGATGTACACTGATGGTGCAGCCTAGGGCATCGGGTACCCATAAAAATATTTGAGTTTCTTATTATAAGTCTCTGGTGGATTGGGGACCTCACAAAGGAATAATCATCGTTATTGAGCTCGATAGATGCCCCACCACTGCACTGAAGGAAACGTGCATGCACAATCAAGTGCAGTTGTGGGGCATCTATCGAGCTCAATAACGATGATCATTCCTTTGTGAGTTCCCCGGTCCCCAATTCACCAGAGACTTATAATAAGAAACTCAACCATTTAATCCGTATATTTTTATTCGATGCATCTCGTTTTTATGTAATTACTCACCCAGCTAAGTGGCAAACCTAGCCCTCAAGAGAACTTCAGCAGGCCACCCAACACAGTAATAAAAACAATTTTGAAAATATATCTTAGGTTATTATGTTAACTTTGTGAATCTACAAAGTATATCTAAATTAATATACTTTTATTTCTACAATGGTTGGAAAATTTAACCGCAGCCCCAACTTCTTGCTAAAAAAGAATTTCCTAAAAAAATGACTGTAGATCGTAGCTCAAATACAGGGAAAAATGAAATACTCCATTTTTGAAAAAAATCCTACAAAGTCCAGCTGGAATATTTTTAAAGAATAAATAGTTAGTTACTCAGTACTGTTATATAATTCTACAAAAAGGTATGCCAACTGCCAAAGGAATCAAGAAGGTGGTAAAAAAATTATCCCAGCTCTACTAAAAAATGTTAAATAAGTTTGTCGATATAGCAGAATCAATTTAAATCAATCAATCAATTCAATCAAGTTTTGAAATGCCATTTAATACGTACATTACGAAATGTCCCCTTTCGCTAATAGTTTCCATTCCATCACCACTCCCTACGCAACCGTTTATAGTTTTGATATTATAATACCGTAAAATCCGAATTAATTGACCAGGGTGAACCATTGTTTCAACCATGTCATTCGTGCGAAAAATAAATAGTTGACCCCGGAGGGGTCAATTAAAACGATAGGGGTGAACTATTTTTTCAAGGTAAATTTAGAAAAACTTTCTCAGAATGCCAAACTTTTAAAATGAATGCAAAAGGCAGTGTCGAATGAGGGAAATATAAGTAATAGAACACATATTAAGTGTGTCATGTTTTAAGTGTATTATAGTCTATCTCCATTATTCCGTTTGAAGAAAAAGTCAGGACAGTTACCCTTTCGGTTTTCCTGGACTTTTATTTTCAAATGGTAGAGTAGCGCTAACGGGGTTCAAAGCTTTTTTAAGATGTCTATAAAAAAAGAGGATGTCTATAATATGAAACGACCCATAACGGTGGTTTAGAGGAATTGGGCTTGCGCATTTTGCTTTTAAAGAACAAGCATATATTACGTGTGCAGTTGATGGGAAAAAGAGGTATTCAAAAGCGTTGCAGTCAGCACTTCACAAATCAGCACTTCCACCAAAAAAATATAGATAGATCGGTAATTTTTCCAAGTCTACCATTATACTATAGAAGATATATATGTAGTAGACTGGGAGGAATATAATGTTTCTCTCAGACTAGAATTAAAGAAATATTATGTCCCTATGTATTTAGGGGGTGGTAAAATATGGTAACATGTGGTAAAATATAGTGCTTAAGCACCCTAGCACGCATACGTCATTGTACTACACATATACGAGTGTGTGTGCTAGGTCGGCTCATATGGTATTTACGATTCATGAGTTTACAAATCACAATTAATATCTTACGTTCAGCCACATCTAACTGATTCTGGGTTAGTCTTCTCTGATCAGAAATGAGGTGCATGCCATTATTTAAATCCATTGTTAAAAATTGGAGGACATTGGAAGGAATTGTCTGTATGGTGTCGCAAAACTTCTTTGTTAGAGTTTTTGCATTTTCGTACCAGACTGTAACAGATATAAAACAAACAAAAAACGAAAATAATCTCTTAATAATATGATATGCATTTTTACTTCTATTACCTGAAAAATTTGTTGGTTTTCGCACCTGCAAAACAACAATTATTAGCTTAACTCAGACCCCACTCAAAATTCTCACAATACGTGTAATTTTTATTCAATTGGTACAGGCATACAGAAAAAGTTTTTCTGGCCGTTAACCAAAATATTTGGGGCTTCCTTTTTCGGGCAGGCAAAAATCTTTGCCTGCCCCGTAACTACGTTAGTTCTTGCGTCCGCAAGTTCACATTTGTTAATATAAAATCTGTTCAGACGGGCAGCGCTTCGCCGCGAGTCAAAGTATAGCCACTAATGATCACACTTCAAAACCACAGTACAATACATGTAAGTTCGGATGGACACTGCAATACCACGTGGTAAAATATAGGTCAATGATATAATTCTTATATGCTAACGAGGTAAGCTTATTCCCTGCGTGTAGTCATATTTAAGGAATGTACATTTGTCTAGACATAAAAATTGTAAACATCTACATGTTTGAATTTGCATATTAGGTTTAGTGCAATCAAAGAAGGGAGGGGGGTTAACGTCATAGACCTCCACCGAATAACTATAATGTTTTAGGTACCTAAGGGAACTTGGGAATCTCAAATGTTTGTTAACATCAAAAAGGGGACTGTAATGTGTAAAACATTGTGTATAAAAATATCTTACTCCGTTTAGGTACCTTGCAATTTTAATTTTACATTAGGTTGGTTTAAGTTACATAACTAGGACAACGAATCAACAAAATCTGCAGCAAATTGGCGAGCATCCTTTTCACAAGTACTTACACCAAAATTAACATTATACACGTTTTCTTCATACAATTTAATGTCTTTGTGACCATATGCTAGAGTATCAATCCCATCAGGAGAGTATCTTTTTACATTTAGGCCATTTATAGCCTTTTTTCTACTCTCAATTGTATACATTTGATGCAAGAAACTACTACTACTAGATTTACTTACAGCAAATGTTTGAGCATTTGAAAAATTATCTGGACACATTGCATCCACAAAAACTACATCGGTTTCGTTTTCAACCGCACTTCTACTAACTCCTTTCAACCTTTTCTTTGTGCCATCGTCTCCATTGTTATTGTTATTATAAATATCAGCTGTTTTTCTGCTACGACAACAATATGCCTTTGGCTTAGTACAAACAAATTCAATAATAACCGCATTTGGCGATTCATCAGTAAAATATCCTAATCGCTTTTTGTTCATTGGATTGTGATATCATTTGTCAAATGTCTTTGACAAATGACATCATTTGGTTTATAATCAGACATATCAAAGAAATCTTTCTCGTACTTTTGACAGTCATCATAAACATTCTCTGTTTTTGTCAAGTAAATAAGGCTATTTGTGTCAGTGTACAACAAATTGTGTTAACCAGGGTATGTTTTAGCAATAAAATCATAGTGAAAATTAAATATTGTGGTCTTAATGATGTCTAGCACTGCAACTCCAGCTACTATTGGGCGATCAAGAGTAACTTGCATTTTCTTCATTGTCAATAAGACAATTTTATCGCCTATAATTGATGAATGGGCTATGCTTAGTCTACTATTTAATTATTTTAATTTTAGTCATTTTTTATTGAGAACTACATGCATTTTAGTTCCTTTTCTTTTTTGTTCAATTAGCCTGCCGTAACCTGTGTTATTTAAAAGTTTCCAGAAACTTTTTTCGATTTCGATGGTAGCTAAAGTACGCATTTTGGTATTTTCAGCGACAAAAGCCTTCACCCATGGACATTGGTTGCAGACCATAACTTTCCTTACATATTTGATTTCAGCGCCTAATTTTAAGTAAGTTCTTAAAGCCCTATAATGACAGACATATTCTTCCTTGTCTTTCAAGTCAATAATCAGCCGTTTTTGTTTACCATCAACTTCTACTCCTAACATGTGAGCCAACTCATGTTGCATATATGATATTTCCTCGTCATTTACTACGCTTGAAGTCGGCGCGGGTGGATAAGCACTTAAAAAGTCATGTTTATTATTTGGGATAATCTTTTCAAACTCAAAAAACATACAATAACATGTTTTCTGATTATATTCCATACCAATGATATAACCTTTAAGATCTCCTCTTATTTCCTCTAGCTCTTCATCAGTGGCCCATCTATACCCATTATGAGGTAAATATTTACTTAATGCACGACCGTACAAATTATTAGCGTCCCAGTACATAATATGAGAAGATGGTTTTTTATCGTGATAATCAGGACAATATTCATTGTTTGCTTTTGCCACTCTTAAATCCCCCGCACTTACTAACCCTCCACGTATTGCACCTTCTAGCCATAAATGCATTGTTGGATCTTTAATAAACTCTAAAGACCTTTGAACTTTAGTGCTGCATCTAAACTAAACATTGGTAATGAGAAATAATGACATACATCTAGACCATACTTATCATACATTGTGTTACCAAGTAAGTTATGTGTAAACCAAACATCTGCTAAAAGCGCGGTATCTAGCTGGCAATACAAATCATGCCATTCACCCATATTATAAATACCAAATTCTTTCCAAACTTTCTGAGCATTGCAATACACATCATCGTCTATATCTTTGCCGCTTAGATTATTTTTTAAAATCGATTTTGGCGGTAATTCTGTTTCCTTGAACTTTTCTTTAAAATCCATATAAGAATATGGATATGCTCCCTTATTTAAAAGTAAATCCATTTGTTCTTTGCTATATTGGGAAAATGCATCTCTTGTTATACGAAATTCCTTCAGATCTTTGACTAAGTCTCCTAAACTTTCAGGCATAAAGAGTGCAGTGTCAATAAATTTCATCTGCTTGTTTATAATAAATTTTTATAATAAACTCATAAACTTTTCCGATGTTTGCGGAATAACTACAACCTCTTTAACAAGATCCTCGGAAGCTGCCTGTATAAGATAGTGCCCATCATAGCCCTGTAAATTATGGAAGCATACAGTTAATGTTTTAGGTGTAGAGGCCTTAATATTACACGATTTAGGTGCAAAACCAATAAAACTATAACACGGTAAATGTTCATGGTTCTAACTATTTTCCTTAAATGTAAAGCATTTGTGACAAAAATGACATTTAGTGCTACATAGTTTGTGCGGATTTCTAAACTTTCGGTTGTCTTCTTCAATAATTATCATAGTTTTTAAGCTTTCTTTTCATACTCTTTCATTTCATTCTGTAATTTTTCTTTTAATGCTAAATGTCTCATAAATCGTTTTGGCGCATCATCTGTTTCGTTTTCTACCCTATATGAACTGCTACATTTTTGTTTACCTTTCCATATAAAACATCGCTAGCTAAAACCACTAGGTTTATGAAGTTGTACTTTAACAGTTTTCTTGTTTTTGTCACTTATTTTAATTTCTAAAAATTGCCCAGTCGGCTTAATAAATGATTCAAAATCTGCGGTTACAGTGAATGGACCCTTTTGTGTGTGACCAAACTTTTCAAATTTTAAAAAATTATGCTTTGGGAATAAAGTTTTTATCCTATCAAAGGAAGAACAATATTTGACATAGTCATCATAATCGGCATTCAAACCTGGAAGACAATGAAAACAGACGTGTTTAGAATGTGCCTTATAAATTTTGGTAAGTCTTTAATGAATACAAAGTGATCGTCTGTATTATCATCCGTAATTAATAGTAAATCTATTTTAATTGGCCTATCACTATTACAAACATGCAAAGGTACACAGTTATCAATGATTTCTGCTTGTTTTTGTTCATATGATTTCTCTTTTTCGCAAACATCATCATCGGACTATTTGTAATAATCATCACTACTACCTACGTTAATTGCCACTGCATCAATTATGTCATCATAATTATTTTCTTCTTCAGATTTTGCTTTTGAATTCTTTCGTTTCTCTGAAAATTCGTCAGAAAAACCAATTACTGTAAGTCTAATGTCAGGATTCTGTCTTTTAAATTTAGATATTTATTTATTCCTCTCAGGGAAAAAGGAGAATTTATTCCCTCTCAGTTCACCTTTCCATTATCTAATATATCCTCATAAAAATACGATTTATGTTCCTTTTCAAAATATTTTTGCAATTTATATCAGGATGGGCATAAATTGCACGTTTAAAACACAAATTATCATAAGCGGCTACGTTAATGAATGTTCAATTTTTGTTTTTAAGTATTTCGGGCAAAACTATGTTCGTCCTTCCTCCAAACGAGGTTATGTACTTTACTATTGTGATTTTAAATTCTTTAATATTATCTATGTTCCATCCGGACCCATTTCTTACATGTTCGTGGAGTCTCTCGGCAAATTGATCATTAGTAACTTTAATTTCCATTTTAGCATTGTCAATATTTAGAACTGGAAACATGAAACCTGGAAATGGTCTGGTGTCACATATAAATGTATCATTTTGTTGTTTTTTACTAAATGCTACAACTACATCAAAATGAACCTTAAATGTGCTCCAATCTAGTTTGTTTAAATAATGATAAAATTTGACTCCTTAAACTGTAAAATATCCCGCGAGTATGTAAGTAAATGGTCTAAACTGCACTTAAATTCATGGTAAATGTCAAACGTTTTTTGAACTAAGGTTATTTCAATGCGCTTCTCAACCTTTCCTAAATGAGGAAAGTCAACATTTGAGTAATAATCTGGATGAGTGACAACGAAATGTAATTGAAAACTATGGATAGTTGGAAAGATAATGACACAAGCATGACAATGTTTAGATCGGAGTAAGGAGTGGATTCGGCTTGTCTGGAATATTCTCCGTTTGTATTGATACAGGAAATGGTACCAAGTCACTATCTGAAAAATGAGAAACTTTTGGCCGCTTACTTGTTGACCAGACCTATTTGTCTTCCCGTACTCGTTTTCTTGTGTTCAAAACCTCCGGCCTTAGTTGTTGGGAGCAGATGCAGATAGATAGGTCTTCGTCACAGATAGAACAGATGTGCTCTGTAAGGAGATGGTCTTCCATTGCATTCTCTGTCTCGAATATTTTGGTACAATTATGACACGCTAATATACAGAATTCAATTTATTAAGTCATCTATTCATTAATGAAAATTTTTTGAACTTTTGAAATTTTTTCTCAGGTATTGTATATTAGTATTTCTTAGTATTTGTATTAGTATTTACTATGGCAGTGACAAATATCTTTAAACTTCAAACATAATTTTCCATAATAAGGATATTTGTACTAGCAGGAAGATAACTTTTGAAGTTAGATGTTTGAAGTTTGGAAGTCAAAAACGATGTTGATGATTATGGTGTTTGACTGCTTTTTAAAGGCGAAAATGTTATGCCAGTTGAAAGAAACACATTAGTTGAAACATTTTATGTAAAGACATTGCTGAGAAAGTATTGCTTGACTAAAAGGAAGAACATTTCTTTTGTTTCAATGGTATTGCAGTGTCGGAAATAACTCAATTTTATTGCAGCGGTATTGCAAGGTACCTAAACGGAGTAAGGTATTTTTTATACACAATATTTTACACATTACAGTCCCCTTTTTGATGTCAACAAACATTTAAGATTCCCAAGTACCCTTAGGGACCTAAAACATTGTAGTTATTCGGTGGAGGTCTATGACGTTAACCCCCCCCCTCCCTTCTTTGATTGCACTAAACCTCATATGCAAATTCAAACATGTAGATGCTTACAATTTTTATGTCTAGACAAATGTACATTCCTTAAATATGACTACACGCAGGGAATAAGCTTACCTCGTTAGCATATAAGAATTATATCATTGACCTATATTTTACCACATGTTATTGCAGTGTCCATCCGAACTTACATGTATTGTACTGTGGTTTTGCAGTGTGTTATGGGTTTGAGTATCCGTTTAAGAGAGTGATCATTAGTGGCTATACTTTGACTCAGCCTCAGGGTATGGTTGTGACTATCCAAGCATAATGGTTAGGTTAGTGCCTGTACTTCCAGGAGTGGCGTAGATTATGAACACAAGTATGCCAGCGATCAAGATGATGTGCATAGATTAAAAAATGGAGGGTTAGTGAGGTATAGAAGATGGGACAATTCTTTGTTTTTGAAGCCACTAAGCCGCTGCCCTTAAGTTGAATCAAACGTGTTGACTGGCTGAGCAGATCAGCTGACTTGAACCAAGTGTGCTGATCGGCTGAGCCATAGCTTCACAGTAATAAATAGTTATTTCTGTTAAAGTCTTGACACAACAGGGTAGATGGAGACTATTCTGTGGATGATGTGTGGTGTGGACTACTATCCAAGCATAATGATTAGGTTAGGTTAGTGCTTGTACTTCCATGAGTGCCGTAGATTTTCTTCCTTGATAAATAAATCACAAGAATGCTGTGGAAATACGAAAAATAAAGTAGCTCGGCTATGAGCATAAGTATGCAAGCATCAGAAACCAAAATGGCGGCAGGGTGAGCCCAGCTCCGTCGTCCCTATACTACTTCCTATAAAGTCATATACCATAAGGTTTAATGGTCATAGGGGAAATCATTTTACTGACAGAAATAGGGAAAAACTTTTAAAAAACTGAAAATTGATGAGCATGCGTTTCCTATAATCACCAACAAAGTTGTACAATGACGCATTCAAAACCTGAAATTCCCGAACAACATTAAACATTTAACTTATCCCCTTTCAGGGGAAATGGTTGAAAAAATAACGACAATTTGATATATCGTGCGTGTGTACAAAGCCTTAAATGAATAAAGTTGAATGGCTCTTCGGTGATGAAATAAAAATTTACCGCAACCATTGTTGAAAAATTTCTGGAAGGTTCTCTTCTTGAAGTAGAAGGTACTAGCTTAACATTTCTTGAATCAGGCATTGCTTGATTAGTAAGCGATGGAGTTGACTTAATTAATGGGGAATTTACTGGAAACGACTTTACTGGGTTTGAATTTTTTGAAACCGACGTTGCTGGGCTGAACTTTCTTGCATCAGAAGTTACTGCACTAGCAATTCTTGAAAGAGATGGTTTTAGAATGGCAGTGCTACTAGCGGTAGGTGAAGTTACGGAAAGAGGCTTGATTGGGCCATAGATACAGAAATGAATATCTGTCACCATTCGTGATAGCATTCGTTCAGGTAAGGACGATAGATTTCCAGTTAAAATACTATCTTCATTTTGAATTTTTAACAAAAGGTTTTCCATTGAGGGTACGAAAGATACCTTTAAATGATATGAAACATATTTCAGTGAGAATTTATATTCTGTCAGTGTACGTAATACATCAATGGTAACCGTTCATTTTGGGAAAAATTTCGTTTTGAGAAAAACGTGTGGATAATTTGTCAAAAACGTCCATCAGGTTTTTACCCAGTCTTGGAGTTTGACACAGAGATGGCTTTATTTATTTTGGTGATTTGTCTGTCAGCTGCCAATTGCTGCCATGATTGTGACATTACCATTGCCGTGCCCAATACAATAGTGGATGGGGAGTGGCGGCTCTAGGATTTGCGAGGCCTTGGGCAACCGCGCGAGGCCCTACATATTAGGTATGCAAGTCTGTGTTTCGTGTTCAACCGGCCAACCTTTTAATTCGTTTTGATAAAATGAAAAAATATTTAATTTTGGCGCCAAAATAAAATGAAATGTCTATTGCCAAAATTAGAAATAAATAGGGCTAGGGAACTAAGAGAGTCATCATTTATTTGGTTGAAAATTCAAACAACTTTGTATTTCGATAACTAGTTTAGGTATTTCTGGCTATTCAAAATCATTTTTAGCCAGCTAAAATAGAACTAAGAAGAGATGGATTAAGATTTCATTTGCATTTTTTTACAAACTATCATCATATTAATTCAAATCTATGGAATTTTCCGTTTTTAACTGAATATGGCATAAAAATTTGCGTGAAATTTTTTTTAAATTTTGGAATGTTATTGAAAACAATTTTTTACAAAATAAGAATCTAAAAATCTGTTAAAGAGCATGTAAGCGCTACCAAAGAATTTTGGCAATTGAAAATTTTTTATTCTTTTTATCAAAATTTCTTTCTTATTTAAGAACAACGACTAATGGAAACTTAATTGTCTACATCTACTGCAATTGTGCAGGTTTGCTATCCAAAAATTTGTTGATTTGTTGATTGAAATCGTATATAAAAGTTTCTTATGGCTATTGTTTTTGGGTCACCAATGTCTTTTTACGAGTGCTTTTAAATTTTCAACATCGTAAAAGTAATACACTTTTTTCCCTTGCATTATTTCTAATTGTTCCGTGATAAAGCTGTAAAAATTTTAGTCGGCTAATGTAGTTTATGACTGACTACAGTGTGTACAAATTTGATGTACTGACTGACTACAGTGTGTACAAATTTGATGTACTGCCTGACTACAGTGTGTACAAATTTGGTGTACTGACCGACCACAGTGTGTAAAAAATTGGTGTACTGACTGACTACAGTGTGTACAAATTTGGTGTACTGACTGAGTACAGTGTGTACAAATTTGGTGTACTGACTGAGTAAAGTGTGTACAAATTTGGTGTACTGACTGAGTACAGTGTGTACAAATTTGGTGTACTGACTGAGTACAGTGTGTACAAATTTGGTGCACTGACTGAGTAAAGTGTGTACAAATTTGGTGTACTGACTGAGTACAGTTTGTACAAATTTGGTGTACTGACTGAGTACAGTGTGTACAAATTTGGTGTACTGCCTGAGTACAGTGTGTACAAATTTGGTGTACTGACTGAGTACAGTGTGTAAAAATTTGGTGTACTGACTGACTACAGTGTTTACAAATTTGGTGTACTGACTGACTACAGTGTGTACAAATTTGGTGTACTGACTGACTACAGTGTGTACAAATTTGGTGTACTGACTGAGTACAGTGTGTACAAATTTGGTGTACTGACTGACTACAGTGTGTACAAATTTGGTGTACTGACTGACCACAGTGTGTACAAATTTGGTGTACTGACTGAGTACAGTGTGTACAAATTTGGTGTACTGACTGAGTACAGTACCTATATATTAATTTGGGATACTGACTAACTACAGTGTACACAACTTGTGAAGTACTGACTACAGTGTATTCAAATTTTGGGGTGTACATAAATTTTGGCAACATGTGAATAGGTAACAATTACTGTCTACGCATACAGCCATTGAAGTCCGACATTGAGCCACCTAAACCATTCATATATAACCTAAGATAAAGATACTGATACTGAGAGGAAAGGAGATAAGGGTAGACAGAAGGAACAGGAGAAGATAGGCGTGAAGCGGCTGCAACGTTAAGGTATTGCTCATTCAAGTAACAAATGATTAGAATATCCAATTACAATATTATGGTAATATGTAAAGACAGTCGACAGTGATGAATGCAGTAATGCAGTATTCAGGTAAAATATTAATGGGTTTAGGAAGAATAATAATGGTCCCTAGAATCACAAACAATTATGAAACAATATCCAAAATAAATTTTTAAAAGCTTCCCTAAATTGCGTAAGGCCTATGATTAAAAGTGATGAAACATTTGGAGACCACTTAAAAATGATTGATATTGGGAGGACCATGAATAAAAGTAATGAAAATTTGAAGGCCCAGGATTAAAGTTAAAAAAACTTTAAAGGGCCTTGTTTAAATGATGAAGAATTGGAGGAATCTTCAAAACGGCTTTGAAAATTTTGACGATGTGACGATAAATATTATGTAATAAGTCATAATGTAATTAATTACCGTAATAAAATTTATATTGGATGTCGTTTAATAATTTTTAATGATTCCAGAAACCATTATTAATCGTTCTATATCGATCTATAATACTTTACCTGTGAATTGCATTTGTGTAGCGACTTTGAATACTGAATGAACTTCAAAAAAACGAAATTTCAGTTTATAACTCTATTAAAAAGAGCACTTTAAAATCTACAATATGGCGGTGACATGGTATTTTTTAAAAACTCCTGCGATTTTTGGCAATTATTTTAATCTTCATTGTATCTTTAAAGATATCATTATTCACCACATGAATAAGGATCCGAAAGCCTGTCAATTCTTATTCGAAGATACGGAAATCCCACAGCAAACAAATAAATGATTTAAAAAACAAAAAGCGGAAACAACAAAATTGCAATTCAAATATGACAGCCGTTAATGAGACAGAGGGACCCACCAAATGTAGGGGGTATGCCACCATATCGGCGAATATAAAACATTTGAAATAAATAAATTTTGTTGACCCTACGGGATAATTAAATAAGCTGATTTCAAATATGGACACCGGTATATCTTCAGAATGACCCCATCCGATATAGTGGGTATGCTCCATATCGGCAAATATAAAACATTTGAAATAAAAAATTATGTGGAACCTATAGGGTAATTCAATACGCTTATTTCAAATATGGACACCAATGTATCTTCAGAGTGACCCCATCCGATATAGGGGGTATGCCCCATTTCGGCAAATATAAAACATTTGAAATAAATAAATTCTGTTGACCCTACGGGGTAAATAAATACGCTGATTTTAAATATACACACAGGTATATCTTCCGAATGACCCCATCCGATATAGGGGTATGCCCCCATATCGGCAAATATTAAACATTTGTAATAAATAAATTGTGTGGACTCTAGAGGGTAATTTAATACGCTGATTTCAAATGTGGCCACCAGAGTAACTTCAGAGTGACCCCATCCGATATAGGGGGTGTGCCCCAATATCAGCAAATATAAAACATTTGAAATAAAAAAATTCTGTTGCCCCAACGGAGTAATTCAGTATGCTGATTTCAAATATGGTCGCCGATATATCGTAGGGTCAACGGAATTTATTTATTTCTAATGTTAAATTTTTGCCGACATGGAGGTATACCCCCTATATCGGATGGGGTCACTCTGAAGATATATCAGTGGCTTTATTTGAATTCAGCGTATTTAATTACCCCGTAGGGTCGACGGAATTTATTTATTTCGAATGTTTTATATTTGCCGATATGGAGGCATACCCCTATATCGGGTGGGGTCAGTCGGATGATATATCGGTGGCTTTATTTGAAATCAGCGCATTTAAGTTCCCCCTAGGGTCGACGGAATTTATTTATTTCGAATGTTTTATATTTTCCGATATGGGGGCATACCCCCTATATCGGATGGGATCACTCTAAATATATTCGAATTTAGCGTAATTAATTCCCCCGTTAATACTTCAAATTTTTTATATTTGTTGATGTAGGGGCATTCCCCTCTTTATGTGTCGGTGGCCATATTTGATTTCTGTATATAGGTTTACCCCATAGGGTCAATGGAATTTATTTCAAATGTTTTCGAATTTTCCTATATGTGTGGAATGGACATTAGTTGCTGTGATATTCTTGGCTTTCGGATAATTGTATGATTGTTTACTGTGGTTTAATTCTGAAAGGTTAAATGATATGCGATGACTTTAGAGCCTTATATCTCGCTTACTAGATCTAGTAGAGTTCATTCAGTATTCTAGATCGCTTACAGGGCCGCCCTAAGGGTCTTTGTCACCCCGGGCAAAATAAAAAAAGCCGCCCTTTGAGATACATTTTGAAGTCCATTTTATTAATGCCATTATTAAAATAAAAATGTATCAAATAATGATTTGGAAATTAATTATAACCGGTAAAATCAATAAGTATATTCAAGCCCTTGGATTATCAATGTAATGCCACTGACAAGCTAGAACGTATACAGAACTGTGATTAGGAGGGGGCTAAGATTTCCAATAGATATTTTAATAATATATATTCGCGCTTAGCGCGAAAATTTTCGACATTCTTTGTCGGAAATGAGTCAAAAATGGCCTATAGATGGCAAATAATCCGCGCGAAGCGCGAAATTTTTTGGTATTTTTAAAAAAATTCCCTTTTGTCGAATTCCGGGGGGGATGGGGGTAAAGACCATCCCTCAATACGTCCTTGCTGACAAGTCCGTATGGTGTTATGTCGTACTTTTGCTGCCTAAGACCATCACTTGATTTGGATTTGCGATAACTATCAAATTGTGGACAAGGAAGACAAGGATGAGTGGATTGGTATATGATGTCAATCTTATTATTTGAGATTTTCCCATCTTCCAAACAGCGTAAATGTAACGGATTCTTAATATTTTGCCGCCCCCAAACATTTGCCGCCCTGGGCGGCTGCCCTGCTTGCCCATGCCTCGGGGCGGCCCTGGATCGCTACACATTTAACATTGCATTTATCACTATCAATGTCGGCTGCCTTTACATAGGATTTCTGTGGTCCGCCTACAGAGATTCATTTGGCGGCCCTTCATCCAATTGTTCTATTACCTGACTATTAATATTTGGTAGGAGATCCTAGGAAACCTGCATATATTATTAAGTACGTAAAACCCCCTCCTCCCAAGTGTAATGCAAGTGCTAGCTGTGACACTTTTGGGGAAGGCCTACTCCCATCAACTGTAAACGTATACATGCCCGAATATTTGATACATCGACAAGGGGAAGTTTACAATCTCTGTAATTTGATTTTCGAAAAAAATTGCCTTTTTTAAACTTCACCAGGTCTTTTGAAATCGTAAAACTGAGATTCATTTTCTATTTAAAAAAATGTCAACACACCCGGTTAAGAGATTCGGTAAATAATGTTTTTGTATGCTTCTAGGCTTTGATTTCATAATTCGCATTAAAAATGGAAGGTCCTTAAGTCAGAAATTATTTATAAAGTTTTTTGGTCAAAATTTAACACGGTTATAATTAATTTATAATTCTTCAATTATTTTAAGAAACCAAATTAATTTACAGATCTTTACTTTTACGATTACCTCTGGTGCCCCTCCAGGCGCCATACTATCAGAATAGGCCCATTGTTTATTGCATCGAATAAAGCAGGTGTAGTGGCAATGGCGGAGACAAATTACAGCTTCCAAATCCATCTTCCAATCTAAACACCATCACTCATCACATGGTTAAAGTTATAATATATGATTTTGTAATAATTGATAATATAGCAAACATTTTCCGTCGACGTCAGGAATATTGATAATGAGACATGGAATAATTGCTTGGAATCCCATTAGTTGACCATTTGATCGGGGCATTTTAATCAGGAATCCAGGAAGAGGCTGTTGTACGATTTTTAAATTTTGATTACGCAAACTTTGTAAAAGCAGCAATTGTAATCTTCCAATTGTTGGTTCTCCACTAGAATTTAATATCAATTGGTGAAAGTAGTTCGAAGATCCGCCACGATAGTAAATAAAAGGGGGAATTTTTAAAACTCTCCCAAATAGAGTAGATATTAGTTCTTCCACATCTGTAAATAAATTGTAAAAGAAATGAGTTTAAAAGTTGTAAAATAATAAATCATCGGCATTTTGTATATTACCCATCATATGGCCATTCATTCTAGCATTAACACAAACTAAATTCAGCCGTAGTTTTTCTGTTACATCTGAGGAGCAGTAATTGCTATTGGGCTTGCGAATACGATTGCAAATTTCTTCAAGACTTTTAATTGTTTCTCTTTGAAAATGATCTGATGGTTGCACATTAGAATTTTTCAGAAGGCAATCAAATGTGGATGACGAATAAAAAAGGGACATAACGGTACAGTCTAAAAAGCACGAATTGTTATATCCTCGTATTCCTCTTCGATAACCGCACTGCACTATATCCATATAAATGTTACTCAAATTATTTTCCGCAGTTATAATATCAAATTTGAAAGTTAAAATAAATTACAACAAATTACTTCTGTTAAGTTGTTCCAGGACCTATAAAATAATGGAGGGTAACAATAATTAAATAAACAATAAATAATTAAAAGTAACACAAACAGATTGCTAGCCAGCAATGATATACGAATATTGAGCAGTCAAAAAGTTTAACTCATGCTAGTGAATTAATTCAAATTCTACCGCCGACTGGGGTTACGGCTAAGGAACGTGAATGAGTCCGGGCTAAGACAGGCTCCCTCCATACATTTCTTCTTCAAGCTATACATATAACGAGCCCGTCAATAAACCCTGGCGGTAACAACATTGTGAATAAATTCACACAAAGGAATCTAGCTTAATTCGAATGGCGGTTAGACGATAATTAGATAATTGAAAAATATATTTTTGTTAATAATACCAGCCTCATTTCTATTTTGACCATCAAGTTTTAGGTCTAGGCTTCAATAACGTCTGCACACCGTGCATTAGTGATTTTGCAATTTAATTATACGTTTAACTATATATTTACTCCCGTCCTTGGGGAAAACCTTTCATTTTGGCTTACAATGTGATATATCCGAAAGCAAAGTTAAATGAATGGCCGGTTTAAAATTATGGGACACAGACTTTGTTTAAATCTTCTTTTCTATAGCTAAACAGCGCAAGATCGCACAACTCTTTCGTGTCTACAGATTGACAGGGCAATTTCACGTTTTCCAAATTCAACATTTGTACCTAATTCACTTCGAATATTTCTTTGAAAAAGCAGGGAAAAGTGTACGTATAAAGTAGCTGAATGGAGGAAGTCGAAAAGTGCTAATAAATTAAAAATAGATTAATATTGACTATCAATATGGATACAAAGTAAAAGTACATCAAATCAATATTATTAAGAGAAAGTCGAATGCTAAGAAATTGTAAATAGATTGATATAAAATATCAAAATGAATAGAAATTGAAAGTAATAGTACATTAATTAATAAAATCAACAGGAAACTATTATTGTTGACTATAAAAATCAAAGAAAATTAAAATGGATTAGTAATATTGACCATCAAATTCGAAATGAAGACAAAGTAGATTATTAGAGTCATTTTAGACAAAATAAACCAAAATTTTTCGCGATTAGCGCAATCATGCCTAATACATACAGGTATGACGTCATTGCCGCAAACCGAAATCAACTTCTAAATACGGTACTGATTTCAGTGATAAAAATTTAGGCATTTAAGCGGAGTAAATTTTTCAGAGAAATTCATTTTCTCTGTATATACTGTTTCTTTCTGGCCGACCGTCTTTCTGTACGCTTAGATATCCTTGAAATCCATGTTCAACTTTGAAACTGTTTGAGCTTTAAAAAAATTCAAGGTACAAATGTAAGGTAACAAGTTCGTAAAAAGATTCATCACATACCCTGACCAGAGGAGGGGATTAAATTTTTTTAAAATAAGAATTGACGTATTTTTTTATTTGTCGTACAATGTCCTGCATTAGCTTTCGCGAAAGCTGACATATACCCTGAAAGGAAAAGTTGGTGAAAAACTATGGAAACCATGTACAAATGGATGTAAACAAGTGGTGTGAAATCGCATAGAGAGTTGAACTGATTATCTAACGTTACGGAACTTTCTTAGTGACTTCTTTCAATGACATTTGACCTTTTGACACATGTGACTTGGCCTTGACATGGCCTAACGAATAACCCTTTCGAACTAGCTATCTCATGACGTTCTACAATGTCGATAACTAAAGTTAGGCCAATTTTTAATTTTTGCCGGAGGTTTGTCCAAATTTGTTTATTTTCGAAATCGACCTCGCTTTTCATCCCTAATCCCTATATTACGTACAGAAAGTTTGAATTGATTATCTCAAACCGTAATTGAGTTATCGTGCTAACAGACGGAGAGACAGACAGATTAGGCATTCCTATAAAGCGGTGTTGAACACCACTTAATAACTAAAACTTCATTTGTCACAATTCTAATTGTCAGTTAATTTTTCAAATGGACTTCTCTGATAATAGGTTGTGCGTTGTGCTGATAATATTATAATGTATCCATCGCCGCGCCGCTGGCAAATATGTGCAGGCAAATCTGGATAAAAAGCTTTGAGACGAAATCCATCTATTTCTTGTCCGGGGCTAAGTGCCACAAGTCAAAGATATAATTAAAGGTAAAATAAAGGCATGCAATGCTATTATATACCCGCCTACAAGAAATTCAGACTTTTTGAATTATATGATTAAAACTAAGGAAAGTCAATATTATTGTTGAATTAATTTTTTGGATGTATATACCACCATTTTTGCTTATAAAGCAGCTTTGAAAAATTCTTGGATTTAATTTTAAAAAATCTTTTTCTATTTTGTGCCCCAGAAATGGCAATGTGCTTTTTGAATTCTTGAACTTTTTGAATGGGGTAGAACACCTACAAGGCAATGAAAAGGTTGCCTTTTTGCTAGCAAAAAGGCAAAAAGCCACCTGTTTGCCTTTTTGTGCTTTTTGCCTTTTTGGAGTAGCCGCCGCCACCTGTGATACTTTATTGAAGCTAAGTTTTGTAGACTGTCCCGTCCCATAGATTCAAATATTCAGATAACTTTTTTGATTATTAAACTATTAAAAGTGTGGAGTAGAGTATGAAGTAAGTATGGAGAAGAACATGGAGTAAGCATGGAGTAGAATATGGAGCAAGTGTGGAGTAGAGTATGGAGTAAGCGTGGAGTACAGTATGGAGTAAGTGTGGAGTACAGTATGGAGTAAGTGTGGAGTAGAGCATGGAGTAAGTGTGGAATAGAATATGGAGGAAGTGTGGAGTAGAATATGGATTAAGTGTGTAGTAGCATATGGAGTAAGTGTGGAGTAGCATATGGAGTAAGTGTGGATTAGCATATGGAGTAAGTATGGAGAAGAACATGGAGTAAGCATGGAGTAGAATATGGAGTAAGTGTGGAGTAGAGCATGGAGTAAGCATGGAGTAGAATATGGAGGAAGTGTGGAGTGGAATATGGAGTAAGTGTGGAGTAGAATATGGAGTAAGTGTGGAGTAGAATATGGAGTATAACATAGGTTGGTGTAAGGATTATTATTTTCAAGGGAACACTGAGTTACCCCCGTGAAATTGCCAGTCAAACTTTAACCTGCCGTCCACTTGCCCATCAAACATCTACTTGCCGTCTACTTGACCATCAAAAATCCACATGTCTTCCACTTGCCCATCAAACATCTACCTGCTGTCAACTTGACCATCAAACATCTACCTGCACTCCACTTGCCCTTCAAACATCTACCTGAGACGTCCACTTGCTCATCAAACATCCACCTGCCGTGTTGTTACCCTTGTTACCGTTCTCCGTGGTTTAAAATTACACGTGAAAATTTTACCTGCCGTGTTACCCGCCAAAGTTCTATATGCTGTAAAATTACTTTGTCAAAGTCCTAAAGGTTTTAAAATTACCCGTTAAAATTCCATCTACCGTGAAATTACCCGTCAAAATTCCACCTGCCTGGCAAATACCCTTCATAATTCATCCCGCCATCCACTTACTTAGCAAACATTTATTTGCCTTTTTCTTCCCCATCAAAAACTTACCTGCTGTGATGTTCCCCCTTAAATTATACGTACTTTAAAATTACCATGTCAAAACTTTACGTGCTTTTTAATTACCGTTTGAAAAACCTAAATGCTGTAAAATTACCCTGTCAAAGTGCTAACGCCTTAACATTACCAGTTAAAGTTCTACCTGCAGTGAAATTACCCGTCAAAATTCCACCTTCCCTGAAATTACCCGTCAAAATTAAGCCTGCCGTCGATGAGAGTTGGTACACGTGTAGTGTGGTCTTGGCTTTCGTATAGTTGGAATTGGTCTCCCCGCTACATGAAATAAATAATTTTATATTATACCCCATTGGTAGATCTAGTTTGATACTTTCTTCTACAGTAGTTTCCTAATTGATTGCCTTCTTTTACAGCTTATCTAATTAAATAAGATATTTCTTTGTGTATTGCACAACTTGTTTGGCAATGGATTAAAGTTCCCTCTACTGTGATTTTAATAATTATTTAATTGGTTTTGCACAACTATAATAACTTTAATTATTTTCTTCCTTGTATGGTTGGTTTTTTGCAAATTAAAATGCCATGTAGTGTGGCATGAGTTTGATAAGGTATAAATATGTTCAATGAAATGAAATTAAATTAGTTATATGCAATGGAGTTATGCAATGGAGTAAGGTATAGATTAAAAAAATTACGACTGATTTCCGCTACGCGCCGCATGTCTAATAGAAATTATGCGGTCGGGTGTCAGGTCTTGTGTTAGTGGGTGTCGGGTCTTGTGCTAGTGGGTGTCGATTCTTGTGCTAGTGGGTGTCGGCTCTTGTGTTAGTGGGTGGCGGGTCTTGTGATAGTGGGTGTCGGGTCTTGTGTTAGTGGGTTTCGGGTCTTGTGCTAATGCGTGTCGGGTCTTGTGCTAATGGGTGTCGGGTCTTGTGTTAGTGGGTGTCGGGTTTTGTGTTAATGGGTTTCGGGTCTTGTGCTAATGGGTGTCGGGTCTTGTGTTAGTGGGTGTCGGGTCTTGTGTTAGTGGGTGTCGGGTCTTGTGTTAGTGGGTGTCGGGTTTTGTGTTAATGGGATTCGGGTCTTGTGTTAGTGGGTGTCGGGTCTTGTGCTAGTGGGTGTCGATTCTTGTGCTAGTGGGTGTCGGCTCTTGTGTTAGTGGGTGGCGGGTCTTGTGATAGTGGGTGTCGGGTCTTGTGTTAGTGGGTTTCGGGTCTTGTGCTAATGCGTGTCGGGTCTTGTGCTAATGGGTGTCGGGTCTTGTGTTAGTGGGTGTCGGGTTTTGTGTTAATGGGTTTCGGGTCTTGTGTTAGTGGGGGTCGGGTCTTGTGTTAGTGGGTGTCGAGTCTTGTGTTAGTGGGTGTCGGGTCTTGTGTTAGTGGGTGTCGGGTTTTGTGTTAATGGGATTCGGGTCTTGTGTTAGTGGGTGTCGGGTCTTGTGTTAGTAGGTGTCGGGTCTTGTATTAGTGGGTGCCAGTTATTGTGTTATTGGGTGTCGGGTCTTGTGTTAGTGGGTATCGGGTCTTGTGTTAGTGGGTATCGGGTCTTGTGTTAGAGGGTGTCAAGTTTTGTGTCGGGTCCCATGTAGTCGGCTGTCTCAATGGTGGGTGTCAGACCCTACGTTGTCGGAGGTCAGGTTTGTGGGTGTCGAGCCCTATGAGGTCGGCTGTTGGGTAGGTGAGTGTCGGGTCCTATGAGGTCGGCTGTCATGTTGGTGGGTGTCGGACCCCATGTGATCGGCTGTCGCGTTGATGGGTGTTGGGTCTTGTGTCATTGGGTGTGATTTTCCGTATAGTCGGCTGTCGTGTTTGTGGGAGTCGGGTCGAGCCTGGATCTGTCACAACAGCTGTTAGTTTGCGCTTAAATTGACGGAAGAGGAGTGAGCGACGGCTAATGGCAAAGGGAGGACGATATTAAAGGGCGGCTAATGGTCGCAGCATCAGCAGATACAGTCAACGACTCACTCTGCTATATCGTATGTATTTCTGGTGTGTATTCCTTCATAATGCACAGGATAGTGCCGTGTGCAATGCCATAAGAATGAAAGTTTCGTACCGTGTGCAGATGTGACAAAACTGTATTTTAAGTAAGTAAATTTTCTTTGATTACATAAATATTACAGCTTGGAATCGTAGTGGGTACTCCAATACTTAATTTAGGTAAAATGTAAAGAACACGAACTTATCCGAAGTATGATTACCCTAAAATCTCTAATGATTTTGCATTTTGTCCTTATGTAGTCGCACTATCTCCTTATGTAGTTGCACTATCTCCTTATGTAGTTGCACTATCTCCTTATGTAGTTGCACTATCTCCTTATGTAGTTGCACTATCTCCTTATGTAGTTGCACTATCTCCTTATGTAGTTGCACTATCTCCTTATGTAGTTGCACTATCTCCTTATGTAGTTGCACTATCTCCTTATGTAGTTGCACTATCTCCTTATGTAGTTGCACTATCTCCTTATGTAGTTGCACTATCTCCTTATGTAGTTGCACTATCTCCTTATGTAGTTGCACTATCTCCTTATGTAGTTGCACTATCTCCTTATGTAGTTGCACTATCTCCTTATGTAGTTGCACTATCTCCTTATGTAGTTGCACTATCTCCTTATGTAGTTGCACTATCTCCTTATGTAGTTGCACTATCTCCTTATGTAGTTGCACTATCTCCTTATGTAGTTGCATTATATACATTGTCGTTGTTTTTAAATTGCGTTTTCTACATCGATATTTGCATAATCTACATAGGTAAATTTGGGTTTTCGTTTTAAATAGGCGTTTTTACCGAATACCTTTGGAAGTGTCTGGTCTAAAAGTTTAACCAAAGGTGATAATCAAATATGAGTATTTGATGTAATATAACAGAAGCATTTTTATGCATAATACCTCCTTTACTGTTTTTTTGAGTAGAACGGGTAAAATTATCAATTGAGCTTTATATTATATTGGTAATAAAAACGTCTTTTTCCGCGCAGTATGGTTTCCCTTTATGCTAACTGAATATTTTTATCACCTGATGGGTTGTTGTCTATATGGCTTATGTATTTGGTGTAAATGAGTTCATGGCATGTAAGTTTCATGCCATGATCTCATGATGATTTTGGTTACATGATGTAACCCATGCAATATCGTTATGTATAATATATTTAGATAAGACATGTTTGGCGTCATATTTCTTATCAAAAATTATCAACAGTCTGTGAAAGCGAAACACAGTGAACAGCTATGAAACCAACGACTACGAAATGGTAAGCTTTGTTACACGTTCGATAAAAAGCAGATTATTTTCAGTTCGGATCATGGTAAGTCTAACGCAACGGTTTTAAAATAGAAATAACAAAACTTTAATTTTTTGGTTGATTATCTTAACATTAAAGGTTGACACGGTAATAAAACTAAAGAAGTCATGCCTTTTAATTTGTGGAATGAAAATGAATACATAGATGGTACCATGAGAAAAAATGCCATGTCTCCCAGTCCCAATTTATCCAGCAGCCATTGTGTATGGAAAACTAGATTCCAAGTTGAATTGTAATTATTGTATTGTAAATCGATATGTGTACATACAGATCGGCGCACGCAAAAGAGCACCCAAAGCTATTGAGTTAGTGTCATTCTGATTGCGAGTCGAGAAGGTTTGCATGTTGTGTTTGCAAAAAGGTTTAAAATAATCGAAAAGTAGTTTAGAAAGCTAATATTAATCAAATTTCAACTGTCAACAAACGACCGGGTTGGTTGCATTGCATAAGGGAGTAAGAAAACCTTTATTACTAAGCTTTCCGCTGGAACACATCTCTCTATAATATAATGGTCTTGTTCGAGCTGCACAGTGAAAAATTCCGGATATATATTTGTTTATATTTCATGTGCGGGAAAATTTAAAATTTGGTCATTTACATTGTTGGAATTATGATACAAGACAATAGACTTGACAAGTACTCTCTCCCTGTGTGGAGATACGGATAGTTTTTTAAAACAAAAGTCCCTACACCTATCAATGTAAAATCTTTGCCTTCGACGCAGACCCACTAAATGAGAAACCATAAAAAGGTCTCTAGCTATGCATGTGAAATACCTTCTTCTCATCGTACTATATTATCCGCGGAATACACACTAGCTTTATTTATAACAGGGTCTACATTACAAAGTAATGATTTTTTCTAACTATCCGCAAGCCGTAACAGAAGCTCTCCTGAGTGAAGAAAACTGTGTACAGCTCTTTTGCTAAAGATAATAGTAATAATTGGAAGTATAACCATTTCACTTGCACGTTAATACAATGGATCATATCGTCTGCTTAATATTACAACGTAACAAGCCATTTTATCATGGCTTCTACAAAGTATTAGGCCGTTTTATTATGAGTGAGACAATGTAACATACCTAACTCCTGATACAGTGGTTTTTTACAGCTATGATAAAATGGTTTGTTTTATTGTCGCAGCCATGATAAAATGGCTTGTTACTTTGTAAGTCATGATAAAATGGCTCGTTACTTTATAGCGGCCATGATAAAATGGCTTGTTACGTTGTAATATTAAACAGACCATATGTTGCACTACAATGGACCTCCCACGTTCATTTGTTAGACTCGAAGTTTGCACTGAAGTTAAGCCTTTTGTATTGCAACATATTATGATCCATTGTCTTTCGAATACAAAGAGATTACCGTGATAGTGGAGCCATAAAATATTGTTATCTAAATTAATAATAATTGGAAATACATTATTGTCTAACTAATAATAATTGAATTACACTATTATCTAAATTATTATTAATAATTTTAAGTGCGTTATTATTAATTATCAATACTGATAAAAATTCAAATTGGACTAACATTGATTATCAAAATCAACAGAAAATTAAACATTGGCTATCAAAATGAATTACAAGATTTTGCCTAACGGACGGTAGTTGTAGGCAAGCATCCCTTCCTTTCTAAAAGGTGATATAGCTAACACAATCCAATCACCAAATATTCAAGAAAATACAAACATCCCATCCAACCCATCTGTCGTCGTAATTTTAAAACTATCGCGACTAGAGACAAAAAAGAAGATTGTGGAAGAAGGAGGAAAGCGACAGAAAGAGAAACCAGCAAGAGGGAGTACAAGTGTGGCCGAGTACACGCCGAACAAGCGAAGCAAGAGCATTGCCAGACAGGTAGAGCCGTGATTAGCATTAATAATTTGAATTTTTATAATTGATTCATTAATTGTTGGTGCGATTTACTGTGAAGAATAAAATAGATTAAGCACAGATAAACAGTTAACTAGATCCTTAATTATTAAGGTCAATGTCAAGAATCATATTTGTGAGCCAACAGGAATAAACCAAGTGCAGTTCTAATAATGTGGTAGTTTTAGTAGAATTTTAAATAACCCACCCAAACAAACGACTATAAAAATCAAAAGCGACCATGAAAATTCCAGTAGTATACACATTATTTTAAAACTTTACTATAGTAGTAATTCTTTCATTGGCAGATCAGAGGAAAAATTCTTTTAGATAGTGAGTAGGACTAGTAGTAGTAGTATAAATGAGTGGGGATGAGTATTATAATTTGGTTGCTATCAAGGTGCCTTAATAATATTGTGGTGTACTTGTACTACCGATTTTCACACTGCACAATGCTGAAAACGATTCAAATGCAATTTCAACCGGTAGACTGGGGCATGCAGGTTTAATAAATTACGCCCTATTTAAATTATCCAGAAACTACTTTTCCTACACGAGTGTATTGTTTTATTCTTGTTGGCTCACAAATATGATTCTTGACATTCATTTTAAAACATTCTCAGCGCACGCACACTGGTGATGACTGTGTTTGTTCCGTTTATCGTGAAAAAAGGACGAGGGGAGGCCAGGGAACCCGGTGGAGGCCAGGGTAGATTAAAGGAAGACGAGAAGGAGGCGAGGGGCATTTAAAAGTTTTTCATCAACTTTATTTGTTCATTAATTAGTTCAATCGCATTTTAGTTAGTGTAATCGGACGTTAATTAGTGTAATCGCTCGTTAATTAAGTTAATTGCCATGTTAATTAAAGATATTTGCATGTTTAGATAATTGCCATATAGTTGAATAGTTGCCGCCTAAGTGGTATACTACTATAGGGAATATAGATGCATTGACTCTATCAAGCATAATTAAGGATAAGGGCTGGGACTTGTAGAGTAGAGGGAGTAGTGCTCAATGCATTGCCTTGTATTGTTTGTAGTGAGTGAACGAATGGTCGGCTGACATTCTTTTCTTAATCAGGATTATTCCTGTTCAGACGTGTCTAAGCGGCAGTGTAGCATACAGACCCTTGTAGCGCATGTTGTGGTGGTACTTTAGCCAGCACGTTGTATAGTAGTAGTAGGTAGCATAATGAGTACATAATAATAGGTAGTATAAGGAGTACAGGCGGTGTGTTAGGTACTTTAAGGTGTAGTAGTAGTAAGAGTTGGTAGGTACTCCAAGGAATGCTTTAGGTACATGGTAGAGTCCCTTTTAGCATTGTGAGATAGGGAGACTTTACATGGTGCATCTAGGCATCGCTTCAAGCTAGGAAGAGTGTAGCGAAAAAGGGACGAGAAGAGGGGGAGGTTCCCGATAAAGTGGCGCCAGCCAATCAGGGAACCGGAGGCAGTGCTAGGTCGATATATACTGGCACTCACAGATATATACTGGTGCTAGCCTACCTTTCCTTGCCCTCCTCTCGTGTTTTCTCTTCCTCCTTTCCCCCAAAATCCCTCTACCCCTCCCCTCCTTCCTCCCAACATCCCCCTAAAGGCATAGCCGACAGCCAGCCTTGAGCTGTTGGTTATACAGGTAGAAGCCCCTGGACCGAGCCCAAGGGCAGAAAAATGAGAATAAAATGGTAGTAACCCGGCAGTTGGTGTGAAAACTTCAGGTACCCTTCTACTTATTACTGTTGGCACACATTTAACTCTACCACAATTGATAATTTAATTAAGTGAAAGAAAGTGATTAAGTGAATAAAGTGTCTAGTGGGCCAATAAAAAAGAGCTGTCAGCTCAAATTGATTGGTCGATTTTGCCCACTCACAAACTATACTAAACTATACTATTGAGGGATGGAGTTTACCCGAAATCCAAGAAAATGGGGATTTTTTTCTAAAACTGGCAAAAAAATAATTATTCGCGCAATTATTTGCCATTTTAGGCCATTTTTGATATATTTCCATCACAAAATGCTAAAAAGTTTCTAAACGCTAATATTCATCATTAAAATTTCTATTGGAAATGTTAGCCCCCTCCGAAAATCAGTTCAGTATAAGTGCTTGAGAAAGAATTACACTAATTAAATATTAGGATGGAAAGGTACTCGGTGGCTTAGAAGCTTAATGGATACTTTCATTATGAAATTAATTATGCTACCAAGTATTATTAAAGTTTCATAATACTTGCCAAATACAAGGTATTCAAATATTTGCATTTTAGTGAACCCAACTTCAAAAAATAACGTCATTTCTTGCAGTCAGTTATTTCGTAACTTGTCATCGTAAACATAAACTTTTTGAATAGTATTATTGTATTAGGTGACAAGCGGTTAACATAATATATGAGGGGCCAAGTAATAACCTGATAACACTATATGAGGTGACACGTGGTAACATTATATGAGGTGACATGTGGTAACATTACATAAGCTGACATGTGGTAATATTATATAAGGTGACAAGTGGTAACATATTATACAATATAGATACAATATAGAAACAATTATTTTTAAATTAAATAAAATATTAAGTGGTCTCACATCCTTATTATTTTTATAGGCTTTTATATTAGCTGCATACAGAAAAGTTGCTTAGCTAAGGACAGAATGGAATTTATCATTGATGAAGGACTGTATTCACGTCAAATATATGCCATGGGTATGGATGCCATGGTTCGTATGGGTACCTCCAAAGTATTGATATCCGGAATGGGAGGCCTGGGAGTTGAAATAGCTAAAAATTTAATCCTTGTTGGTTTACCGGAAATAGTATTACACGACGATACACTCACAACCTATGAGGATCTCAGTGCCCAATTTTATTTAAGCATTGATGACGTTGGTAAATACAGAGCTGTCCAATCGTTGACCAAATTGAAGAAACTGAACCCTAATGTCACGTTGTCTGCCAAAACTGGAGAAATTTCATTTGAAGACCTGAAAGCTTATCATCTTGTTATATTTACGCAATGGCTAACTGACACCAATATCAAACAATATGCAAGTTTTTGTCATGACAATGGCATAATGGTTATTTTGTCTGAATGCCGCGGTCCGTTTTGTCGTGTTTTTTGTGATTTCGGAGAAAAGTTTACAGTTTTGGATCCTAATGAAGCAGAACCAGCTACATTAAATGTAACGCATATTACCAATGAAGACTCTGCTGTCGTACATTGTTTAGTAGAAAAAACCCACGGTCTACAAGTCGGTGATTTGGTAGCTTTCAAAGGGGTACAGGGAATGGCCGAATTAAACAATAAAAACTATCATGTCACAAAAGTGACATCTTTCGACTCATTTTGCATTAAAAGAACAAAAGGTACTCAACATATATTTATTTAGCGTCATTTCGTGTTATAGATTTATGATTTCGAAAAAATAGGTATGCAAGATTTTATTTCTTCCCCGGATACTACTGTCCAAAAAAGGGTGGTGCAAAAAGTTTTGAATTATCAAAATCTTCATACAACTTTATTAAATCCAAGATTTACGACAATCGATTTCAAGACAGATCCTCTAATGACACATTTAGTATTTTTGGCAGCAGAAACCTTTATCCATTCATACAGAAAATTACCGACCCCTAACAACATAGACGAGTACCAAAAAATAATGGAATTTGCAAACTGCATTAATAAATCCTTAGAACAGGTAATAACATTACATCTTAACAATAATTAAATACTATTTTGTACCTTATTTTATAATTAAACACTTAGATTAGGTTTCATCAACATAATACAAAATTTTCAAATATAGCTGCGGAAGATTGATGCGACATTACGATGTAGGAGTTAGGCTCATCCCTTTTACCAGACAACCGACGACACGGTACCCGACAGCCGACACCACACTACCCGACAACCAAAACTACCGGACCCCGACATCCGAAACCCCAGGACCCGCCACACGACAACACCCCACCCGACAACAGACGCCACCGGACCCGACGACCAAATCCACCCCACACACGACTACCGACGCCACCGGACCCGACACTTGATTTTCCAAAAAAGTAAAAAACTCAAATGCACTGTGACCATTTTCTTATCAGTTTGTGACAAAAGGGAAATGTGAGACTGAATGACGTTTTACGCTAAAAAATTCATTAATTTTTACACGTGTTAGCCCGATTCCGACAGCCACAAATAAAATGTTGATACACTCTAAATAAATTTGAGTAAGCTATAATCAATGTTTGAGTAAAGATGCGCTGACTCAACAGTTAAATAAGATTTACTTTACTGCAAACAAAGTTTTACTACGGGACCTACTGGAGACCCGAAACCGAATGCAGTAGACCCGAAAACTGAATACCCCAGACCCGAAAGCCGAACCCAAAAATCTCGCCATAACTCCAAAAAAGCCCGAAAACACTCATTTTCAACAACCAAGTGGTCAAAAGGGTGAAAACCTCCAATATGACCACCAAAGTGGTCAAAAAGGTGAAAATCTCCAATATGACCACCAAAGTTGTCAAAAAGGTGAAAACCTCCAATATGACACCAAAGTGGTCAAAACCTCCAATTTGACCTCCCAAGTGGTGAAAACCTCCAATTTGACCTCCCAAGTGATCAAAACGGTCAAATCTTCCATAATGACCACCTAATTAGTCAAAATGGTCAAAACCTCCAATATGACCTCACAAGTGGTCAAAATGGTCAAAACCTATAATATGACCTCCCAAGTGGTCAAAATGGTCAAAATCGCCAATTTCACCACCCCAGAAGTCAAAATGGTCAAATCCTCCAATTTGATCACCCAAGTGGTCACCACATGTGAGGTCATATTGGAGGTTTTGAACGTTTTGACCACCATGATGGTCGTATATGGGCGTATAGGTCTGTCTAGTGGTTTAAACAGCCACTTCTCAGGCTGAGGTCTGGAGTTCGAATCTCTGGAGCCCCTCAGGCCAAAAATGGTAGTTAGTCTGTAGCTGGGAGAAGCTGTCATTGCCGTATATTCGTTATTAGTATAGATTTGCCTATCTTAGTGACAATATGACTATGATTATCTATCAATACCATGTCTATAGTCTATGGATTGTTCTGTTGGTCTGTATATTACTATTTCAGTATAACGTGGTAAACAATGGATACAATGGAAACAATGAAACGCCATCGCTAATTGGATATTTTGTATTGTGTAGCTAATTGGTTTTAATTGCCTTTCCTCGACGCTCGGCGAAGCGAAGGCAGTATAGTGAATGTGTTGTAGAGAGCTGCTGCATGCCGGGGACAACCAAACTAGCGAAGTTCCATCTTCAATATACCGAACGCAACTTATAATACACAATCTCACACACAAGTATAAATATATTAATAACATATTAACATATTTGATTAATGTTGACTATGAAAGTCAGCAGAAAAACAAAAGTGGTTAATGATGACTATGAAAATCAGCAGAAAAACAAAATTGCTTAATCTTGACTATGAAAATCAACAGAAAATCAAAATTGATTAATATTGACTATGAAAAGCAACAGAAAATCAAAATTTATTAATGTTGACTATGAAAATCAACAAAAAGTCAAAATTTATTAATGTTGACTATGAAAATCAACAGAAAGTCAAAATTTATTAATTTTGACTATGAAAATCAACAGAAAGTCAAAATTGATTAATGTTGGCTATCATAATGAAAAGCAATTCGAAAAATATAAATTTAACTATCTATTTGCATATAAATGCAAAATAGATTTATTGCCGTCCGCTAATAGTTATTTTCCGGTTTTATTTGTTTTATTATAAAATCTTAAATTTGGTAGAAGCGGTGTGAAATATTTTATACTATCCGCTAACAGTTTATAGGAAACACAATTGAACTTTTTATTGCCAATTTTTCACTTTGACTATCAAAATGAAGACAAAGTGAGCGCGCGGTATTTCAGTAACCTATGGAGCGATTTGAACCAAAATCAATAGGGTTCGTTACCAGTCCATAGGCATTGTTTATGCCAAGTTTGGTCAACACCATTTAAAGCAACGATATCAAAAATCTAGCAACCCTTGTGTGTTGATCGATAGTCCAGGATTCCAAATATTCCATAAAAATCGGACTTATCTTTCGGGAGGAATAAAGCCAGATGTAACCATTATTTAACATGCATTTAGAAAGGTCCATGTGGTTGTGGTTGCTATGCAGGGGTGAGTGGTGAGCCTTCTTAATATGTTAATATGTTATTAATGTATTGGTACTTGTGTGTGAGATTGTGTATTATAAGTTGCGTTCGGTATATTGAAGATGGAACTTCGCTAGTTTGGTTGTCCCCGGCATGCAGCAGCTCTCTACAACACATTCACTATACTGCCTTCGCTTCGCCGAGCGTCGAGGAAAGGCAATTAAAACCAATTAGCTACACAATACAAAATATCCAATTAGCGATGGCGTTTCATTGTTTCCATTGTATCCATTGTTTACCACGTTATACTGAAATAGTAATACTGTCCACTGCTTTCAACTTTTACATTTCTATCCCCAAGTTGCATAGCGATACGCATTCTAATTGGTTGATAAATTTTTGAAATACTGCAATCTGATTGGTTATTTCTATGACAAAAATTCTATAGGTAACCTAAATGGGGTTGGGGACATATTTCCAAAATTTATGAAATTGTTGCAAAATTCAACGAAGTCATATTACGAATCATGTGAATAATCTATTTACCTACAAGTTTCCCTTTCAATGTACACATCCATGAGAATAGCTAATTGAGCTATTTATATACACAATCTTATGAAATTTTAGCTCGCCTGAGGAAGCGAGCTTATAGAACTGAACTGTCTGTCCGTACCCACGATAACTTTCGAACGCAAAGACAAAAGTTGACCAAACTTGGCATAAACAATGCCTTTGGACTGATGACGAACCCTATTGATTTTCAAATTTCAAATCGGCCCATAAGATGCTGAGATGCCGCGCGCTCACTTTGTCTTCATTTTGATAGTCATTGGCATTAAAAAGACATTAGAAATTGCAATGGTGTTTCCTATAAATTGTTAGCTAGATAGTATGACATATTTTACTCCGCTCTAATACTCAAAATTAATCAATTTTGATTTTCTTTTTATTTTGATAGTCTTTATTAATCGCTTTTGATTTTCTTCTGATTTTGATACTCGATATTAATCAATTTTTGATTTTCTGTTGATTTTGATATTCAGCATTATCTATACTGTGATACACTCTAAATAAATTTGAGTAAGCTGTAATCAATGTTTGAGTAAAGATGCACTGACTCAACAGTTAAACAAGATTTACTTTACTGCTAACAAAGTTTTACCACAGTGTCTTATATGCTTTTGATCGAGGCCCAAATAACGAATATGGTGAAATCTATTAAAAACTGTGGAAGGGGATGTGAAAATGCCAATTGGCACTCTCAATGTCCATAAGTGTCAATTTCAAAAGTGCCAAAAACTTAAGTGCCAAAGCATTTAATGCCAAAATCCCAAAAGTTTGCGTTGGATGATCTATGCTAAAATATGTATGCTTTTCTCATCTCAGCATCTTATGGGCCGATTTGAAATTTGAAAATCAATAGCGTTCGTCATCAGTCCATAGGCATTATTTATGCCAAGTTTGGTCAACTTTTGTCTTTGCGTTCAAAAGTTATCGTGGGTACGGACAGACAGTTCAGTTCTATAAGCTCGCTTCCTCAGGCGAGCTAAAATTTCATAAGATTGTGTATATAAATAGCTCAATTAGCTATTCTCATGGATGTGTACATTGAAAGGGAAACTTGTAGGTAAATAGATTATTCACATGATTCGTAATATGACTTCGTTGAATTTTGCAACAATTTCATAAATTTTGGAAATATGTCCCCAACCCCATTTAGGTTACCTATAGAATTTTTGTCATAGAAATAACCAATCAGATTGCAGCATTTCAAAAATTTATCAACCAATTAGAATGCGTATCGCTATGCAACTTGGGGATAGAAATGTAAAAGTTGAAAGCAGTGGACAGTATACAGACCAACAGAACAATCCATAGACTATAGACATGGTATTGATAGATAATCATAGTCATATTGTCACTAAGATAGGCAAATCTATACTAATAACGAATATACGGCAATGACAGCTTCTCCCAGCTACAGACTAACTACCATTTTTGGCCTGAGGGGCTCCAGAGATTCGAACTCCAGACCTCAGCCTGAGAAGTGGCTGTTTAGACCACTAGACAGACCTATACGCCCATATACGACCATCATGGTGGTCAAAACGTTCAAAACCTCCAATATGACCTCACATGTGGTGACCACTTGGGTGATCAAATTGGAGGATTTGACCATTTTGACTTCTGGGGTGGTGAAATTGGCGATTTTGACCATTTTGACCACTTGGGAGGTCATATTATAGGTTTTGACCATTTTGACCACTTGTGAGGTCATATTGGAGGTTTTGACCATTTTGACTAATTAGGTGGTCATTATGGAAGATTTGACCGTTTTGACCACTTGGGAGGTCAAATTGGAGGTTTTCACCACTTGGGAGGTCAAATTGGAGGTTTTCACCACTTGGGAGGTCAAATTGGAGGTTTTGACCACTTTGGTGTCATATTGGAGGTTTTCACCTTTTTGACAACTTTGGTGGTCATATTGGAGGTTTTCACCCTTTTGACCACTTGGGTGTTAAAAATGAGTGTTTTCGGGCTTTTTTGGAGTTATGGCGAGATTTTTGGGTTCGGCTTTCGGGTCTGGGGTATTCAGTTTTCGGGTCTACTGCATTCGGTTTCGGGTCTCCAGTAGGTCCCGTAGTAAAACTTTGTTTGCAGTAAAGTAAATCTTATTTAACTGTTGAGTCAGCGCATCTTTACTCAAACATTGATTATAGCTTACTCAAATTTATTTAGAGTGTATCAACATTTTATTTGTGGCTGTCGGAATCGGGCTAACACGTGTAAAAATTAATGAATTTTTTAGCGTAAAACGTCATTCAGTCTCACATTTCCCTTTTGTCACAAACTGATAAGAAAATGGTCACAGTGCATTTGAGTTTTTTACTTTTTTGGAAAATCAAGTGTCGGGTCCGGTGGCGTCGGTAGTCGTGTGTGGGGTGGATTTGGTCGTCGGGTCCGGTGGCGTCTGTTGTCGGGTGGCGGGTCCTGGGGTGTCGGATGTCGGGGTCCGGTGGTTTTGGTTGCCGGGTAGTGTGGTGTCGGCTGTCGGGTACCGTGTCGTCGGTTGTCGTGTAGAAGGGATGAGCCGAGTTAGGTATTCTTCTTTTCTTTGTTGTTATTGGTTTATGCGTTTATAGACTACTTCCATAAGAATAAAAATCGACTTAGTAATGTTAGTTATGAATGACTAAGAAAGTTACACTTATAACTTTTGATGAACCTACCACCTATATATTTTGATTGATGATTTACTACAATTTGCAATTCTATATTTGCAGGGTGAAGGTCACGTAAAAAATATAGACATCAACGTCATACAAAATTTTACTAATTGCTGCACTGCAAATATTGCTCCTGTTTCTGCATTTATCGGGGGTATCGTTGCTCAAGAAGCTGTCAAAGGATGCTCACAAAAATTTGTACCTCTGAATGATTTGTTAGTTTGCGATTTTTCTGAAAGCATTTCAAAGTCGAAAACTTCAAGTCCCCTTATTGATGCACCTATTGATCGCTACATTGGAACATTTCCGTTTGTTGGGAAAAAGCTACAAAATACACTTGCTAATTTGAAAGTGTTTGTTGTAGGAGCCGGCGCAATTGGTTAGTTTAAATTCCGTAATTGATCAAGTATGAAATTGTTTCTGGTTTGAATTAATATGTCATTTAGTCAAATTTTTTAACTAGGTCATTAAGGGAAAAAATTATTTTGTTTAGCAAATCAATCAGATAAAATCTAATTAAGTAAGCATTGCATTCAAATGCGGATGCTGTAAAACAATTGTATAGTGCTCTTTTATTTTGCCTTTTACGGTTATGCGTTATCCATTTTAGTTTTTGAGAAATATAATTTAATTAGATTGTAGATTTGGCCATTATAGAAGATGACTGACGGCTAAGTGAGTAAAGTGAGTACCGATTAGTAGCATTTTGATGTTTCACATCGTCATAATCAAAATATTAGTACAGTATACAGTCGATGAGATTTGTGGTACAAGTTACGTGAGATAATGATGAGAGGAAATAATTTCAGTAACTTAGGTACTCTTTTACATTTACATGAGGTGTATTTTTATTTCATTGCAATATGAAGTAGAACTTTAATTTATTTCAAAACCACTATAGTTAATATTTGCCAAAATTACTGGGCTGAAAAAATACATTCTTTTTGCAACTATACCTTGAGATGCCATTTTTGATAAAACTTTTATTTATCAAAAAGGGTTACTAAAGTCGTAGTGGATTGCCTATGAAAGTTGCACTTGATGACTACAGATCTATTCATTTTAGGTTGCGAAATCTTAAAAAATCTTGCTCTAATGGGGGTGGGTAGTGGAAAACTTGGATGTATTACTGTCACAGATATGGATTGTATTGAGAAATCGAATTTAAGTCGGCAGTTTTTATTTCAAGCTAAACACATTGGAAAATCCAAGTCGAAAATTGCTAAAGATGCAATTTTGAAAATCAATCCTGAAATAAATATTGAAGCTTTGCAATTGGAAGTTGGACCTGGGAACGAGAAAAACTTTGGTTATGACTTTTTTAGCGGATTAGATTGTGTAATAAATGCTCTGGACAACATTTCTTCACGACACTACATTGACCAACAATGTGTGCACCACAAGAAACCCTTACTGGATTCTGGAACCCAAGGTACAAAAGGCAGCACCCAAATTGTTGTACCCAATCTAACAAAGTGTTATCGAGATACCAAAGACCCACCAACAAATCTCATACCGATGTGCACTTTAAAACTTTTCCCATATCGAATTGAACACACAGTTGTTTGGGCAAGGGATTTGTTCCATGAGTGCTTTAAAATAAGACCAACGGCTGCTTCTGATTACATCAAAAATGGGTATAAAAATAACAATACCACTATGTCAGATAATCTGCTACTATTTCTAATGTATTGGTAATTTTAGGTATAAAAAAAATGAAGACGACTTCGCAAGCATTGAGATTTGCGAGAAGCTGTCTGCAATCCAAATGTTCTTTTCAGATGAGCCACCGACATCATTTCATGACTGCCTAGAGTGGGCAGTTGCAAAATACCAGCAAATATATGTTGACGAAATCAACGACATTGTTTCAATGTTTCCACAGAGTCATCTCAATTCCTCAGGACAACCATTCTGGTCTGGAACTAAACGTTTCCCAAAAATGTATAAGTTTGATGCAAATGATGATTTGTGTTTGCAATTCGTTATTTCGGCTGCTAATCTTTGGGCATCTGTTTTCAAAATTCCTCAGTCGAAGAAAACTATCACAAGCTCACAAGTTGAAGATTTTTATAAGGTAATGGGTTTGGACTCTACTGCCGCTTAATCTTTTCTTAATCTCTAACTCGAGATTGGTAATCCACATTTAGTTAGGGTCTACCGACGGCGAAGGTTCAGGTAGCAAACGAAAGGCCCAGGGTAGAGAGACTTCTAAAAAACAGTAAAAAATTATAAGATGCTGTATGCTGGCTTGATTCATAATAATGGTACTACTCTACTGTATATTTACAAAACATGCTTGCTTTAGGGATGAACTACATTGCCTCTACATTTACACTCAAGGACGTATTTAGGGGGGTGCTTTAGCATCCCCTAAATATTTTGTAAACACATTAGATATTATCGTGTTTTCACCAAACAGAAATATTTAGTTTTTAATTGAAAACAAACATTATTTCATTTTCATATGACAATAATTGAATGCATCTTATTTTCGAGCATTTATGAAACTGTTCGAGCATTTTTGAGTCTGTTTGAGTTTGTTCAAGCGAATGTTTCAGCGTTTCCGAATCTGATCGACCGTTTTCGAAGCCTTTTTTCGCTATATTGAACCTTCTTAAGATCTCAGATTATCTTATGGTTACAGAAATGGAAATGAACCCAGCAATTGGCAAAAACTCAAATAAGATTTTTTTGTTTAAAACGCGCAGAACTTATTATTCTACCAAAAATGTGGACACGGTCCCCTTTCCTCCCTAGATCCAATTTCTAGATAGGCCCTTGTATTACACTAGTAACCACAATACATTGCTACCATTGCCCCATAATTAATGTAAAAATCTAAACTAGCACAAAATAATGTTTTATTTTTAATTATGGCTTATTTGTGATTACCATTAATGTTTCTTGAATTTTTACTTATTGTATGTATGAAAGACAATAATGATTTAATAATTTGTTTCTGTTATTGTTATTTTTGATATTGAAAGTGACAAGCTGAATAATACTACAACACAGTTAGACCTAGACGATTTAACTACTGTTGAAAATATGGAGAAAAAAATAAGTAATTAAAAATGATCAGTCTAATCACAATCAAGGATGGGAAGAATGGCTAAAACTGTATAGTATTGGTTGGACGAATATATCAACCGGCTTACAGCTTGTCAATTTCCAGTAATTGCATGATAGTTTGGGAATTATCATATCTCGTTACGGTTTCATAATTACACTTAAACTTAACAAGCTTAGTATATTTAATTATTTAATGTAAAGTAGCACACTTTAGTAAAGTAGCATGAAATAATAATTTGAGTTATTGTAGTTAGGCGTTGCTAGAAGTTCAACCGTAAGTTTACTTCCAGTATCAAAAATGTTTTTATTTATACTGTGTGTAATCTCATTAACATTATTGTCATTCATAAATATAATCAGTAAAAATTCAAGCAATATTAATCGGCACTCACAAATAAGCCGTAATTAAAAAATGAAGCATTAGCATTGTTTCATGGGAGTTTTGTTTTCGATTTACATACGTATTTCTACGATATATTATAATATCATTCATTATCATTATGGGGCAATGGTAGAAATTTATTATACTAGTGTAAATGTAAAGCCAATGTAAAGCAAGCAATGCATTTGTCACACAGTATATTGTAAAATGTCTATTACTGCTCCTGATACTACTGGACTCTGATGCCCTTATGATGTGATGTCAAGGACGTATTGAGGGATGTGCTTTATGGGGTTTTTTTCTAAAACTGACAAAAAGTTTCGCGCTCCGCGCAATTATTTGCCATTTTTGATATATTTCCATCACAAAATGCCAAAAAGTTTCGCGCTAAACGCTAATACTCTTCATTAAAGTTTCTATTAGAAATGTTAGCCCCCTCCGAAGATCAGTTCTGTATACGTGCTTGTGTGATGTCACGCGGATAATATTACATGACCGGATGTCTACTGAGCAGGAACATACACTGTGTTTAATATAGAGATTGGTTGTGGATGTCTATACAATATGTTTATTTCTTCAGATAGTTTTATGCACTTGGGTGAAGCTTTGTATGTGTTCGTGTAATCGGAAGGAATAACAATTGTAACTACACAGTCTGTATTTGAATTGCAAAAGGAAAAGATAAGATTTATTTTAATTAAGTAGGATTTGATTGACTGTTAAGAATTAGTGAAACTCAATAGCATAGTGAAAAGCCTGGGAGATAACGTAGCGTCACAAAAACACTATGATGATATTACAGAATGTTCTCATGACAAATAAATGAATCACTTTGGGTAATAATAAACCATGTCCAATGGATGTAAAAAAGTAGCGGAGAGGGTTTGCAATGTTAATTGACATTTTTCCAATGACCTTTGACCTTTTGACCCAGATGACTTGACATTGATCTGACCCAACGAATGACCTTTCGAACGAGCTATTTCATGACTTTTTACAATGTCGATAGCAAAAGTTACACCAATTTTCAGTTTTTGATCCACGCCCACAGGCAGGGAATGTGTCCGATGCTCACCATATTTAAACTCGACCACAGTTTTTATCCCTAGATTATGTTCAGAAAGTTTGAACTGATTATCTCAAACCGTTCTTGAGTTATCGTGCTAACAGACAGACAGACGGACAGACAGATCAGGCATTCCTATGAAGCAGCTCCGCTACTTAATAACTATTGACACTCGGAATCGCATAGGGAACACAAAAAGGGAGATACAGATGTGAATACGTATACATACAAACAGAGTGGAGTTTATCTTGCAAATACAAGGACTGATCTGCGCATAAGTAAAGGGTTGAATTGTGTAACTGGATCAATGGCTAATATATTATTATTATAACTGGGGATGAAGATTAGAGTAACGTTAACTAGGTGTACGGAAATCGGTAAAAAAATTACGGATAAGAGTAAGTGAAACAGAAAAACAGTTTAAAGATGATATCAGGGTGATTCAAAAAGAAAAATCAAAATGTGAGAATCAGTTTGGGCTTTACAGTTTGTCTTTTCAAGATAGAAGCCTACTGTTCTGAAGCTCGTTGTTGTCGGCTTGTTAGCTGAAGTCCGTCTCTCGTCTCTTTTCTGGAAGTTTTCTCTCCTCGCTTCATTTCAGTTCCCTTCACTTCTTCTCGTCGAGTCCGATTATTATAAGGCTAGCAGGTATTACTAATGCTTGCTTGGTTCGCTGCATAGAGGTTGACATTATGCATGGTTTTACATTTTGGTTTGTGTGTTTTAAGATTAACATGCATAATAATCTCAGGACAGTTTGCTCATAGATATATTGAGGACTTAGGTGTATACCAGCATTAAGTAGGATTTCATGCTTACAAAGTTTTAAATGAATTCTCTTATTTATTAGCTACTTGCGGAGAAGTTGCCAAAAGGCGGACCACCAAACCAACACAATAAATACGAAAATTTGACAGATGAAAGGGTTGCATTCAATTATGACGACAAAGAATACAACGACCTGATAAAAAGTTTGCCTGAAATTACTGACGATTTAAAAGTAATACATATATCGTAGTATAACCCTGTAACGGCGCCATTGTATTATAGCAGGAACCGTTCCACGGCAGTTGTATTAGGATAACCGACCCCCGGAGTTCCAATACAACTGCTCCTTACTTAAATACATTGCAAAGCATGAGATGATATAACAATTGTAAATTTTATAATATAGCATAAATGGATTAGGGTGCTACCCATCTGCTAAACAAAGTGCTAACAGCCCAAGCCACTGTCTTTTATTCAACTGATTTTTTGGCAATTGGTATATTTTTAAAGTGAAAATGAGAAATTATTATTACACACTTTGGAATTAGAATGGGATCTACGCATCACCGTCACAATTTTCTGTCAAGAAAAAAAATTCTGTCGCTCTTATAACAGAAGATATTTATGTACATAATGCCCCAATTACTATATCGTCCCTTAAGGATGCAAAAGACCTTAATCCACTTTTCGTTGGGCAGTGAAAAGAGCCTTAATCCATTTTTCGTTTGGCAGCGAAAAGAGCCTTAATCCATTTTTCGTTTGGCAGTGAAAAGAGCCTCCCTCCACTTTTCGTTTGGCAGTGAAAAGAGCCTCAACCCACACGAATGCATTCAGTGGGGCCCAGTGGATTTTAAGAGAGTTAATTAACTTGCTTAATGTGATTGCTTTAGTGCACAGTTGGTTATTTATCATCGTCATTACTTAATTACATTTAATAATTACTTAAATAATTAATCTTCAATTCCATTTAAGTGATCTAAACCAAGCGAGATAAATTGTACGGTGAGCATTAGTGCGGCAAAACCATCGCAGAGAGTAGTATGTATTCTTTCGCCCCTATTTAGACTGCAATGGATTCATATTATCAACAACAACAACTATGATTGTAAATGACACAAAATTCATTACATACAACCTACTAACAATTAACAATCACATTAACTAAGTTAATTAATTCTCCTAAACTTTTTATTTGACCAATATTTATTCTTAACACTGTGCCCCGCTGAATGCATTCGTGTTAGTTGAGGCTCTTTTCACTGCCAAACGAAAAGTGGAGGGAGGCTCTTTTCTCTGCCAAACGAAAAATGGATTAAGGCTCTTTTCGCTGCCAAACGAAAAATGGATTAAGGCTCTTTTCACTGCCCTATGAAAAGTGGATTAAGGTCTTTTGCATCCTTAAGGGACGATATGTTCTATAACGTGTATGAAGAATGTTTAAGTTTCTATAACCTTAGCTCTCACCACTATTGACCATTTATACTACTATTGAAAATTACCTAATTTTATGGAGAATTTTTCGAATTCTCCATAAAATTTGAATTTGAATTGGAGAATTTCCACCTGCGCCTAGTTGCGGGCTTAGGAGACTTAGTTTTCCCGAAATAACGAGCTTATGAAACTGCAGTCTGTCAGTCAGTTTCTTGGCTCTAGTAAACTTTTATAGATAATGACTAAACCTGATTTAAATATTGGTTTAAGACCAGTGACAACTACATTTATATCTCTAGCAAACTATTATGCAGCGCTTCCATTAGGGCGAGCTTCTGTAATAGCTTGTAAGCAGGTCTTGCAATTTTATTATTTTCTTTGTTGTTGAACATTAAAGTACATTGGGTTACACTATTACAAACATAATTAGTTTGGTTTTAACAAAAATTAAGACCTATTTAACGAATTTCCAAAAATATCAGCTAATTAAAACACTGTGACGATGATTATAGGTCGATTTGGCAAAAGACATTTTGGCAAAACAGTTTTATTTTCTTTGTGGATGGCAAAAGGGCTGTGAATATATTGGGAAATCGATCAGGTCACAACCTTCAATCAGTCAAACACCGCAAAAACAAGTCAATGTCCAGTTTCCTGCTTAAATAAAGTAATCGTAGGGATAAGCATAGCATAGCTTAATAATCTACTGTCTATTATTGACAATTGTTTTATTAACTCGATTGTATTTAAGAATGGAACAGTTGTTCTGAATACCCGGGGATCTGTTACCCTAGTATTACCCCCTCACAACAAGATTGACCTGCATGCATTTTCGATTCATGTCCAGTGTGCGAAACAACATCCACTACCCCCTCTACAAATATGAGAGTTTTCGTTCACACTGTACAGTTCCCATTCAACGTAGACAAAAGAAATTTTCCGAGTCGAGGAAGGCTGACATTATAGGTGATAGTGGCCAGTGGTAGAAACTGGCACGAACTGAACGGGCAGACAGAAACAGTCCAAAATGGAAGATAATGTCCGCACAATTACAATTTCAGCATTTGTGTCGTTCTTTTGACATGAGGACGTGTCAAAGGGCAAGTACGACAGGCTAATACACTCAACGCCTCCTATAATAACACCAAGGGCAGTCTCCGCCAATGATGTAATGATATAAATTATAAAATTTCGTGTATTGTATTTATTAATTCCATACTTAAATGATATACCAAATTAAATGTTAACAAAAAATATTAGGGACCGTCCATAAATATTGTAGGTTTCGAAAATGACGTTTTCTCTTTATGATTGTGTACCAATGAATTATGAATACATAAAAATGTGAGCGAATCGTTTCAATCCAATAAAACGATCTAGTAAGAGTCCAGAATAGTAGTAACGCTATTCCTTATACTAGCCTTACTACTATTATGGGCTCTTACTAAATCATTGTATTGGGTTGAAACGATTCGCTTACACATTATAAAAAACTTAAATATATAAGAATATAAAAGAATTTAAAAATTATGCTAGGGGTCGTTTATAAATGTGTTTTCCATAAATTACGCCATCATCACTAAACTATTTAAACTATTAAAAATCAACAGATTGTGCTAGGGGTTGTTCATAAATGTTATATTTGTCAAAAAAGATGTAAATTTTTACCAAACGATGTAAAATACGAAAAATTAGCAATAATGATGCTTGATGCTGTCTGGAAATTACGTTAATATGAATTATTGTTGCATTCATGCAATAATTTTTAAAATCAACACCAACCAAAATGATATACTAAAAATGAACAAATTGTACTAGGGGTTGCTCATAAACGGTGTATTTGTCAGATATAATGTAAATCTTTACCAAATGATGTAAAATACGAAAAATTAGCAATAATGATGCTTGATGATGTCTGGAAATTACGTTATTATTTGTGCATTTATGCTATAATTTTTAAAATAAGCAACCAACCTAAATGATAAACTAAAAATCAATAAATTGTAATAGGGGTTATTCATAAATGATATATTTGTCAGAAATTATGTAAACCTTCAACAAATGATGTTAATTGATAGCAGAAATTGGCTGACCGGTGACTTTCAACTTTCTGCAATTATGATTGGTGGAATTTTTTTCCGATTAACCAATGAAATAGCGAAAATGCATTTGTTGCTACTGCCAATGAAATAGCGGATATCTTGCACTACCCCAAGGGGTTATATTTCATTAAAAAATGCTCTTAATAGCCAATATTACGATAGTATAACATCATAAATAGCTACGCTAGATTATGCTTCACTATTTGGAGTATAATAAAACACAGCTTTAAATCGTTTGGTAAAGATTTACATTATTTATGACAAATACACCGTTTATGAGCAACCCCTAGTACAATTTGTTCATTTTTAGTATATCATTTTGGTTGGTGTTGATTTTAAAAATTATTGCATGAATGCAACAATAATTCATATTAACGTAATTTCCAGACAGCATCAAGCATCATTATTGCTAATTTTTCGTATTTTACATCGTTTGGTAAAGATTTACATCTTTTTTTGACAAATATAACATTTATGAACAACCCCTAGCACAATCTGTTGATTTTTAATAGTTTAAATCGTTTAGTGATGATAGCGTAATTTATGGAAAACACATTTATGAACGACCCCTAGCATAATTTTTAAATTCTTAGTAGTTTTTTATAATTTGTAAGCGAATCGTTTCAACCCAATACAATGATTTAGTAATAGCCCATAATAGTAGTAAGGCTAGTATAAGGAATAGCGTTACTACTATTTTGGACTCTTACTAGATCGTTTTATTGGATTGAAACGAATTTTTATGTATTCATAGTTCATTGGTACACAATCATAAAGAGAAAACGTCATTTTCGAAACCTACATTATTTATGGACGGTCCCTAATATTTTTTGTTAACATTTAATTTGGTATATCATTTAGTACGGAATTAATAAATACAATACACGAAATTTTATAATTTATATCATTACATCATTGGCGGAGACTGCCCTTGGTGTTATTATAGGAGGCGTTGAGTGTATTAGCCTGTCGTACTTGCCCTTTGACATGTCCTCATGTCAAAAGAACGACACAAATGCTGAAATTGTAAGTGTGCGGACATTATCTTCCATTTTGGACTGTTTCTGTCTGCCCGTTCAGTTCGTGCCAGTTTCTACCACTGGCCACTATCACCTAATGTCAGCCTTCCTCGACTCGGAAAATTTCTTTTGTCTAAGAGTTTGAATGGGAACTGTACAGTGTGAACGGCAACTCTCATATTTGTAGAGGGGGTAGTGGATGTTGTTTCGCACACTGTACATGAATCGAAAATGCATGCAGGTCAATCTTGTTGTGAGGGGGTAATATATAACTGCCATGGAAAAGTTATATTAGCACTATGGCGCCGTTTTGCAAAAAGAATGGTTGTAATACGACACATATACTTCCTACACATTTATTTATTACGAAGAATTGTTAGTAATAAAAAACTTCAGTGCTTGCAGATTGAGCCTGTGGAATTTGAGAAGGATGACGACAATAACTTTCACATCGACTTCATTACTACAGCTTCAAATTTGAGGGCTAAAATTTACTCTATAGAAGCAGTAGATAGGTCCAAGGCGAAACAAATTGCAGGAAATATAATTCCGGCAATTGCAACTACAACAGCTGTGGTTTCAGGACTGGTTTGCATGGAACTTTATAAATTATTTGACGATTGTTGTCCAGATATAAACAGATTTAAAGACGGATTTATCAACTTGTCGTTACCATTCATTAAGCTTGTAAGTCCCAAAGCAGCTTCAGTTGTAACAGATGATAACGGATTCAGTTGGTCTATTTGGCAACGACCGGAGATCCAAGGTGATGTGACTCTGAAAGACTTTTTAAGTCTAATGGCAAGTAAATACAGTATAAAGGTCAACGTCCTTAGTTTTGACCAGTATTTGCTCTATTTTGATTGGCTTTCCGAAGGGGAAAAAGGCGATAAATTCCACAAGAAAATAACTGAAGTATGTCTGACTAATTTCTTTAAATAATTCAATTTACTAATAATTATTTGAACTTGTTATTAAGTTCACAAACATGAAATTCGCTGTCTGGTTATTATAAACCATTATTGCAAAGCGGGTATAATACAAAGCAGTTTGAACGCCTCTAAGAGTTTAGCTGTCGAACTAGCTATTACACGATCTTCTACTATAAATGAATAGAAACGTTGCTAAGTCAATGTTAAGTTACTATCGATTTTTCGCCCACTTCCCGATCAGGAATGATCTAACCTGTTCAGTGCACTGAGCCGCTGAAGTTTTAAGAGTACATAGAGTGAAATAACTTTTAACAGTGGAATATATCACATCATCTCAAGCAAGTTCCTGATGGGTAATCCCAGTACTCCTCTCTTGGCATGAAAAAGGTTGTCTTTTTGCTAGCAAAAAGGCAGCTTTTTGCCTTTTTTCTGACATTTGCTATATATGAAGCTGATTTGTAAATAAATTTGAAATTGTTACAAACCTCGTTTTCACATGACACAATAATATTGCCATTTTCTACGACTTTTGTACCGTATAACATAGAAATTACAAATTATTTTATTTATTTTAAACCTAAACAAAAAGGTTACCTTTTTGCCTTTTTCATGCCCTGACTCCTCTCTCCTCCTTATAGTTGCCTTCTGCTGCCGCCTTTTTGGTTTACGTCTTCGGGTAATAATTCGTACCCATTAGTTTCACTGGCGTTGACACGATATATCTTGAAAACTAGGAGGCATTACATTGGAGTAATGCACCTACATCTGTAGAGTATACTAAAAATATAGTGCATCACAGCTGTTCAGAGTTTAGAAGTTATTTAGGGTCAAAGTAGATCATCAATCGCCTAAAAACGACACGCAGTTCCCCATATCTCCGAAAGTATCAAGAATTTCGGGTTGAAACTTAGCAGCTAGAATGCACTTCCCTATACATAACGAAGGTTTAATCTTAGTTTCAAAGAATTATCCCCAAATGGGACGGAAATAGCTCCAGAGGGGAATTATATACCCACCAAAATAAAGTTTCACCAATATCAGTCAGGGAGTTAGCTCTTTCCCTGGCTCTTTTATAGCCAGATTTGGCTCCAAAAAAGGAGCTAGTTCTAGCTCCTTAAGCGCTAATATTGGCTCTGTTTTTTGAAACCCACGAAGGAAACTAAAACTACTTTTCCGTCCGAAACTGGACGGTTGGTAGTGAAGCTACCCGACATTTGACAAAATTAGCAAAGAAAGCATGCATCTATCTACCCACAGTGTTAACCTAATGAGAAAGAGGATTGTTATAATTCTTCATTCTTTCCGATTTTCGATATACCACCTCCTTTACTCAGGGCACACCCCCCCCCAATAGTCGAAAAGCAAGGTTGAAACTACTCCGAAACTACTCGACCGATTCGAATCATTATTATTGATATAGTGAGAAAATTGTAACTTGAGTCACACAGTACTGGGCCTCTAGTTTTATATAATTATTTTAAATTGCGTTAAGAAAATATTCGTCATATTGCATAGTTTTCTGCATTTTGTACTACACCATATTTATACTGTCGGCTGCGTACACGATACAGCTTTCGTGTCCGGCCCAATCTCCTTTGTTTAATTTTTCTGAGATGTGATCTGAAAGAGTTGGTTGTAGAATGCATTCTATTATAGGAACCAAAAAGTCCATCGGTGAAAAGATAGATTTTGACACGCTCTTTCCAATGGTGATGGTTAGAATGAAATCGGTCGTTGGCTTTTTTGGCTCTGGAGGTTTTGGTGAAATAATTTGATAGAAGAGCTACTTTCAGCGCCTTAGGAGCTACAATTTTGTGTAAAAAGAGCCAGTTTTGGCTCCAGAAGCCCATATTAGCGCCATAAGAGCTAGATCCAGCTCCTTTTTTAGGAGCTAAATCTGGCTACAAAAGAGCCAGGGAAAGAGCTAACTCCCTGACTGAATATAAGTTCTTGACGACAATGTTTTTACATGGTAATCGAGAATGTGTTCAGTGATTGTACCATATAAATAATTTAGAGAATTCATTTGTCATAAAATATTGTGTGCATTTCCAGCCTAAATTGGGTAGGCTGACCATCCCACATTCTGGAGCGTATTAATGTATTAAAACAGTCGCCTAAAAGCTGTCGCCTAAAAGCATAGTTCCCTCTTTTTGCCTTTTAAATTTTACATTGAAAATCATTTTTCGAATCGGTTTTTAATACAGACGCTATCGTCAGAGAGCATTATTATATACATCATTCGAATCGCCACATTGGAATTAATAATACGTAATTAGTAATAAGGCCCGACTACTTTCGTAGCGTTAGATTTTAAAATAGCATATTTAGCATTAGTGGTATAGGAACATTCAAAAGTTAAGCCCCGCCCCCTCTTTTATACTTGTCCGTTTGACGTTTGAGGCAGCTTTCCTCCTCTCTGTGCATTCGTCCCGTTAAAAACGGGACGGAAGGTGAAGTTAGTGGATAGAAGTAAACAGCTCACCCAACAGTCATCAGGCAACATAGCCGACATTTAATTATACACATTTAGAAAAACACTTCAAAATAGGTTTCAATTGTACCGGGGTATATTTTGAGATAGTTTGTAACCTACTTAATCAGAATTTATTAAGGTGAGTGTTGACTAAGAGTAAGAAACGCTTTTAAACTGATAAATATTAGTTTGAGTGCGTAATGGCAATAACTAATCACTAAACACGTGTTACTACCTCGCAAATTACTTAACTAGCATAGTAAATACTATATAGAACCATTTTGCCCTGTGATTTTGTCTAAATGGCTGGAAACGGCACATTTTTTATTGTTTCCCTGATTTTTGAATCTCTTAGCTACACTTTCATGTGTTTGGGGCAAGGAGGGGATTTTTTAAAACCGGGTTATTTAAATGATAACACTTTTCGTTACTTTTCTCATAGCTGCTACACAGTAACGACTTTCTCAAATAAACAAACGTTTCAAGGAAGGTGCTCTAACCATCTAGATCGGACTAACATTTCATGGTAAATCCCATTAAGATTACGAAATTTGTACATTACACGTAGCCATAGCCAGTATTAATTGCATGAAAATTGAAAGAACTAAGACAGATACAGCATTGTCTATCAATTGATTATATCTAATGTAGTAGTTTGTTCGACAGTTGGCAAAATATGTGACATTTCTATAAGCTTAACTAACACTTGTCAGAAGGTCAAAACTCAAGTTTTTTGGATTAAATAAACTGCTTCGTATTATATTTCCGTTTTGCAATGGTTTACTTTATTTATAGGAATAACCATATGTACGGTAAATTTACAATAAGTTGCTTTGACGTTGACATCTTTTTGTTTAAAAATTAGAGTTACGTAGTTACGTATGATGGGAGAACTTTTGATGATTATTAGTTAGCAAGAAATTAAAAAATCTCAATATGAAAAGTTTGTTGATGTTTCATAGCTAATAGAAGAAGTCTCTGGAATACCAATAGACTCTGAGAAGAAGGACTACAGTTTGACTGTTTCATCTTATGAAAGCCCCCACAAAGAAATGTCCTTGCCTTCTGTAATATATCGTATATAAGGTAATCAAACCGTGACCGAAAATCAAAAACTCTCCACGCTTCAAAACAGCGCCCCAGATTAGTCTATGAATTACAATGAAAATAAAAGCAAACCTTTGTGACATAAGAAGTTTTCTTGTGTAAAAAGGGACAATGTACACATCTTTGGTAGAAGAACAATAAAGGGGCAGATTAATACTGAAAAGAAAAATGAATATAATTTTAATTTAGATCCCTAAGATCAATGTTGATTTTAAAAATTGATCAAAGATGGCTATCATATTTAACGACAGTGTACGATATTGAACGCGTTTATGGATTTCGATTAAAATTAGAAAATACATTGCAAATATAAGCATGTAACTGTGACGATTCCCATTAATTTTAAATATGAACGGCCAATTGGCTGTCAACATTCCAATTGCAAGCTTCTTAGCTCATATGAGTAAGGTAGTTTGTAGAACTGCAGTCTGTCCGTGCGTCCGTCCGGCTGTACGTCCGTTAACACGATTTTTTTGATTTTCTTTTGACTATTTTTCATTTTTTTTAAATAGTCTACCGTATGTTCCGAATTAGTTGACCAGGGTCAACCATTGTTTCAACCATGCCATTCATGCGAAAAATAAATAGATGATTCCGGGGGATCAACTAAAACGAACAGGGTCAATTATTGTCTCAAATAAAAGGGTAATTTTTTAAAACTTTTTTTGATTATTTTTTTAAATGAATAGAAAGGGCAAAGTGGAATGTCAAATGAAGGGAATACAAGTAAATTTAAAATTAATAAGAATACTAGTAATAGGCCCGTTCTCCGAACGGGAAATGGGTAACCCCTTAATTGGGACGGTAGATCATGAGTATGCATTATGCATTAAAAAAGTATGAAAATTAACACATTAAAATGTTTAAAAAATTGATTGCTGCATTGCTACATTTATTTATTGGCACACATATCACCCTCATCAGAGGTCATATAATATTAGAGTAGTACACACATATAGTAAATAAAGGATCAGTAATAGCATAACCATTTCTAAAGCCCCACTGGGTATATCGTCGTCAATACATGAATAGATGTGTACTTCTGTGATATCTCTGCATTTATTCACTTGTAGTTCTAATAAATATTTTTAACATATCCTTAATATTTTTAGCATATATTTTTAGGCTTAAAAGTATTCATATTCTTGGAATCTCTAATATCTATTGGTAGGCTATACCATAAATTAATTCCTGTATGGCTTAATGTTTTTTTTAAACAATTCAGTTTTACCAGTAAAAGAAGGAGCGATATGTTCATTACTTCGTGTTACAGTAGTGTTAATAGCGTTAAAGTCAATACTTAATAAAACAATCAGGACATGTATCATAATATATGCTATAAGCTAACGTTAAGACTTAAAACTTATAAATTTCATTTGGGAATAGCCAGTTTAAAGTTGAAGAGATATTCACAGCATCATATTTGGTATAACCCGAGACAAAGCGTCCGAACCTACGTACTAATTTTTCAATTAAAGCAAGAAAAATTAAAGAAAGAAATAATTGAGGAGCTGTACCCCATATAACAGATATATATCCAATAACAGGCATAATGTGTGCATTTACAACAGCCTTACGATTAACATAATGTAAGGTTGTAATGGGTAGAGTGACCATAAAATACTATTACATGTTAACATAACTTTACTAGTTTGTCTGTCTAATTTAAATGAGAGTCTATAGTAGTAGGGGGACGAAGGAGTAGCCCTCACCCTACGCCATCTTGGATTCTGAACGCTTGAACACTCAGCCACATAGCCTGCGGTACTGTGGAGTTACATGCACTAACTTTACTCTTATGCTTGGATAGTAGTCCTCACCCCACATTATCTTGAATTCTTACGCTTGCATACTTATCCTCATAGCCTACGGCTCTCATCAAGCACAGTCACTAACCTAATCCCTTATGCTCGGATAGTAATCCTCACCCTCAGTGTATATTTGGATAGCCACAACCATAACCCAAGGCATTCATGATAGTACAGGTACCAATTTAACTCGTACACTTGGATAGTAGCAGCCATACTCTGGAAAATTTATTAATACATCATTCACAATTTAATGCTTACATATAATTAACGTGATACAATATATGTATATCGTATTCATATATGCCTATCTATAAGGGTGATTAATGTAAAATATAATAAATGACAATGCAAATTGGATCTCTTTGAATACTTAATGATAATGATGAAGACCAATGTGTGTAGACACCACCTGATAATAATATTAATTTTATAATTTTAATTAAATAGATACAAAGTGTACACACATACAGACACGATAGTATAAACTAAATTATATTAATTAATTATTATTGACTGTCAATTATTGGTTATTATGTGTTAAGACGGACAACTTATTTTAAAATTCGCAAGGATTTCGCTACGAATAAAGTACTGCTCAGGTATAAAACTTTTATTATTGATTAGAGAGACCGATGGTCTGGATTATAATTAGTCGGTGGTCAGTGCGGTAATTGAAGTCCTAAGCATGCAATAAATTATATTAAATGTTCAAATATTTTACCAACCGCAACAGTAACCGCAACAACCGCACCATCAACCGCAGAAGTTTCATCAACAATTGTATCAAATATTGTATCAACAGTGTTATTTACAAAATAAACACTTGTTATCTTATTAAGGTTATGTGAATTTAGCAAAATAATTTTAAAAGTACACTCAAAAACAAAGTTCTATATACTTGAGACTACATGTGCTTATGTAATGTACACTACAATGTTTGGATGGTCAGAATAGTAGCCGGTGACAATTTATTAATACATCATTGAAAATTTTAATATATAAGGGGATTGGACGGGAGTAAAGAGAGTAGCATGCAATGGACAAATGAAAAAGTTTTAGGTACCTAAGGGTACTTGGTAATCTCAAGTATTGGTAAACATCAACAGGTACATTGTAGTGTACATTACAAAGGTATACAAAAATGTATCTTTTAGGTATCATGCAATATTAAGGCAACAGAAATAAGTTATTTTCGACAATGCAGTAGAATTGAAACAATAGAAATGCTATGACATTTAATCAAATAATCCTTTCTCAGAAATTCCTTTACATAAAAGAATGTATCTTGTACGTCTGTTTCATTCACAACATATGACAAATGTCATTGCAACCGATTTAAATTTATATGAATTTAAATGCTATTGATGATAATTGGATAAAAAAAAGGAAATTTTGTTCAATGTGTAATTATATTACTAATTGGTTTATTAATAGATTTTCATGATTATTTTAGATACAGATTTTTATTTAGTATTGAGTGCGTCAACAATTGGGAAAAATAACTTTTTCGTTAATTTAAATCCATCTTTTTCTGCTGCTTTTAGGATAGTTCTTAAAATGTCCAAAGACATATCCGTTAGTTCATCATCTCCATTGTCATCATCTTCATCTCCATCATCAGTTTCGTCATCGTTATTATCAGATTCCTTGTCTTCGTTACTTTCACTATCATTTTCATCGTTACAGAACTCAGATTTATCTCCACAAACTTCATCATGGCTTTTTGTGCAATTCAATAATGATTTTAGCAAATTTTTGCTAAGCTTAATGTAATTAAATTCTGCATTATGAACCATTCTTTGAAACATGTTAATGCATTCTGTTGTACAATCTTCGTCTTCTGCTGAGTCAGCATTTGATTCCAAATTACTGTCACCTGAGTTAGATTCTTCTTCAGAACGATTATTTTGTGGAAGGGGATAATATTTGTTTTTTAGAAGATTGATGGCTCCTTCAGAACGATAATTTTGTGAAAGGGGATGATATTTGTTCTTTAGAGGATTGAAAGCGTTAGTAATCTGTGGGACTTCATCATCCGATTCAACGTCAGAATATTTCCTTTTACGACAATTTTTACCCGTTAATGAACCTCCAGACTGCATTTTGCCATGTACTTCTCTTTGGTGACGGAATAAATTTCCATTATTATAAAAGCATTTTCCGCATACTTTACAATTCATTGTCAAAACTGTACTTGAAATGTAGTAATTGATACTTTGAGGAACGATCAGTTGTGTTTGGCTGCCAAATGTACTATGAAGTAAATACAAAAAGTCATATCCGTTTTGTGTTTTCATATTTTGTAAGACAAAAGATACAATGCTGTATTATGCATTACAATACGATGTCATGATATCTATCAGTCGTGAAGAACCGCATTGAGGTTTTACGAACCGCTCTGCGGTTTTATGAACCGCACTGCGGTTTTATGAACCGCACTGCGGTTTTACGAACCACACTGCGGTTTTACGAACCACACTGCGGTTTTACGAATCGCACTGCGGTTTTACAAAACGCGATGCAATGCAATACGATTCGATGCAACGCGATGCAATGCAATACGATTCGATGCAACACGATGCGCAATACGATGCAATGCAATACAATGCGATGCAATACGATGCGATGCGATACAATACAATGCGATGCCATACAATACGATGCGATGCAATGCGATACAATACGATGCGATGCAAATGCGATGCGATGCAAATGCGATGCGATGCAAATGCGATGCGATGCAATACGATGCGACACTATATAATGCGATGCAATACGATGCGATGCAATACGATGCGATGCGATACAATGCGATGCGATACAATACAATGCGATGCGATACAATACGATGCGATGCTATGCAATGCGATGCGATGCTATGCAATGCGATGCGATGCTATACAATGCGATGCGATACTATACAATGCGATACAATACAAAGCTATACAATACACTGTTATTCAATACAATGCCATTCAATGTGATGCGACTCAATACATGTAATAAATTTGATTCAGCCTTAAAAACCATTAAAAGTAGGACTAACGCTTGGAAACAGAACTGTGGTAGTGAAATAGTTAATTATATCACGAAACATCACTTATGGGTAACTTATTAATCACATGTCACAGAGCAAGTCGAAGGTTAATTATTAAAATAAAATTTTAAATACTACCCTGTGGTGCACCCAAACTAGTATAACCTATATCAGAAACATTATTCTTGTCAACATAAACAAATTGACCACGATTTTCTAAATAGGCTCCAAACCACTTTGGGTCTATACCATACCAGTCTAACTTCCTAATTAGAATATTTCTTTGAACTTTATCAAAGGATTTATTTAAATCATGAGATAACAATAAGCATATATTATTACCTAAATCAATATACAATAATATATATTAATATTTGAAGCTGTCGGTTGTTATTAGAAATGAAACTACCCGTTTATATTCTAATTCACTGTAATTAAAGATTCGGAAAACCAGTTAAAACACAACAGAAATCGGGTTTTATTACTGAAAATCGGAGAGTTAGACAAGCGAATTTTTGTACGTGTCGATCCTATGAAATTATCTTTCAGCCTTATTCAATTTTGATAAAATTACTCATTATAGCAAACATTTCATGGGAGATTCAAATAATTGTTTTGTTGAGATCCTTGAACCTTAAATTTAGATAAATAATACAAATTATTCTATTTCATATTCATTCTAACATTACTCCCACCATTTGAGTTATTGACATAATATAGCTCAAATCATAAATCAACATAATATTATAATATTATAATAATTTTGCACTTCTTATCCTAATCTTGTAATTTTCGAGGAAGCTTAATTCTTTGACCACATCTAGTAGTTACTTCTACTTCTTGGGGCTTCGGATTAAAGTCTGACACTCCAAGAACATCTTCAGTTGGAATCTCCAAAGGATATATCCGTTGAATCGGCCGAACGTATTCTCCATTACTGGTTTTTACTAGAACCACTCGAACTTCTCCATCCTTGCCAGGGAAAACTTCCATAACTCGAACTATTGGCCAGTTGACCCGTTTCTCATTGTCAGCCTCAATTAAGACAACGTCTCCAATCTTAATTGACATTTTTGCTAAGGATTTTCTTCTCAAAACGAGTTGACCAGTCTTTACGAAAACGGCTTCGGACACTTTCTCGTAATTTTTGCATGTATCGAAGCTTCTTATTTAAATTTCTAGCATCCACACCGGGTAGTCCATCTTCTCGAATTTCCTATAAAAACATTGACGGAGATAAGGGCAACAAATCCAAAAAGTCCTCAGCGACATAGGTAAGCGGACGAGAATTGATGATTGATTGACAATCACACAGGACAGTAGCTAATTCTTCGTAAAGCAATGTTGATTTTCTGAGTATTCTTTTCAATAAATCTTTTACCATCCGAATGATACGCTCCCCTCAGCCTCCCCACCAACTTGCAGTTAGAGGACTGAGATCCACTGAATGATGTTGACAAGACATGACGCACTGATGACATCCCAATCCAAACTCTTGAAAAGATTATTGGCGCCAACAAAGTTTTTTCCATTATCAGTTGTAGATAATAGACGGACGTCCTCTTCTGCTCACGAATCTTCGAAAAGATAACAGAAAGGATTCAGTTTACAAACTAGTCACCAATTCCAAATGAACTGCTCTGTAGATTGCACAGGTGAACAAAATGATCCATGATTTTGTTTTATTTTTTAAATACAGCGGGCCACAAAGGTCAACTCCAACAACTTCAAAGACAGCTGCAGATTGCAGACACGATTGGAAGGCAAAGGAGGAGGATTACTATCCAAATGCTTAACATCAAAACATAGACAAGATTTACATTTCGATTGTCTTCCGACTTCTGATAATCCAGTAATTTTCTCTCAAATTAGTCATCAGAATTCGAACTGCTGCTAGTAAGAAACGACTTGATGTAACTCCAAATACAACACGGAACGAAGGATAGGAAACGAAGGAAATCTCGTTCAGAAGGCATAATACTCATTTGAAGGAATGCTTTCTTCACGTCTGATACTACTCCAATCCTGTTCATTCTAAATGGAGTAAAAACAGATGGAGTTAATTCTAGTAAATTCGAACCTTTCTCCAAACAGTCATTAAGTGACGGGGAATTTTGAGTCCGGCAGGAGGCATCAAAAACTGGTCTGACTTTCGTAGTAAGACTTGATGGCTTCAAAACTGCCCGATGGGGTAGGTAGTGACCATAAGAGGCTAAGGCATCCACTTCTATGATTCCATCAGCTTCCCATTCACGAAAAACCAAATCGTAATCATTCATGATATTCTGATCGATGATTTTTTTGGTTGCAGTCAATAATCTTCGGTAAGCTAAATCTTTATTGGCGGGTGATATTCTATCCAAGGTAAAAATATTTCGTACCTTACTTTATCGTACTTTCGTACGATTTTTGACGTTTGTGGAAAATGTACCAATACAGCATCCTGTTTCTCTTCCTTCGTTTTTGTTTCTCCAGGATCACAAATGCCAATGGCATCCAGTCTCCACAAATCTTGAACGGTAGATTCTTGAACAAATAAAGTGGTCACCAACATCGCAGTATTTTCTTTTATAGAATTTTTATCTCCCATATCAAAAGGAGCTTCTCCCATTACAGTCCAACCAAGACAGGTTTCGACAGCTATAAGACCGAAATCCAAAGTGTGCATTTTGCCTGTCCAAAGCTTATCACAAATATTTCTGGAGTTGAGTTTCCAAAGTCACTCAATTGGATTCCTTTCTTTCTGATTTCTGCCATTGTGGGGCCATCTTTAATTTTTGGTATTCGTCCACATATGACAGCTTGATCCAAGGCGGTGAAAGAACATCTAAAATCTTTATTCACACTTTTTAATGTAATGTAATACTTTTTATGACACCTCTGACTGAACTCCACTAAAGAGTGAATGTTTCACTTTTTCTTCATCAGTGGGTTGAAAATTTAATTCTTCCGCAATAGATTTTCTGTAAACGTCAATGTAATAAAGTGTAATAAAGTCTTCTGTAAACCACAGTCTATCACCACTCGTGCAAATTTTGAAGACGGACAATCAATGTCTTAATAAAACTTCCTGAGCATTCCCCTCAATAAAACATCGTCTACTATGGGATAAACTATTCCAGCTAGGAGTCAGTAGCAACATCATTAGAATTCTACATTTAATTTACAGCAAAGCATACACTACAGTCAGACTAGACAATAATAATGCACACAGAAAAAATTGAAATAACGGAAGGCTTAGCCCAAGGAGACCCGCTGAGCCCTCTCCTATTTAGCCTCTACATCTCAGATATAGAAAACCTTCTAGAAAAAGAAAATGTTGGCGGCATCCAGATAGGATCGAATAAAATATTACATATCCTACTTTATGCCGACGACACAATAGTCCTTGCTGACAAACAAAAAGCTCTACAAGTTAAAATAAACATACTAGCAAAGTACTTCAAAACCCTACAACTAGAAGTCAATATGGACAAAACTAAAGTTATGATATTCCGCAAAGGGGGAAAACTAAAACAGAACACCAAATTTACATATAACGAACAACCACTGGAAATCGTCAATGAATACTCGTACCTGGGAATAATTTTTACACCAATCTTAACATTCGAAAAAGCAGCATCAGACCGGAAAGCAAAAGCTTCTTGCGCCATAAACAGTATCTGGAATTTACTAAGGATAGGCAAACTTAACTCTTTCAGCGCCGCACAAAAACTTTACGAAGCAACAATTGCATCAATCGCACTTTATAATTGAGAAATCTGGAGCCTTCGACATATAAACATTATAGAACAAACACAAACTAACTTCTACAAGAGATTCCTGAGCCTAGATTCAATAACAGTAGGCTATTTAGTCAGGCTAGAATGTGGACTACCTAAGATCACCACCAGAATTTGGAAACAAGTACTAACATATTGGTACAAGATACTCAAGATGCCTGATTGCAGATACCCTAAAATATGCTACAACAAACTTAATGAAATAGATGCCAAACAGCCACACAAATTCAACTGGGTCTCCCAATTAAAACAAGGACTACAAGAATTCGACTTACAAAACCTTTTCGACTCCCAAAACCCTACATACATCCGTAGACAAACAAACCAAGCCATCAATATAATGAACGATAAATTACGCCAACAAGACCTCACAAATCTCCACAATTCAGAAAGAAATGCATTCTACCACACATCCATAGGCGAAGATGAGGAAATAATAGGAAATGCCTATTTACAACTAAAAATTTCCTTGAACACAAAAAGAATAATTGCTAAAGCACGGCTGAACAACAGCTACTATAGACTAGCCCATTGGACTTGCAAACTCAACAGAGAGGAAATATGTACATTCTGCAATACACACAAGCCAGAGACATTTATGCATCTGGTAAACGGATGCCCAATGACAAAAACATTCCAACACAACTCTGAAATCAACATAAACAATTTTAATAGCATACTTGTCAAATCATACTGCATAGATAGCAAAATCTCAGAAAACGTAAACTACTAGACGACCTTACGCAAGAAATAGAATGATATAAATATAAACGCGTCCAAATGTAGAACAGAAACAGAGTACATCCAGGATAACTCAGAAGAACTAATCAAAGCTAATAAACCTCAACGGTAAGACAGTTCAAAACTGTAAGAGTCAAGTAAGCATAATACATATACCAATATATCCAATGCCAAAAAGTACTATCAACATTTAGTTATAAGTCACAAGAATATTAATTTATAAGTTATACGCATATAAAAGTAAAACAACCACTAACAGTCTTATTATATTTATAGCATTAACTAGCCATAAAACATGCACAGCACACGCAGTACCAAAACTATGTTCGTCATCAGCCTGCTATACCACTTGAGCCAGACAGCTGCTATCCCAATACCATCCATGACAGGAGCTTTCACCACTCTGCTTAATCCTGGTGCTATATCAAACTTCGTCTCAGCCATAAAATCAACCTTCGGCTCGGGAACGGACTTCTCAAACAAATTTAGCGACATTTAAAACAACCAACTCATGTTTCACTCCATAAATGCCTACAATAACATGAGGCAGAGAAAAAACGAAAACACAAACCGAACAGAGAATACATACATACAAATACATATAGAGAAGACACTAAAACAGAGAATATTAGTAGATCACACCATTCACATACTATTACTGCTCCTTTGGGATTAACAACAGGTTGCTTAATAATCATATGTTGCATAACCATTAAATCCGAATTAATAAACTACAAAAACAATAATTAACATAATAGTAGTATGTAGACTACGAAGTATGGCTCAACATAGATAGGTATGCCCCTACTATTATACATGGAAAGGTATGTATCTACCTGAGTGTCATATTGTAGACACACGGCTCATCACGGATAGGCATGCCCCTTACTCTTTATACATGGAAAGGTATGCATCTACCTGATTGTCATATTGAAGACACACGGCTCATATATGAATAGGTATGCCCCTACTCTTTATACATGGAAAGGTATGCGTCTACCTGAGTGCCAAGTTTTAGGGTATGAAATTTCTTATAAATAGGTGTGTCCCCTACTCTTTATACATGGAAATCATGTAAATACCTGAGTTTTGAATCGTAAATTAATAAACAAATCATAAATGATAAATAATGAAAAATTGTTTAATGATTAGTTTTGTTTAATCACATTTTATTTCAAAAAACGCAATTTATATAAAAATAAAATTAATATGCCGTCCATCGATCAATTTGCTTTTTTGTTCCATGACTTTCCCGCAAAATTAAATCCTCTGTAGGTGGTCCGCGTATAGAAGATGATATTTTAGGTTCGTACTTTCTGCCTCGGATTATGTTATATGATGCTGTACCAGACTTACCAGAAACCAGGAATAACCAATGGTCTCCGCTGTAAAAGCCATGGTTCTACAGGACTAAATTTTTTTGCATAAAACGGTGTGTTTTCAGGATATAGACGATTGTCATGAATACTCCGTTTCTTCTTTCTCTGAATCTTGCTACTTTTAGCACTAGGTTGTTCTCCATTTTCTTTACTAACGCCTCTTTTTCTATTATTTGTAGATAATGTCTCGTACATTAAATCATCGTCAATCTCAGTATCTACAACTTCTTCATCTTCATTGTCGTCAAACTCATCTTGACAAGTCACTTCATCTTCATTATTTTCAATCTCAGTATGAACAACATTAGCTTCATTTTCAACATTAGCTTTTGCCAATGAGGTTTTGTTACATACAGAATTAACATTTTTCACCAAAATTAGTCTGTTTTTAGCATTCTACTTTTTTTGATATAAATTTCTTGCTTGTTCCTGATATAGTAAAAGTTTTATATCATCAGGTAACTTACTGTTTAATATATTGTTTGTAGAGGAGATATAAACATTTTGCATTATCTGTTAGAATGCAGATTCCGGCACTAAACGCATTCGCTTCACCATTATGACCCAAAAAGTTTATTTGCCAAAAGACCAAGAACAGATGACAATATATATATATATATATTCTTTTCTTTTTTTCAATGGTAGCTTTGAGTCAAAGCAAATTTTTTTAATGATTCTTTCAGACTTTTTTAATTTTTGTACTTTTGATTTATTTATTGGAACGTTTTTATTAACTACGTTTAATGTAGCTTCACAGAGGGAACAAACTTGATCTGCAGTTGCTGCAGATAAAAGTTCTGCTTTATACTTTTTGTTAGCTTTTAAATAATTACTAAGAAATGCGTGATTTGCTTTGATTCGTTTCAACATGATGTTGACAGTACCATTGCTATTTTGAAAATGACTACAAATATGAAAAAACATTCTAGATATATACAACACGATGTCTATAAATAGTGCCACTCATAATTCATACTGCAATGGAGAAGGTTATTAAGCAGTACACCAATATTAAACTTTCAGGAGCCTATTCGAGTCTTTCGGGATTTTTAAAAAGCTCAAAAGTGAAGCATAAGAGAGATGTAGAAAAAATTCTCTATCAACTATTTCGAGTTATATTCTACATTTACCCGCACCAAGGCGATTTCAAAGAAGTTGTGTAATTGTACAAGGAATTGATGACCAATGGGCCACTGACTTGTTAGATTGAAGAGTTGGAGTAAGTCCAATTACAAAAAGAAATATATATTATGTGTAGTTGATGTATTTTCTAAGATGGCTTGGATGGAAGCATTACCAAATAAAAATGCTGAAACAGTAGCTACAGCATTCACCAAAATACTTAAAAGAACAAAACGTGTGTGCAAACATTTGGCTTTGATACACAAAATAAATCATTTTATTGTTCATTCACCAATGAAATGCTGTATTGTTGAAAGATTTATTCGAACAATCGGACAGAAGATATCTCGGTACATGACACAAAACAAAACCAAACGTTTTATAAACAAACTTAAAGACTTTGAAAATCTCTACAACAATTCATATAATCGAAGTATAAAAATGAAACCAATCCAAGTCAATACTTTGAATCAGAAGATCGTCTGGGAAAATTTGTACCGAAATGTTAAAACCAAAAATAAATTATAACTACGATTTAAAATTGGTGACGCCGTTCTAAAAACAAAATCTAAATCCATTTTTGTAAAAGGATATTCTAAATATTTTGGAGAAGAAGTCTTCTACGTCCGAGCGATAAAAGCTTCTAATCCACCAATGTATTAATTGTAAGACTGCGATGGTAATAATATAAATGGTGGTTATTACCAACAGGAGCTACAGAAGTCGTATAAATAGAAGAATAACTTCTTTCAATCGTTCTGCAAAATAAAAAAACAATCTTGTGCATTTACGTGTAATAAGTGTATTTGTCAATGTTGTGTTCAAAACTCAAACAGCGCAAACTATATTAATTATATTAACAGTTATACTCCTTCAGAATTTGAATTTTTAATCAAGTTAACTGAGGAAATTGTTGTCTTTTATGATATAGTACGCAAAGTTTTTGTACTACACTCTATAAACAATAAAAGTATAAGAAAAGAAATACACACAGATAATTTTAAATACGTACTTCTATTTCTGCGTTACAATGGGATTAACGATTTTAAAAAGTGGTGACTAAACGAGACATGTACATTTCCAGGAACATGTACAGACCTTTCTAATCCCTAAACATGATGAAACACGTCAGAGATACTGGGAGTATTTTTACATTGATAGATGTAGACTTAAGGATAGAATCTATTCTCGTTCCTTTTTTGAAAAAACGCTTGTTAATCCCCTAAAAATAAGACCATTGTCTTGCGCAAAGTCACTACTTTGTAACTTTCATAATGAATACTTTTTACTCAGAAATCTATTTCTTGTAAATTCTTTAGTCATATTCACTCTTGTACAACATTTTGGGTCAAGTTTTTGGTATAAAAGTTACTAGCATTCTCAGTCTAGCCATCACTTCATTTGCAATCCAACTCTTAAACAGTCTTCATCCTGGCTAACCAACTACACTACAATCTTTTACGATGGAATTCACACAAGTCCCAGAGATCTCAACCTCAACAACCGTAGTCTCAACCGCAGCAACCTCAGTCTCAACCCCAACATCAACCGCAGTTATAGCAATCGAGACTGCAGCAACCACGACTATTGACAAATCTACGGATAATCCTTACCCCAGGTCTTTGTCGGAAATTTCGAATTGTGAGACGTCGTCAACGATGCAGAACACGAAGGAGGAGAAACAAAACTCAGCCGACGAACAACAGGAACGTCAGGTCATCAATGTCTACTATGATGGACGATATGGAGTCTATGATTGGGAAACTAAATTTGGACAACTAACAATCTCATTCAACAAAGTATCTGATAATATATTTATACATTTGAAGAGAAAAATTGATGGAATCCAGGTCCAATACTTCAACTGCAATCTGAATGCTCTTGATGACCTAATGAAGAGACTCATGTTGGATTCATTTCTGGACGTTTACAAACAAAATCAAAATAATTTTCCTTATGAAATATCTTTTCCGTCCGTTTGCTTTGAAGGGATTAAGGTTCACAAACTTAAACTTTCTGATGGCCGACTAGCAGGATTCCGTTTGGAGAGAACAAATATGGACAAGAAAATTTATCAATTTCATATTTGTAATCATGAAATTCCATTTATTATGTCTAAGTTTAATTAATACCAGAAAATGAATGTACCTGCGATACCTTCATGGCCTACTTATGTACCTTCTATTAATGAAGACAAATTGTCCACTGATGAATGTCAAGCCTCAGGACTTAAACGTCCACTAGAAGACATGGATACATTTAACAATAAGCGTTGCTGTGTATTAATTCCTACCGATTATTAACTTAACTGAAATTATTAATAACTGAAAATAAATGTATAAATACCAAAACAATTTGATTACGTTCTCTCATTTCACAATGGATACTTGTAGCGATAACAATAAGATTATATATCAAGATGAAAATGGAACCTGTAGAATCAAGAGTGCCACCAGTTTCTATAAGTCATGATATATTACCAAACACGTTTGAACCTGTCATCAAGATGAAGCAAATTTCTAACGGACAGACAAATATTATCTTTTTCAACCCTACAATGCTACATTCCCTAGCCATGCAGATGCTAGAAATACAAAGAGAATCATTAGATAATTTGGATGCCAATTTAAGTATGCAGGTAAATAATGTTAAAGGTTATACAACAATGGGTTATGATGTAACTGATTGATTTATTATTGTAAATAAACTGTACAATCTTCTGAAAAAATAGAATCTCTGACTCTGTAAACATCTATTTGTGTTTGTGCATAATCTAAAACTAAGTATCCATAGGGTTTTTTCATAACATCTTTACTGGCTTCATCAACAACTTTGTTAGCTTTACCGCCATTCATTTGTCTTCCGAGAGCTTTGATAGCTACGATATCTCTTGGATTCTTCATTGCACAAATATATTTACTTTGTTGTACCAAATCCCGCAATTGTTTAAAAAACAAATTTTGGACAAGTAAAATTATGTAAACATTATAATGATGAGATGTAATAGTAAATGCTTTGACGGCATCCGCTGATCCACTGACATCACACATCAAGTCATCAAGAATAACCAACTTATGACCAGGTAGAGAACTTCCATAATCAGCTGGTAGACCCTGATGAAACTTTATACCAGGCACTGTTTCCTTTAGATGACCAAAGAGTGTAGGTTGAAATGCAGTATAGCAGTACAATACATGATGAACACGAGGAACTATGATTTCATCTTTCCTTTTTAATAATTTTGTGGTTAATGTTGACTTTCCGGACTGAGGTTGTCCTGCGATTGTCATGCAAAATGGTGCTTTAAGTGTATAGTCAAATACAGGACAATCCTAAGGATTAAGAAACAATGAACTTAACTGAGCCATGGTTAGAGCAGTACTAATTTGTTTTACAAGATTCAACAGATTATATATACATTTCTGTAATGTCATGTTGTTACTTACTTAGTAAAAATGATGATGTAAAAATAAAAAAGTTTATTTTTACATCATCATTTTTACCCGTTGGGAAGTATGTTAATTTGATTTCATTTTATTTTCATGTTTTTAAAATTACATTTTTGAAAAAAGTAACGATTACATAAATATAATCGTTTTACAATTTTATCATTTCTTTGCATATTTTTTGAAAAACCACAATATATAGACATTACATTTTGTCCACGCATTATTTTATACAAAAAATGTATTACATATAACCGCATACATTTGAATTAACATCCTGCAAAGACACTTTATTTTCCAACACAGTCATTTTCATTCTCATGGCGTAATTACGAAAATTTTCTGCATAAAAATCAATCCCCATTCTGAAAGAACAAAAGAAGTTTAGAGGTCCGTTGCGTTTTGAGATAAAGATTCACAGCCAATGTTCCCCAGCGTCTGTAATTGGTTGATTGTTTACACAATGACAGACAGGATAAGTAGACACTTTTAAAGTATCTAACTCATCACAGGCCAATACTTTGTATGTACATTTTCTTCCTTTAAAAAGCTTAGTCAACATTAAATAAACTTGCTCACTATCCATTTTCAAAATTCTTTAGAGTAGTCTTTTTTGAACACTTGCTTATCACTGTTCGCGTACAATGCTGATTGATATTCAGCATAGCACACACAGTTATACTTTCAGCCAGACCTTTTTTGAATCGTAGATTGATTGAAATGTTTCCATGTCTTGGAGGAGAAAAAGCATCTCTCACATTACGAAAATCTTAAACAAAAAATGCTTTTCCTTTTTTATATTCATCCTTTGTAATATCAATACTGCTATCACAATTGGCTAGCCCCATACTTCAAACATTGACATATATGCTTGGACAATGCGATCGTTGGCAAAATCAACATCTATTGATTTATTTACGTGTATCTCACCATTCATTTTCACTGTGATGATAGACAGGTCAAAATCCTCAAAGCATAAAGAATTTGTTCTATATGTTCCATTGATGCTCACGCTTTGTACTAACCCCAAAACTATTCTATCAGGTAGTAGTCCTGATAACAGAGTTTCGTTTGTATGTTGTAGTTGACCTTTTGGAATTGCATAAGTCTTCATTTCATTTTCTCGTTGAGGGTATACAACATTGTGTCCATTATTCCAAATTTTAATGTGCTGAAGTGACAATGATGGTAGTAGAGCATGTTTAACCACAATTAATTTTGATTCCAGAATGACTAATTGAGGTTTATATTTAGTAATTTCAGTACCGTACATTTGAACACAGAATTCGTCAGAAGATCGATAAAAATCCATGCGGACATCAATTGCAGGGATAAGAAATCTTGTTTGTGAGAATAGCTCACTATGTGGTCTGATCATTATTTCAAACTCTTTAGATTGCTCAATCATTTTCCACTTTTGGTTTTCACAAGCATTTCTGCTTCTCCTTGAGTTTTTTTTATTCTTTTCCATATGATAACATTTTTTCAAAAATTGCACGGTAGGGATAATATGGATTTTTATGTAACAATCTTGACTGGATCAAATACTGGTAAATCATTAGGTGGTGACTTACTACCATCTACAAATTTACATCGTTGAAGTAATTTGGATTCAGAAAAGTCTGTGTAATGTATATCATTACCAGGTATATAAAAGGAGATTGGAGCACCTCTGTCACTTATATTATTTTGAGGATGATATTCAACTTCGTAAATGTGAGTAATACTCAAATCATATCCAGGTTCAGTAAAAAGAGCCGTTTCGGCACTTACAAAATTAAGGACAGGCTTTTGTTGTGACTTAGGCATTTTTGGAAAATATAGATATTCGTTTATGATTTAGTTTTTTCTTTGATGATTTTTCCACTTTTTTCTTCTTGATTGAACAAGAAACTGAATTATTCGACTTCCTCTTCCTTGAATAACCACTGCCAGACTGATTCATAACATCGTTTTTTACATCATAATATACAGATTTTACTGCATAGTTTCCATGTGTCCGTACACTCTCTCCAAAATTATATCCATTGATGACGTCAGTAGCAAAATTTCTAATAGCTTCTTTTGCATGAGGTAGAACATACTTTTTTGCTGCAGGTAGTGCATATTCTTTAGCGAAAGAGATTAATTTTCGTAAGAATGTACCAAATATACCTCTTAAACCAGACCCCCGTTGTCTTGACATGGAAGATTTATAATACATCAACTTACTTCCAGTTTTAGGGTGGGTATATTCGAAAAAGTCATTTGGATTATTTTCGTGAGAATACATATTGAGATGTGTGCCTGTCAACGTCTACATGAGAACTGAAGGATAATCGTGATTCTTGGTATTAATATCTCTTTCGTCTAAAATGAAGTTGTGCGCAAAAGTTACCAAAAGTAAACGGTAGGTTTTCTCCTGACTCTGATTTGAAATACATATGAATTTTGTCAATATTGGTACTTGCTACACTCATATATGTAGGATTTTGGATTGTTTTAGTGGTTGGACGTCTATCGTCACCTTCATAGTTTTCAATCAACATTAGCGGTGCCAAAACATCTCCTACATATTGTGGTTTAACAATATTTGAGTAAACATGTATACGTGTTAGTCCCGATTCGAAATATGGCGCAAATGTTGTCAATACTAAAGTTTTTTCTGATCTGTATCTATTTTCTATCAATGGTCCTCCAATCATTGTTTCTATGTTTGGGTTTAGTTTAGTATCATTGTAATAGGCCCAATCGAGTTCCAATTCAAGTAAATTTTCGTCTTTGGAGAATGTTTTTATTGCTTCAAACTTTCCTAATTCAGAAATTACTTCACTTATGTTGTATAAAGGTTTACTTGCCGTCACATTTACAATAGTATTTTGTATCCGTGATTTACAAGAATATAGTAGACTTCCTTTTTCAATATAATGTTTGCTGTATATATATGAATATTTTGTTATAGCAACTTCATAGAAATCATCGTCCAACTCAATGGGTGTGTGTAGATGATTTTTAAAATTTGATATTGTGTTATCTGGGTAAAATGCTCCAGAAGCATCACTCATTACCGTGTGGTAAAAGCTATCCATGTTGAGTGTTTGATGTCTTATTTAATACTGAAATCTTTACCATGTAAGGAAGTATTTATATATACTTTATATAAAATTTACCTAACCTGGCAGATGCATACCTTTCCATTTTTAAAGAATAGGGGCATATCTCGATTTTATAGTCTAAAACTCAACAGATTCAGCATAGGTATTTACATGCTTTCCATGTATAAGATGTAGGGGCATACCTATTCATTTATGAGCCGTGTGTCTACAATATGACAATCAGGTAGATGCATACCTTTCCATGTATAAAGAGTAAGGGGCATGCCTATCCATGTTGAGCCGTGTGTCTACAATATGACACTCAGGTAGATGCATACCTTTCCATGTATAAGAGTAGGGGCATACCTATCTATGTTGAGCCATACTTCGTAGTCTACATACTACTCATCGGTAGATACGTAAATATGTAGATTGCAAAGCCTGAGTTAATAGGAGATATTGTCATTGTCAATCATGTATGGAGTAAAAAAGGTACATGCATTTAAAGACGGGTTAAAGTGAGACAGCCCCACAATCCTAAATGAAAAAAACCGTTAGTGTCCCAATGTGATTTTGTGGTTAGACAGTGTAATTGATTTAAGATTTATCTGTAAGTTCACATATCACATTTTGTTACTTTTTATAAAGTGGAATTTCGTACATATTTTTTAGATTTTATTAAAAAGAGTCAGCGTATTGATGAGTTTCCTACGGACTCCCATTACCAAACATTATTGTAAATTTTTAAATTAAAGAAAGGAAACATAATTGAAGGAATAAGCAGAGATAGGAGAAAAAGAGTACGACAGAGGTATAAGATTTATGTAGAAAATGGGACTGAATTGTTAACATTTGTAGGCAGTGGCAAAAAATATTAAACCATAGTCAATTTTTTAAGGAGATGACATTTTATCATGACAATGCCGGTAAGGAAATGTCTTCAGGTCGGTAACTTTGTCCATGTAAAAAGAATGACATACTCTGTAGTACAAAGTACCATGTTGGCAATACATGTAAGAATGTAAAGTGCAATTGATTGTTGTCTTACGTATCTACCGATATTATATTAATTATTTCGTTTTTGCAATTATCACTATTTGAATGAGTAAATCAAGCTAGTAAGATTTTGAGCATAAATTATAGTCATATCATTATAGAGTAGCATAGTTATCTAATTAACTCAGGCTTTGCAATGCATTTAAGCGTGGAACAGTTGTACTGAAACCCCGAGGGTCGGTTATCCTAGTTTAACTCGCTACGCATACTTATACTAGTACAATGGCGCCCATACACAGAGGGTACACTTATACTACGACACATATATATAAATTTTTTGATTTTTATGGAAGGAATCCCCTTTTTATGGTTATTTAGGGGTGACCTGGGTACCTCCGGCCCCCTCTAGGTACATGCTTGATGTAAAGCTCTGGATGCAGGAATTCTCTCATCCAATGCATTGTCTATATAGTTTAAACGAGCCCGTCCATAAACCCTAGCCGTCGCAACAGTGTGAAAAAATTCACACAAAGGTATCTAGCTTATTTCGATTGGAGTATAATGATAATGAACCACTAAAAGATAATTTTTTGCTAATAATAGCAGTGTTATAAGCATCCTGCAGTCCTAAACCTTTTTCCTTTCATTTTCTTTTTGACTTACTAAGTGATACATTAGAAAGAAACGTAAAATACATAGCAGCTTAAATATCAAGAGAAAAAGAAAGAGACTGTGACCAGTGACCTAAAAACTGGTTGACAGGGCAGTTTTGCTTTCACGAAGCATTTTCAGTGTAATATTTCTTCCTTTAAGGTATCAAATGTCTAATATGCACAGTAAATAAAATTCACCAATTTTTGGCTCGCCTGAGGAAGCGAGCTTATAGAGCCGCACAGTCTGTCCGAACGTCCGTTCCCAAGATAACTTTCGAATGCCATGACGGGTATTGATCAAATTTGGCAGAAACAATGCCTATGGATCCCTATTGATTTTCGGGTTAATCGGTCCATTGGTTGCTGAGATAACGCGCGCTCACTTTGTCTTCATTTTGATAGTCAAATTGAAAAATGGGCATTGTAAAAGTTTAAAACTTTCATTTTTCCAATTTCTGTTGAATTTGATAATTAATATTGACCGATTTTGATTCCCTTCAGATTTTCATAGTCAGTATTAACAAATCTTCGATTTTATGATCATTTTCATTAATAATACTGATCTATTTTGATTTTCTGATGGTTTTCATAGTCAATATTAATCTAATTTGATTTTCTGTTGATGTTAATAGTCAATATTAATCTATTTTGTTTTTCTATTGATTTTAATAGTCAATATTAATCTATTTTGATTCTCTTCAGATTTTCATAGTCAACATTAATCAATTTGGATTATATGTTGATTTTCATAGTCGGATTTATTCGAAGATGGTCAAATTTTTTCGAAAATGTTCGAATTTATTCGAAGATGGTCGAATTTATTCGAAGATGGTCGAATTTATTCGAAGATGGTCGAATTTATTCGAAGATGGTCGAATTTATTCGAAGATGGTCGAATTTATTCGAAGATGGTCGAATTTATTCAAAGATGGTCGAATTTATTCAAAGATGGTCGAATTTATTCAAAGATGGTCGAATTTATTCGAAGATGGTCAAATTTATTCGAAGATGGTCGAATTTATTCGAAGATGGTCGAATTTATTCGAAAATGGTCGAATTTATTCGAAGATGGTCGAATTTATTCGAAGATGGTCGAATTTATTCGAAGATGGTCGAATTTATTCGAAGATGGTCGAATTTATTCGAAGATGGTCGAATTTATTCGAAGATGGTCGAATTTATTCAAAGATGGTCGAATTTATTCGAAGATGGTCGAATTTATTCGAAAATGGTCCAATTTATTCGAAAATGGTCCAATTTATTCGAAAATGGTCCAATTTATTCGAAAATGGTCCAATTTATTCGAAAATGGTCCAATTTATTCGAAAATGGTCCAATTTATTCGAAGATGGTCGAATTTATTTGAAGATGGTCAAATTTATTCGAAGATATTTATTCCGGACATTCTCGATAGTGGGCGTTGAATTGAGATGAATGTCAGCTGTTGGTTGTATCCACTTCCGAGTAATTCGGTAGTGCAATAATAGTGTGTCGGGTCTTAACTTTTGTGGCCGCCGGGTCCAACAGTCACTGACTTAATAGTGCTTTGGCTCCGGCTTGTTTGAGTGTGAGGAGAGAAAGGAAAGCGAAGCAAGCAATGCGACGAGTCATCGAGCTACACCAGGACAGGACATTGAAAGTCCCAATAGAATAGTAGGATACGTCCTATTCAACTCAAGTGGTATTTAGTAGGATTCCAAAGGCCTTCTCACTTGTTAAGCGTATAACATTTGTAATTGCATAAGGCTGGTAAGTACAGACAATATTTAATTCCAAACTCATAATTCAGGTTATCTGCTGCCTTATCTGAGACAGATAGCACCGTTTACTTTTGCATCTCGCGTGATTGTGATAAAAATGACATGATTGGAACCATTGTTTGCATTTCGTTGTACAATTGAATGTACAATTGAAGCTAAACTAAAGCGAATAATAAGGTATGCTTTCATTATTTTCAAATATCACTAATAATTTTAAAATTATACTAATTTAAAATATTAATATTAGCTACAGCAATCCTTTTTAAGTGCTTCTCCATGTATAATTATATCAACTAAAATATCTGCTCGGATTAGGTGCACTACTACTTTTTTTAAAGTTCTGATCTAAATGAAAGCGCAAAATCTGTTAAGCATTAAGCCCTTTAATCAGATTGGTGACAAATTCAGTCTTTAACTATATTCTTAAGGTTAGAGGAACATTTTGCAGTTGTTTATATTCGGTCGTTCGGTTTGGTTAGTTTTTAGACCAGAAGTCTACGTAACACTTATTAGTTGTTTTCCCGTTTTCGTACGACGGAAGTTTCTTTTATTTAAAGAAATGTGAATACATTTTGATTTCAAAAGAGAAGTAAAATAGTAACAAAATGATTATTTGGGTTGCTGTGTAGAAACTGGGATTTGAGGAGATAATTGTTTTCAAAACATTTCATTTTCAACATTTGTATTGTGTTCGTCGCATCGCATGAAATCGTAATCATATTGTAGACATTGAACACATTTGAAAGTTTGAAGTCTCGCTCAAATTGAGCTAGACTGTTCAAAGTTTCAAATGTTTGAGCTGCTCTAACCGTTTCGAAAGTTATCGTGAACAGTGAACAAGGGATTTCCGAACAGACAGAAAGTAAAACTATGCAATCAGACAAATTGCTTTGAATAGTAATAGTTTGGTACAATCAAATAACATTATGAGGTGGGAGCTAAGAAGGTAAAGCCTCATAAATTTCAAAAATATAAATAATGTTAAAAAAGACTAAAAATTTTTCAAAATTGTTTGGATGTATATCTCCTGAATAATTCAAAATGTTAAACATTCGTTTTTGGAGTTCGTACCCCTGTTAGAGGAACACAAAATATTGAGATCCCTGCCATTTTTCACAGCAAAGCTTTATTTCGGGGTGGCATAGGAAACAATTTTGTGCGTTGCAAAGATATAAGTTGCTGGTAATGTCTGTGTGTTAAATGGGGTGTACTGCCTCCCTACCAAGTGATAGTACCCGGCGCAGACCTCATTACGGACCTATTGCCAACTCCCTCAACACTGGTAATTGTTGTTAATTACTACCCAAGAAGCCTAAGGCGAGTCACTGTGGTGGGACTGTTAACGGAAGTATACTAGCCCAACAAAGACAGGTTGTACAAGCTAATCTTTTATTAGAGACGAGGTATCCATGTGATGGCCCTTGTAATTGCGGGTTCGTGCTTAACCTTTAAACAGCCTTCGGCCATTTGCCCCACCCACAGTATCGTACTGGCAGTGGAAGCACACATTGTTTAGTCAGACGACTGAGTACTCCACCAAGCCAACGTGGCTGGGTAAAAGTTGGAGGTAAACATCCCATCCACTCCACAAAATAGGACTCAGGGTTACCAGATTTTCTTCAACGAATTTGAGTTTCCTGGCCAGCAGTAGCCATCTACCAAACCCGCGCCCTTCGGGCTCGCCTTGGTAAATGCTTTCAAATGTCATACAGCCGTATTTGGCGCTATCATATGAGCGCAGCTAACTTCAAGGTTTATGGATGAAAACGAAGCAAAAATAAGTAAAATTAGGTATGTTGAAATAAATAATCGTGGATATTACTTCATAAAGTGAAGAAGAGAAATCAAGAGAAAATACTGATTTGCGCGAAGCGCGAGAAAATTTAAAAATTTAATTAAAAAACTGATCAATAAAAACTTAATACTAAGACTAATAACGAATTTTGAGTAATTTAGCTTTAAAGGTTTAGTGAAATAGTTGAGGAAGAGAGGTTTGTTATTTATACCCCACTGATAAGTTATTAATAGATTTCCTTCGAAATTGGAAGACAATTATGATTATTAAACTGGATTTAAAGACAAAAAATACTTAAATTCGCGCGAAGCGCGAGAAAATTTCCATTAGTCATGCAATGTATCTGAACGATGGCAAAGTGTATTCTACTATTAATGGACTTCAAGTTATTTCATTGTTTCCGATTTTAGCTGATTTAAGTATATTTAAGTATAATTTAATTATTTTAAAATATTTGCAAGTATTTTAAGTATAGGGCCAAATTTAAGTATTATACTTGCCATTTAAGTATACCTGGTAACCCTATAGGACATCCAACCCAGTCCCATCCCATCCGGGGTTGTGGGTCGGGTTTTATATGGGTTGGGGTTTTTTGGGTTTTTTGGCAAAAAACCCACCCAGCTTCACTTAAAAAACCCGGGGTTTATTGGGTTTTTTGGGTTGTTTACAAAACATACAATAATGTGCACTAAAGCTCCATCTATATAAGCAAAAACATACTAACTTTCTCATATTCTTATTCAAAAATGTAAACAAATGTATAATCGATGAAAACAAAATAATATATTTAGCTTTTATACTTTGACACTTGCAGTAATTCTATATCGTGAATCACGTGTGATGTCTATATATTTTTTGCTTTATGTATATTTTAATCGCTGTGTGAACATCCCATCGCCGCCGCCACCAAATACGATAACTGGGGCTCTGCTCATCTGTACATATGTTAGCGGCAATAAGTAAATTCAGGCATTAAACTTATTAAAGCCTACTCAATAAGCTTAATGCACAACACTAGTCTAATATACACATTCGATGTGTATGTAAAGTATAAAATAAAAATGAGCTTTTCAAGACTTAAAATCCGTTGGTTGTCTAGGGTTAGTGGGCCAAATTTAAATGCTGCAATTTGAGAGGGATTGAGGCTGAGAGGAATGTTTATTCTCCATGCAAAATTGGAAAAGGACCGTGCTAAACTTAGCTAACGTTTTTTAAACGTTGTATACACCTAAAATTATTGTAGATTTTGCCAATATGGTGAAATATTTATGCTCCAACATTAATATCAGATGTTAAAATTGTATTTACTGTAAAAAATAAAACCATTAACGTTGTATCGGTTTACCAGGAGGTTCTAAGTGTGCTTTTTACAGTATAAAAGTTTTATAGATACTAACTGCTAAAATATCAGCCGGGTCTCGAAGAACCAAATCGTGAGAAAGGCGAAAGAAGCAGATGGTTCATTTGAAGACGACATGGAAAGTGCCATAGAACAGTTAGGTATGCTCTCCGATTTGATGTTCCAAATTACAATTTCAAATGTATAATCTTTAAAATTATAAAGTCTGTTAGGAAACGGATCATCATACGCTCTTTCACATATTCGTCCTCTGATGTAGTAAATTTTAAACAAGAAATTTATCAAAACATATTAATGACGATACCGCAAACTTATGCCCCCTGATTTCGTCCAAGTAAAATTGGATTTGAAAAGTCTTATTGCGTTTCTGCAATGTTTTACCTAATATTTCTTTCTGGGAAAATAGGAATTTGTATGGCACACACATGACTTTTGTATGGGAGAGCTAAAAATAGATAGTGTGACTTTGTATGGCAGTTTATGACTTTGTATGGCAATATTAAGTTAATTTAAGATATTAGGTAAATTGTCCCAGCCATGGTAGCTCTGTTCACTTACAACCAATTTCTAACAAAATAAAGCAAACACAATTTCAGTGGAGAGGAAATGTACAGATTTGAAAAATTATGGTAACATGCTAAATATGAGATAACTTTTTGAGACAATTATCGGAGCTCAAAGCATTATACTAAGATCACAACTAACTATCCATGCTTTCTGCATGGCTATTCAGTTCCTACTTGGGTCTTATCATTCTATAATATATTTTTAGACTTGTATAAATTGACAAACCGATGGTGAAATATATTTATTACTATGCGTTATTATCAAAAACTATCACCATAAATAGTCATTGTTTCCATACAAATTCATAAGGTAAGTCATAACATACGATACAAGGTCACATTAAATGTCAAAAATTTCCCCATACAAAAGTCATGTGCGTGCTATACAAATTAATTGGCACCCTTTCTTTCTGCTTACAACAAATCTTAGAATTTGCGGTGTCGGAACATAAAGCAGAAATACTCTGTTATTAAAACAAAATGTAACCAAAATATCTGTCCACTTCGATTGTGTGTTTCAGAACAGTTTGTTATATTAATGATCAAACCTACGGCCAGCCGTAACAGAAGCTCGCCTGAAAAAGGGACAAATCAACTTTGATTAATTTTGAGTATCAAAATCAACTTTGGTTAATTTTGAGTATCAAAATCAACTTTGATTAATTTTGAGTATCAAAATCAACTTTGATTAATTTTGAGTATCAAAATCAACTTTGATTAATTTTGAGTATCAAAATCAACTTTGATTAATTTTGAGTATTAAACTCAACTTTGATTAATTTTGAGTATTAAACTCAATTTTGATTAATTTTGAGTATTAAACTCAACTTTGATTAATTTTGAGTATTAAACTCAACTTTGATTAATTTTGAGTATTAAACTCAATTTTGATTAATTTTGAGTATTAAACTCAACTTTGATTAATTTTGAGTATTAAACTCAATTTTGATTAATTTTGAGTATCAAAATCAACTTTGATTAATTTTGAATTTCAAAATCAACTTTGATTAATTTTGAGTATCAAAATCAACTTTGATTAATTTTGAGTATCAAAATCATCTTTGATTAATTTTGAGTATCAAAATCAACTTTGATTAATTTTGAGTATCAAAATCAACTTTGATTAATTTTGAGTATCAAAATCAACTTTGATTAATTTTGAGTATCAAAATCAACTTTGATTAATTTTGAGTATCAAAATCAACTTTGATTAATTTTGAGTATCAAAATCAACTTTGATTAATTTTGAGTATCAAAATCAACTTTGATTAATTTTGAGTATCAAAATCAACTTTGATTAATTTTGAGTATCAAAATCAACTTTGATTAATTTTGAGTATCAAAATCAACTTTGATTAATTTTGAGTATCAAAATCAACTTTGATTAATTTTGAGTATCAAAATCAACTTTGATTAATTTTGAGTATCAAAATCAACTTTGATTAATTTTGAGTATCAAAATCAACTTTGATTAATTTTGAGTATCAAAATCAACTTTGATTAATTTTGAGTATCAAAATCAACTTTGATTAATTTTGAGTATCAAAATCAACTTTGATTAATTTTGAGTATCAAAATCAACTTTGATTAATTTTGAGTATCAAAATCAACTTTGATTAATTTTGAGTATCAAAATCAACTTTGATTAATTTTGAGTATCAAAATCAACTTTGATTAATTTTGAGTATCAAAATCAACTTTGATTAATTTTGAGTATCAAAATCAACTTTGATTAATTTTGAGTATCAAAATCAACTTTGATTAATTTTGAGTATCAAAATCAACTTTGATTAATTTTGAGTATCAAAATCAACTTTGATTAATTTTGAGTATCAAAATCAACTTTGATTAATTTTGAGTATCAAAATCAACTTTGATTAATTTTGAGTATCAAAATCAACCTTGATTAATTTTGAGTATCAAAATCAACTTTGATTAATTTTGAGTATCAAAATCAACCTTGATTAATTTTGAGTATCAAAATCAACTTTGATTAATTTTGAGTATCAAAATCAACCTTGATTAATTTTGAGTATCAAAATCAACTTTGATTAATTTTGAGTATCAAAATCAACCTTGATTAATTTTGAGTATCAAAATCAACTTTGATTAATTTTGAGTATCAAAATCAACCTTGATTAATTTTGAGTATCAAAATCAACTTTGATTAATTTTGAGTATCAAAATCAACCTTGATTAATTTTGAGTATCAAAATCAACTTTGATTAATTTTGAGTATCAAAATCAACCTTGATTAATTTTGAGTATCAAAATCAACTTTGATTAATTTTGAGTATCAAAATCAACCTTGATTAATTTTGAGTATCAAAATCAACTTTGATTAATTTTGAGTATCAAAATCAACCTTGATTAATTTTGAGTATCAAAATCAACTTTGATTAATTTTGAGTATCAAAATCAACTTTGATTAATTTTGAGTATCGAAATCAACTTTGATTAATTTTGAGTATCAAAATCAACTTTGATTAATTTTGAGTATCAAAATCAACTTTGATTAATTTTGAGTATCGAAATCAACTTTGATTAATTTTGAGTATCAAAATCAACTTTGATTAATTTTGAGTATCAAAATCAACTTTGATTAATTTTGAGTATCAAAATCAACTTTGATTAATTTTGAGTATCGAAATCAACTTTGATTAATTTTGAGTATCAAAATCAACTTTGATTAATTTTGAGTATCAAAATCAACTTTGATTAATTTTGAGTATCAAAATCAACTTTGATTAATTTTGAGTATCAAAATCAACTTTGATTAATTTTGAGTATCAAAATCAACTTTGATTAATTTTGAGTATCAAAATCAACTTTGATTAATTTTGAGTATCAAAATCAACTTTGATTAATTTTGAGTATCAAAATCAACTTTGATTAATTTTGAGTATCAAAATCAACTTTGATTAATTTTGAGTATCAAAATCAACTTTGATTAATTTTGAGTATCAAAATCAACTTTGATTAATTTTGAGTATCAAAATCAACTTTGATTAATTTTGAGTATCAAAATCAACTTTGATTAATTTTGAGTATCAAAATCAACTTTGATTAATTTTGAGTATCAAAATCAACTTTGATTAATTTTGAGTATCAAAATCAACTTTGATTAATTTTGAGTATCAAAATCAACTTTGATTAATTTTGAGTATCAAAATCAACTTTGATTAATTTTGAGTATCAAAATCAACTTTGATTAATTTTGAGTATCAAAATCAACTTTGATTAATTTTGAGTATCAAAATCAACTTTGATTAATTTTGAGTATCAAAATCAACTTTGATTAATTTTGAGTATCAAAATCAACTTTGATTAATTTTGAGTATCAAAATCAACTTTGATTAATTTTGAGTATCAAAATCAACTTTGATTAATTTTGAGTATCAAAATCAACTTTGATTAATTTTGAGTATCAAAATCAACTTTGATTAATTTTGAGTATCAAAATCAACTTTGATTAATTTTGAGTATCAAAATCAACTTTGATTAATTTTGAGTATCAAAATCAACTTTGATTAATTTTGAGTATCAAAATCAACTTTGATTAATTTTGAGTATCAAAATCAACTTTGATTAATTTTGAGTATCAAAATCAACCTTGATTAATTTTGAGTATCAAAATCAACTTTGATTAATTTTGAGTATCAAAATCAACCTTGATTAATTTTGAGTATCAAAATCAACTTTGATTAATTTTGAGTATCAAAATCAACCTTGATTAATTTTGAGTATCAAAATCAACTTTGATTAATTTTGAGTATCAAAATCAACCTTGATTAATTTTGAGTATCAAAATCAACTTTGATTAATTTTGAGTATCAAAATCAACCTTGATTAATTTTGAGTATCAAAATCAACTTTGATTAATTTTGAGTATCAAAATCAACCTTGATTAATTTTGAGTATCAAAATCAACTTTGATTAATTTTGAGTATCAAAATCAACCTTGATTAATTTTCAGTATCAAAATCAACTTTGATTAATTTTGAGTATCAAAATCAACTTTGATTAATTTTGAGTATCGAAATCAACTTTGATTAATTTTGAGTATCAAAATCAACTTTGATTAATTTTGAGTATCAAAATCAACTTTGATTAATTTTGAGTATCAAAATCAACTTTGATTAATTTTGAGTATCAAAATCAACTTTGATTAATTTTGAGTATCAAAATCAACTTTGATTAATTTTGAGTTTAAAAATCAACTTTGATTAATTTTGAGTATCAAAATCAACTTTGATTAATTTTGAGTATCAAAATCAACTTTGATTAATTTTGAGTATCAAAATCAACTTTGATTAATTTTGAGTTTAAAAATCAACTTTGATTAATTTTGAGTATCAAAATCAACTTTGATTAATTTTGAGTATCAAAATCAACTTTGATTAATTTTGAGTATCAAAATCAACTTTGATTAATTTTGAGTATCAAAATCAACTTTGATTAATTTTGAGTATCAAAATCAACTTTGATTAATTTTGAGTATCAAAATCAACTTTGATTAATTTTGAGTATCAAAATCAACTTTGATTAATTTTGAGTATCAAAATCAACTTTGATTAATTTTGAGTATCAAAATCAACTTTGATTAATTTTGAGTATCAAAATCAACTTTGATTAATTTTGAGTATCAAAATCAACTTTGATTAATTTTGAGTATCAAAATCAACTTTGATTAATTTTGAGTATCAAAATCAACTTTGATTAATTTTGAGTATCAAAATCAACTTTGATTAATTTTGAGTATCAAAATCAACCTTGATTAATTTTGAGTATCAAAATCAACTTTGATTAATTTTGAGTATCAAAATCAACCTTGATTAATTTTGAGTATCAAAATCAACTTTGATTAATTTTGAGTATCAAAATCAACCTTGATTAATTTTGAGTATCAAAATCAACTTTGATTAATTTTGAGTATCAAAATCAACCTTGATTAATTTTGAGTATCAAAATCAACTTTGATTAATTTTGAGTATCAAAATCAACCTTGATTAATTTTGAGTATCAAAATCAACTTTGATTAATTTTGAGTATCAAAATCAACCTTGATTAATTTTGAGTATCAAAATCAACTTTGATTAATTTTGAGTATCAAAATCAACCTTGATTAATTTTGAGTATCAAAATCAACTTTGATTAATTTTGAGTATCAAAATCAACCTTGATTAATTTTGAGTATCAAAATCAACTTTGATTAATTTTGAGTATCAAAATCAACCTTGATTAATTTTGAGTATCAAAATCAACTTTGATTAATTTTGAGTATCAAAATCAACCTTGATTAATTTTGAGTATCAAAATCAACTTTGATTAATTTTGAGTATCAAAATCAACCTTGATTAATTTTGAGTATCGAAATCAACTTTGATTAATTTTGAGTATCAAAATCAACTTTGATTAATTTTGAGTATCAAAATCAACTTTGATTAATTTTGAGTATCGAAATCAACTTTGATTAATTTTGAGTATCAAAATCAACTTTGATTAATTTTGAGTATCAAAATCAACTTTGATTAATTTTGAGTATCAAAATCAACTTTGATTAATTTTGAGTATCAAAATCAACTTTGATTAATTTTGAGTATCAAAATCAACTTTGATTAATTTTGAGTTTAAAAATCAACTTTGATTAATTTTGAGTATCAAAATCAACTTTGATTAATTTTGAGTTTAAAAATCAACTTTGATTAATTTTGAGTATCAAAATCAACTTTGATTAATTTTGAGTTTAAAAATCAACTTTGATTAATTTTGAGTATCAAAATCAACTTTGATTAATTTTGAGTATCAAAATCAACTTTGATTAATTTTGAGTATCAAAATCAACTTTGATTAATTTTGAGTATCAAAATCAACTTTGATTAATTTTGAGTATCAAAATCAACTTTGATTAATTTTGAGTATCAAAATCAACTTTGATTAATTTTGAGTATCAAAATCAACTTTGATTAATTTTGAGTATCAAAATCAACTTTGATTAATTTTGAGTATCAAAATCAACTTTGATTAATTTTGAGTATCAAAATCAACTTTGATTAATTTTGAGTATCAAAATCAACTTTGATTAATTTTGAGTATCAAAATCAACTTTGATTAATTTTGAGTATCAAAATCAACTTTGATTAATTTTGAGTATCAAAATCAACTTTGATTAATTTTGAATATCAAAATCAACTTTGATTAATTTTGAGTATCAAAATCAACTTTGATTAATTTTGAGTATCAAAATCAACTTTGATTAATTTTGAGTATCAAAATCAACTTTGATTAATTTTGAGTATCAAAATCAACTTTGATTAATTTTGAGTATCAAAATCAACTTTGATTAATTTTGAGTATCAAAATCAACCTTGATTAATTTTGAGTATCAAAATCAACTTTGATTAATTTTGAGTATCAAAATCAACCTTGATTAATTTTGAGTATCAAAATCAACTTTGATTAATTTTGAGTATCAAAATCAACCTTGATTAATTTTGAGTATCAAAATCAACCTTGATTAATTTTGAGTATCAAAATCAACTTTGATTAATTTTGAGTATCAAAATCAACCTTGATTAATTTTGAGTATCAAAATCAACTTTGATTAATTTTGAGTATCAAAATCAACCTTGATTAATTTTGAGTATCAAAATCAACTTTGATTAATTTTGAGTATCAAAATCAACTTTGATTAATTTTGAGTATCGAAATCAACTTTGATTAATTTTGAGTATCAAAATCAACTTTGATTAATTTTGAGTATCAAAATCAACTTTGATTAATTTTGAGTATCGAAATCAACTTTGATTAATTTTGAGTATCAAAATCAACTTTGATTAATTTTGAGTATCAAAATCAACTTTGATTAATTTTGAGTATCAAAATCAACTTTGATTAATTTTGAGTATCAAAATCAACTTTGATTAATTTTGAGTTTAAAAATCAACTTTGATTAATTTTGAGTATCAAAATCAACCTTGATTAATTTTGAGTATCAAAATCAACTTTGATTAATTTTGAGTATCAAAATCAACTTTGATTAATTTTGAGTATCAAAATCAACTTTGATTAATTTTGAGTATCAAAATCAACTTTGATTAATTTTGAGTATCAAAATCAACTTTGATTAATTTTGAGTATCAAAATCAACTTTGATTAATTTTGAGTATCAAAATCAACTTTGATTAATTTTGAGTATCAAAATCAACTTTGATTAATTTTGAGTATCAAAATCAACTTTGATTAATTTTGAGTATCAAAATCAACTTTGATTAATTTTGAGTATCAAAATCAACCTTGATTAATTTTGAGTATCAAAATCAACTTTGATTAATTTTGAGTATCAAAATCAACCTTGATTAATTTTGAGTATCAAAATCAACTTTGATTAATTTTGAGTATCAAAATCAACCTTGATTAATTTTGAGTATCAAAATCAACTTTGATTAATTTTGAGTATCAAAATCAACCTTGATTAATTTTGAGTATCAAAATCAACTTTGATTAATTTTGAGTATCAAAATCAACCTTGATTAATTTTGAGTATCAAAATCAACTTTGATTAATTTTGAGTATCAAAATCAACCTTGATTAATTTTGAGTATCAAAATCAACTTTGATTAATTTTGAGTATCAAAATCAACTTTGATTAATTTTGAGTATCGAAATCAACTTTGATTAATTTTGAGTATCAAAATCAACTTTGATTAATTTTGAGTATCGAAATCAACTTTGATTAATTTTGAGTATCAAAATCAACTTTGATTAATTTTGAGTATCAAAATCAACTTTGATTAATTTTGAGTATCGAAATCAACTTTGATTAATTTTGAGTATCAAAATCAACTTTGATTAATTTTGAGTATCAAAATCAACTTTGATTAATTTTGAGTATCAAAATCAACTTTGATTAATTTTGAGTATCAAAATCAACTTTGATTAATTTTGAGTATCAAAATCAACTTTGATTAATTTTGAGTATCGAAATCAACTTTGATTAATTTTGAGTATCAAAATCAACTTTGATTAATTTTGAGTATCAAAATCAACTTTGATTAATTTTGAGTATCAAAATCAACTTTGATTAATTTTGAGTATCAAAATCAACTTTGATTAATTTTGAGTATCAAAATCAACTTTGATTAATTTTGAGTATCAAAATCAACTTTGATTAATTTTGAGTATCAAAATCAACTTTGATTAATTTTGAGTTTAAAAATCAACTTTGATTAATTTTGAGTATCAAAATCAACTTTGATTAATTTTGAGTATCAAAATCAACTTTGATTAATTTTGAGTATCAAAATCAACTTTGATTAATTTTGAGTATCAAAATCAACTTTGATTAATTTTGAGTATCAAAATCAACTTTGATTAATTTTGAGTATCAAAATCAACTTTGATTAATTTTGAGTATCAAAATCAACTTTGATTAATTTTGAGTATCAAAATCAACTTTGATTAATTTTGAGTATCAAAATCAACTTTGATTAATTTTGAGTATCAAAATCAACTTTGATTAATTTTGAGTATCAAAATCAACTTTGATTAATTTTGAGTATCAAAATCAACTTTGATTAATTTTGAGTATCAAAATCAACTTTGATTAATTTTGAGTATCAAAATCAACTTTGATTAATTTTGAGTATCAAAATCAACTTTGATTAATTTTGAGTATCAAAATCAACTTTGATTAATTTTGAGTATCAAAATCAACTTTGATTAATTTTGAGTATCAAAATCAACTTTGATTAATTTTGAGTATCAAAATCAACTTTGATTAATTTTGAGTATCAAAATCAACTTTGATTAATTTTGAGTATCAAAATCAACCTTGATTAATTTTGAGTATCAAAATCAACTTTGATTAATTTTGAGTATCAAAATCAACCTTGATTAATTTTGAGTATCAAAATCAACTTTGATTAATTTTGAGTATCAAAATCAACCTTGATTAATTTTGAGTATCAAAATCAACTTTGATTAATTTTGAGTATCAAAATCAACCTTGATTAATTTTGAGTATCAAAATCAACTTTGATTAATTTTGAGTATCAAAATCAACTTTGATTAATTTTGAGTATCAAAATCAACTTTGATTAATTTTGAGTATCAAAATCAACTTTGATTAATTTTGAGTATCAAAATCAACTTTGATTAATTTTGAGTATCAAAATCAACTTTGATTAATTTTGAGTATCAAAATCAACTTTGATTAATTTTGAGTATCGAAATCAACTTTGATTAATTTTGAGTATCAAAATCAACTTTGATTAATTTTGAGTATCAAAATCAACTTTGATTAATTTTGAGTATCGAAATCAACTTTGATTAATTTTGAGTATCAAAATCAACTTTGATTAATTTTGAGTATCAAAATCAACTTTGATTAATTTTGAGTATCAAAATCAACTTTGATTAATTTTGAGTATCAAAATCAACTTTGATTAATTTTGAGTATCAAAATCAACTTTGATTAATTTTGAGTATCAAAATCAACTTTGATTAATTTTGAGTATCAAAATCAACTTTGATTAATTTTGAGTATCAAAATCAACTTTGATTAATTTTGAGTATCAAAATCAACTTTGATTAATTTTGAGTATCAAAATCAACTTTGATTAATTTTGAGTATCAAAATCAACTTTGATTAATTTTGAGTATCAAAATCAACTTTGATTAATTTTGAGTATCAAAATCAACTTTGATTAATTTTGAGTATCAAAATCAACTTTGATTAATTTTGAGTATCAAAATCAACTTTGATTAATTTTGAGTATCAAAATCAACTTTGATTAATTTTGAGTATCAAAATCAACTTTGATTAATTTTGAGTATCAAAATCAACTTTGATTAATTTTGAGTATCAAAATCAACTTTGATTAATTTTGAGTATCAAAATCAACTTTGATTAATTTTGAGTATCAAAATCAACTTTGATTAATTTTGAGTATCAAAATCAACTTTGATTAATTTTGAGTATCAAAATCAACTTTGATTAATTTTGAGTATCAAAATCAACTTTGATTAATTTTGAGTATCAAAATCAACTTTGATTAATTTTGAGTATCAAAATCAACTTTGATTAATTTTGAGTATCAAAATCAACTTTGATTAATTTTGAGTATCAAAATCAACTTTGATTAATTTTGAGTATCAAAATCAACTTTGATTAATTTTGAGTATCAAAATCAACTTTGATTAATTTTGAGTATCAAAATCAACTTTGATTAATTTTGAGTATCAAAATCAACCTTGATTAATTTTGAGTATCAAAATCAACTTTGATTAATTTTGAGTATCAAAATCAACCTTGATTAATTTTGAGTATCAAAATCAACTTTGATTAATTTTGAGTATCAAAATCAACCTTGATTAATTTTGAGTATCAAAATCAACTTTGATTAATTTTGAGTATCAAAATCAACTTTGATTAATTTTGAGTATCAAAATCAACTTTGATTAATTTTGAGTATCAAAATCAACTTTGATTAATTTTGAGTATCAAAATCAACTTTGATTAATTTTGAGTATCAAAATCAACTTTGATTAATTTTGAGTATCAAAATCAACTTTGATTAATTTTGAGTATCAAAATCAACCTTGATTAATTTTGAGTATCAAAATCAACTTTGATTAATTTTGAGTATCAAAATCAACTTTGATTAATTTTGAGTATCAAAATCAACTTTGATTAATTTTGAGTATCAAAATCAACCTTGATTAATTTTGAGTATCAAAATCAACTTTGATTAATTTTGAGTATCAAAATCAACTTTGATTAATTTTGAGTATCAAAATCAACTTTGATTAATTTTGAGTATCAAAATCAACTTTGATTAATTTTGAGTATCAAAATCAACTTTGATTAATTTTGAGTATCAAAATCAACTTTGATTAATTTTGAGTATCAAAATCAACTTTGATTAATTTTGAGTATCAAAATCAACTTTGATTAATTTTGAGTATCAAAATCAACTTTGATTAATTTTGAGTATCAAAATCAACTTTGATTAATTTTGAGTATCAAAATCAACTTTGATTAATTTTGAGTATCAAAATCAACTTTGATTAATTTTGAGTATCAAAATCAACTTTGATTAATTTTGAGTATCAAAATCAACTTTGATTAATTTTGAGTATCAAAATCAACTTTGATTAATTTTGAGTATCAAAATCAACTTTGATTAATTTTGAGTATCAAAATCAACTTTGATTAATTTTGAGTATCAAAATCAACCTTGATTAATTTTGAGTATCAAAATCAACTTTGATTAATTTTGAGTATCAAAATCAACCTTGATTAATTTTGAGTATCAAAATCAACTTTGATTAATTTTGAGTATCAAAATCAACCTTGATTAATTTTGAGTATCAAAATCAACTTTGATTAATTTTGAGTATCAAAATCAACCTTGATTAATTTTGAGTATCAAAATCAACTTTGATTAATTTTGAGTATCAAAATCAACCTTGATTAATTTTGAGTATCAAAATCAACTTTGATTAATTTTGAGTATCAAAATCAACTTTGATTAATTTTGAGTATCGAAATCAACTTTGATTAATTTTGAGTATCAAAATCAACTTTGATTAATTTTGAGTATCAAAATCAACTTTGATTAATTTTGAGTATCAAAATCAACTTTGATTAATTTTGAGTATCAAAATCAACTTTGATTAATTTTGAGTATCAAAATCAACTTTGATTAATTTTGAGTTTAAAAATCAACTTTGATTAATTTTGAGTATCAAAATCAACTTTGATTAATTTTGAGTATCAAAATCAACTTTGATTAATTTTGAGTATCAAAATCAACTTTGATTAATTTTGAGTATCAAAATCAACTTTGATTAATTTTGAGTATCAAAATCAACTTTGATTAATTTTGAGTATCAAAATCAACTTTGATTAATTTTGAGTTTAAAAATCAACTTTGATTAATTTTGAGTATCAAAATCAACTTTGATTAATTTTGAGTATCAAAATCAACTTTGATTAATTTTGAGTATCAAAATCAACTTTGATTAATTTTGAGTATCAAAATCAACTTTGATTAATTTTGAGTATCAAAATCAACTTTGATTAATTTTGAGTATCAAAATCAACTTTGATTAATTTTGAGTATCAAAATCAACTTTGATTAATTTTGAGTATCAAAATCAACTTTGATTAATTTTGAGTATCAAAATCAACTTTGATTAATTTTGAGTATCAAAATCAACTTTGATTAATTTTGAATTTCAAGATCAACTTTGATTAATTTTGAGTATCAAAATCAACTTTGATTAATTTTGAGTATCAAAATCAACTTTGATTAATTTTGAGTATCAAAATCAACTTTGATTAATTTTGAGTATCAAAATCAACTTTGATTAATTTTGAGTATCAAAATCAACTTTGATTAATTTTGAGTATCAAAATCAACTTTGATTAATTTTGAGTATCAAAATCAACTTTGATTAATTTTGAGTATCAAAATCAACTTTGATTAATTTTGAGTATCAAAATCAACTTTGATTAATTTTGAGTATCAAAATCAACTTTGATTAATTTTGAGTATCAAAATCAACTTTGATTAATTTTGAGTATCAAAATCAACCTTGATTAATTTTGAGTATCAAAATCAACTTTGATTAATTTTGAGTATCAAAATCAACTTTGATTAATTTTGAGTATCAAAATCAACTTTGATTAATTTTGAGTATCAAAATCAACTTTGATTAATTTTGAGTATCAAAATCAACTTTGATTAATTTTGAGTATCAAAATCAACTTTGATTAATTTTGAGTATCAAAATCAACTTTGATTAATTTTGAGTATCAAAATCAACTTTGATTAATTTTGAGTATCAAAATCAACTTTGATTAATTTTGAGTATCAAAATCAACTTTGATTAATTTTGAGTATCAAAATCAACTTTGATTAATTTTGAGTATCAAAATCAACCTTGATTAATTTTGAGTATCAAAATCAACCTTGATTAATTTTGAGTATCAAAATCAACTTTGATTAATTTTGAGTATCAAAATCAACCTTGATTAATTTTGAGTATCAAAATCAACCTTGATTAATTTTGAGTATCAAAATCAACTTTGATTAATTTTGAGTATCAAAATCAACTTTGATTAATTTTGAGTATCAAAATCAACTTTGATTAATTTTGAGTATCAAAATCGGGTAGTATTGAGTACCAAAATGAATAGGAATTCGTAAAATTTGAAAATCTATTTGAATACACATTCCTGGCGTCTGATATATATTTTCCGGTTTTATTTACTTTATAAACTTTCCATAGCAGCTCATTCTGAAACACAAATGATCTATGTCCACTTTAAATCACTAAAAATTGATTTTGACTATTAAAATGAAGTGAACAACCTGTTGGCCGATTTGAACCAAAATAAATAGGTCCTATATATACTGGTCCTTCGGCATTGTTTCCCAAGGCATCCCAATTTTAGTCAACTTCTGTCGTTTTGTTCAAAAATTAGTGCTGAGGAACGGACGGGCTGTGGTGTTCTATAAGCTGTCTTGGCCAGGCGAGCTAAAAATGACCGTTTTTAGCTTTCGGTTCATTTTAATTATTAATGTGACCTAAAGAGCTGTTCTATGGGCGTTTCGCAGCTAAGGTCCTCTTAAACAGATAAAAATAGTAGAAGAGAAATAGTAGTGAAAAAGTTTTCCCCAAAAATGAAAACATTTTTTCGGGCTTCGACTTCGTTCGAACATGTCCTGTTTTTGTGATTATTTTTGGTTGCCTCTACCCTTAATAAAAATTCTAGATGCCAGCCTTATCCAGAAAATATAACAAATCGGTGAATTGTTTATTTTGTATAATACTAATAGGGTAAATTTCAGTATTTTTTATTGTCATGAAACATTAAATTTTTCTTCAATTCTTCGAACAGACAAACAGAAACGTATTTAAGCTAATTATTTTGGTGGTTATTTGGCAGCTCTCTAACTAATAAATTTTAATTAATAGTAAATGGGTGCTCATCATTGTGGACTGGTTTAAAAAAACTATTAGGATGCATCGAAAAGCAGGTAAGTGAACAAGACAAAATAAAATATTTAGTTAATTGTTTTAATGATGAATTTATTTAGGCAACAGGTTCTCGTTACCTCAATTGCTCGTGTTTCCTTCCGTTGCCCCTAGATTTGGAAAAAATATGGTATATTAGGTATATATTTTGTGACTGTTAACCAAAATCAAAATATATTTTTCCGGATTAAGGGAAGGGACTCTGTCCCTTCTAAATACGTGCTTGTTTATACAGAATAGAGAGAACTCTACTATTATGCCACAATGCTAGCGATCGTCATTGGTAAATTAAAGTAGCAGAGTGAGTAGAACACATTTAGTATAAATAGCTACGGTTATCTTATTATAGACTATTACTTATTACTTATGGGGGTGCAACCCTCCGTCGAGATATCTAGCAAAATTTGCCATGAACTCGATGGATTTACATTGAGTTGAATACAAAAACATTCAAATTTTACTTTTTTAGGAAATCAAAGAAAAATCCGGTTTCAATCTTGATTTTTTTACCTAATATTCGTACAGGGACCTGGAGGGTCACAAGTTTCCGGTTTGTTCAAAAAGGTTAGTTATTTTAAAAAATATATGAACCTATCCCGCCAAAAAAAAAACTTTTTGGTAGGATAGGTGTGATCTTTGTAGGTCAAAATCATAATATGTATATACTTGTGACCCTCCAGGGTCTTCAGTCTAAATTTGGAGACTAACTATCCGAGATTGTTTGAAAATTAGGTGACTTATCCATGATTTCCTTGAGTAGGACAACACATGGAAAACCTACAACTACCGCGCCCCCTTAACAATGCTGGCTGAAACTTTCTAATTTAACAAATTTCCAAATTTCTTTTCAATTTTTTGAAATATATTATTGCAACCTAAAGGTAACATTTTCCTAAGCCAGTTAAGTCATATATATCACAATATTATAGCCTAGTTTATCGTTTTCTATCTCCCTGCAACTTAAGCATTGTGAACATAAATTAGTAATAGGGACAGTATAAAATATGCAATTAACTATATATAAACGTGGTAACAATTATAATGTGTACTTAAGAAACAATAATGTAAGATTGTAAGAATACTATCTAACTTATTCTCATATGACATTGCCCAATAGAATTTGCCTAAATTTGGACGCCATCTCGAGTCTTATCTTTCCTGTAACTAATTCCTACCTACCTTAAATCTGCTCTACTTCTACACTATAAATAACTTATCTACCTATGTTAATTACTATCTAATTTCTTTCAATGAACTCCAGAAACTTACCAGTAGTAGGGGGAGGACGTAGTAGGCCACACACTACGCCATCTTGGATTCTGAACGCTTGAACACTCAGCTACATAGCCTGCGGTACTGTGGAGTTACATGCACTAACTTTACTCTTATGCTTGGATAGTAGTCCTCACCCCACATTATCTTGAATTCTTACGCTTGCATACTTATCCTCATAGCCTACGGCTCTCATCAAACACAGTCACTAACCTAATCCCTTATGCTCGGATAGTAATCCTCACCCTCAGTGTATATTTGGATAGCCACAACCATAACCCAAGGCATTCATGATAGTACAGGTACCAATTTAACTCGTACACTTGGATAGTAGCAGCCATACTCTGCGAAAATTTATTAATACATCATTCACAATTTAATGATTACATATAATTAACGTGATACAATATAGATATATCGTATTCATATATGCCTATCTATAAGGGTGGTTAATGTAAAATATAATAAATGACAATGCAAATTGGATCTCTTTGAATATCCAATGATAATGATGAAGACCAATGTGTGTAGACACCACCTGATAATAATATTAATTTTATAATTTTAATTAAATAGATACAAAGTGTACACACATACAGACACGATAGTATAAACTAAATTATATTAATTAATTATTATTGACTGTCGAATATTGGTTTTTATGTTTTAAGACGGACAACTTATTTAAAAATTTCGCAAGGATTTCGCTAAGAATAAAGTACTGCTCAGGTATAAAATTTTTATGTTTGATTAGAGAGACCGATGGTCTGGATTATAATTAGTCGGTGGTCAGTGCGGTAATTGAAGTCCTTAGTATGCAATAAATTATATTAAATGTTCAAATATTTTACCAACCGCAACAGTAACCGCAACAACCGCACCATCAACCGCAGAAATTTTATCAACAATTGTATTAAATACTGTATCAACAGTGTTATTTACAGAAAAAACACTTGTTATTTTATTAAGGTTATGTGAATTTATCAAAATAATTTTAAAAGTACACTCGAAAACAAAGTTCTATATACCTGAGACTACATGTGCTTATGTAATGTACACTCCAATGTTTGGATGGTCAGAATAGTAGCCTGTGACAATTTATTAATACATCATTGAAAGTTTTAATGTATAAGGGGATTGGACGGGAGTAAAGGGAATAGCATGCAATGGACAAACGAAAAAGTTTTAGGTACCTATGGGTACTTGGTAATCTCAAGTATTGGTAAACATCAACTGGTACACTGTAGTGTACATTACAAGGGTATACAGAAATGTACCTTTTAGGTATCATGCAATATTATTGCAACAGAAATAAGTTATTTTCTACAATGTAGTAGAATTGAAACAATAGAAATGCTATGACATTTAATCAAATAATCCTTTCTCGGAAATTCCTTTACATAAAAGAATGTATCTTGTACGTCTGTTTCATTCACAACATATGACAAATGTCATTGCAACCGATTTAAATTTATATGAATTTAAATGCTATTGATGATAATTGGATGAAAATAAGTGAATTTTGTTCAATGTGTAATTATATTATTAATTGGTTTATTAATAGATTTTCATGATTATTTTAGATACAGATTTTTATTTAGTATTGAGTGCGTCAACAATTGGGAAAAATAACTTTTTCGTTAATTTAAATCCATCTTTTTCTGCTGCTTTTAGGATAGTTCTTAAAATGTCCAAAGACATATCCGTTAGTTCATCATCTCCATTGTCATCATCTTCATCTCCATCATCAGTTTCGTCATCGTTATTATCAGATTCCTTGTCTTCGTTACTTTCACTATCATTTTCATCGTCACAGAACTCAGATTTATCTCCACAAACTTCATCATGGCTTTTTGTGCAATTCAATAATGATTTTCGCAAATTTTTGCTAAGCTTAATGTAATTAAATTCTGCATTATGAACCATTCTTTGAAACATGTTAATGCATTCTGTTGTAAAAATCTTCGTCTTCTGCTGAGTCAGCATTTGATTCCAAATTACTGTCACCTGAGTTAGATTCTTCTTCAGAACGATTATTTTGTGGAAGGGGATAATATTTGTTTTTTAGAAGATTGATGGCTCCTTCAGAACGATAATTTTGTGAAAGGGGATGATATTTGTTCTTTAGAGGATTGAAAGCGTTAGTAATCTGTGCGACTTCATCATCCGATTCAACGTCAGAATATTTCCTTTTACGACAATTTTTACCCGTTAATGAACCTCCAGACTGCATTTTGCCATGTACTTCTCTTTGGTGACGGAATAAATTTCCATTATTATAAAAGCATTTTCCGCATACTTTACAATTCATTGTCAAAACTGTACTTGAAATGTAGTAATTAATACTTTGAGGAACGATCAGTTGTGTTTGGCTGCCAAATGTACAATGAAGTAAATACAAAAAGTCATAGCCGTTTTGTGTTTTCATATTTTGTAAGACAAAAGATACAATGCTGTGTTATGCAATACAATACGATGTGATGATATCTATCAGTCGTGAAGAACCGCTCTGCGGTTTTATGAACCGCACTGCGGTTTTACAAAACGCGATACAATGCGATGCGATTCAATACGATGCGATGCGATGCAATACGATGCGATGCAATGCGATGCAATACGATGCGATGTAATGCGATGCAATGCGATGTAATGCGATGCGATGCAATACGATGTGATGTAATGCGATGCAATACGATGTGATGTAATGCGATGCAATACGATGCGATGCGATTCGATGCAACACGATGCGATGCAATACGATGCGACACTATATAATGCGATGCAATACGATGCGATGCAATACAATGTGATGCAATACGATGCGATGCTATACAATGCGATACAATGCAAAGCTATACAATACACTGCTAATCAATACAATGCTATACAATACACTGCTAATCGATACAATGCCATTCAACGTGATGCGACTCAATCCATGTAATAAATTTGATTCAGCCTTAAAAACCATTAAACATTGGATTAACGCTTGAAAAAAGAATTGTGGTATGTTAAATAGTTAATTATATCAAGAAACATCATTTATGGGTTACTTATCAATCACATGTCACAAGGCAGGTCACAGGTCAAGAGAGCCAACAGAAACGATCGTAGACGTTTCTCCGCTATTTTATGTGTCTCACAAGCTCCCTAGACCTGTGACCTGCCCTGTGACATGTGATTGATAAGTAACCCATAAATGATGTTTCGTGATATAATTAACTATTTAACATACCACTTTTTTTTTTTCAAGCATTAGTCCAATGTTTAATGGTTTTTAAGGCTGAATCAAATTTATTACATGGATTGAGTCGCATCACATTGAATGGCATTGTATTGATTAGCAGTGTATTGTATAGCATTGTATTGATTAGCAGTGTATTGTATAGCTTTGCATTGTATCGCATTGTATAGCATCGCATCGTATTGCATCACATTGTATTGCATCGCATCGTATTGCATCGCATTATATAGTGTCGCATCGTATTGCATCGCATCGTGTTGCATCGAATCGCATCGCATCGCATCGTATTGCATCGCATTACATCACATCGTATTGCATCGCATCGCATTACATCGCATTGCATCGCATTACATCGCATCGTATTGCATCGCATTGCATCGCATCGTATTGCATCGCATCGCATCGTATTGAATCGCATCGCATTGTATCGCGTTTTGTAAAACCGCAGTGCGGTTCATAAAACCGCAGAGCGGTTCGTAAAACCGCAATGCGGTTCTTCACGACTGATAGATATCATGACATCGTATTGTAATGCATAATGCAGCATTGTATCTTTTGTCTTACAAAATATGAAAACACAAAACGGATATGACTTTTTGTATTTATTTTATTGTACATTTGGCAGCCAAACACAACTGATCGTTCCTCAAAGTATCAATTACTACATTTCAAGTACAGTTTTGACAATGAATTGCAAAGTATGCGGAAAATGCTTTTATAATAATGGAAATTTATTCCGTCACCAAAGAGAAGTACATGGCAAAATGCAGTCTGGAGGTTCATTAACGGGTAAAAATTGTCGTAAAAGGAAATATTCTGACGTTGAATCTGATGATGAAGTCGCACAGATTACTAACGCTTTCAATCCTCTAAAGAACAAATATCATCCCCACAAAATTATCGTTCTGAAGGAGTTATCAATCAAGCGGTACCTCCTAATACTATTCCAATATCAATTATTAGGGAGTTTTGCGCTAGAATTATGTTATATTGTAGGACATGTAATAAATTTAAGTTTTGAATCCTGTACTGTACCTAGTGTATGGAAAGAGGCTACTGTAACTGTGATACCTAAAGTTAAGAGTGTAAAGTCAATTAATGACCTCCGTCCGATATCTACTACTAGTCCTTTTGCACAATTGATGGAAACTGTTATATACCCTAGGATTAATAGTAAATTAATGCAAAGTGTCAGTGAACAACAATTTGGGTCGCAAAAAGCGTGTAGCACAATCCATTATCTCGTAGGTTTAATGGATTTTGTGCTAAAAGCACTTGAAGTTGCAGGGTCAAAGGTTATTCTGTACCTATTTGATATTTCGAAAGCATTCGAATTAGTTGAACACTCACTGCTAATTAACTACTTGTATAAGAACTGCAAAGTTGACTTATTTACCATTTTATGGCTAGTCAGTTTTTTATCAAATCGCACACAAAGGGTTAAATGTGGTAACAATGTATCCGATAGTTTGGTATGTAGTTGTGGCACGCCACAAGGTACAAAAACAGGTCCTATATGTTTTTTAGCACAGATAAACCCTATATTAATTGAATTTGAGTTTAAATATAAAAGTAACGGTTTCTCAATTTTTGGTTTCGTCGATGATACGACCGTAGCCGAAGTAATACTCAAAGGTAATGAACCGAGAGGCCAAGAGATGTTAAATGACATGTGTGAATGGGTAAAAGTTAGAAAGATGGCATTTAACCCTCTAAAATGTGGGTATGTTGTAATCGACCCTTCACGAGACAAGTCAGTAAGTAGTAACTGGAAATTTGAAATTGACGGTATAGAAATACAGCGACTAGAGAAAGTCAAGTTATTAGGCATTACAATTTCAAGCAACCTTAAGTATGACGCCCATATTGAAAATGTGACTAAAAAAGCCTCAGCAAAAATGTATATACTTCATAATCTTAAGAGATTTGGGTTTTGCGCAAACGACCTATTACATGCATATACATGCTATATAAGGCCTATATTGGAATATGGATGTGTTGTTTGGGGTCCTGCTTTAAGTATCAACCTGTGTAATATGTTAGAAGATGTGCAAAAGCGTGCCCTGTCAATAGTAATAAGTTCCAAAATAACAGAAAATAAATACAATGAAACATGTACTATACTTGGTATTGAAAGACTTGACACACGGCGAAAGAGTTTATTAGAATGTTTTGGCAAACAGCTATTCTATTCAGATAGATTCCGTGCAATATTGCCTCCTCCTTATTTAAACGAAAAACGAGTCACTAGACAGGTGAAAGGTTTTCTGTTACAACCCCTTAGTGCAAAAATCAAAAAAAGGTATGAAAATTCGACGATACCCCAAATTGTTAACTTGTTAAATTCCCTTCATATGAAGAATCAAATCAATTGTTAATTACTAATTGTTACCTACTTGTAATTGATTAAGTTTATAATAATTATAAGGATATCTACAAATTCTTTAAATCTGTTATTTCTGATGTACTTCCGGTTTTTGATTTCAGTTTTATAACTGCCCTGTAACCTCTCAGTTAATAAAGATACAATACAATACAATACAATACAATCTCCTAAAAATAAATATTATCCCCTATCACAAAATAATCGTTCTGAAGAAGAATCTAACTCAGGTGACAGTAATTTAGAATCAAATGCTGACTCTGCTGAAGACGAAGATTTTACAACAGAATGCATTAACATGTTTCAAAGAATTGTTCATAATGCAGAATTTAATTATATTAAGCTTAGCAAAAATTTGCTAAAATCATTATTGAATTGCACAAAAAGCCATGATGAAGTTTGTGAAGATAAATCTGAGTTGTGTGACGATGAAAATGATAGTGAAAGTGACGAAGACGAGGAATCTGATAATAACGATGACGAAACTGATGATGGAGATGAAGATGATGACAATGGAGATGATGAACTAACGGATATGTCTTTGGACATTTTAAGAACTATCCTAAAAGCAGCAGAAAAAGATGGATTTAAATTAACGAAAAAGTTATTTTTCCCAATTGTTGACGCACTCAATACTAAATAAAAATCTGTATCTAAAATAATCATGAAAATCTATTAATAAACCAATTAATAATATAATTACACATTGAACAAAATTCACTTATTTTCATCCAATTATCATCAATAGCATTTAAATTCATATAAATTTAAATCGGTTGCAATGACATTTGTCATATGTTGTGAATGAAACAGACGTACAAGATACATTCTTTTATGTAAAGGAATTTCCGAGAAAGGATTATTTGATTAAATGTCATAGCATTTCTATTGTTTCAATTCTACTACATTGTCGAAAACAACTTATTTCTGTTGCATTAATATTGCATGATACCTAAAAGGTACATTTTTGTATACCTTTGTAATGTACACTACAGTGTACCTGTTGATGTTTACCAATACTTGAGATTACCAAGTACCCTTAGGTACCTAAAACTTTTTCATTTGTCCATTGCATGCTATTCTCTTTACTCCCGTCCAATCCCCTTATACATTAAAATTTTCAATGATGTATTAATAAACTGTCACAGGCTACTATTCTGACCATCCAAACATTGGAGTGTACATTACATAAGCACATGTAGTCTCAGGTATATAGAACTTTGTTTTCGAGTGTACTTTTAAAATTATTTTGATAAATTCACATAACCTTAATAAAATAACAAGTGTTTTTTCTGTAAATAACACTGTTGATACAGTATTTAATACAATTGTTGATAAAATTTCTGCGGTTGATGGTGCGGTTGTTGCGGTTACTGTTGCGGTTGGTAAAATATTTGAACATTTAATATAATTTATTGCATACTAAGGACTTCAATTACCGCACTGACCACCGACTAATTATAATCCAGACCATCGGTCTCTCTAATCAAACATAAAAATTTTATACCTGAGCAGTACTTTATTCTTAGCGAAATCCTTGCGAAATTTTTAAATAAGTTGTCCGTCTTAAAACATAAAAACCAATATTCGACAGTCAATAATAATTAATTAATATAATTTAGTTTATACTATCGTGTCTGTATGTGTGTACACTTTGTATCTATTTAATTAAAATTATAAAATTAATATTATTATCAGGTGGTGTCTACACACATTGGTCTTCATCATTATCATTGGATATTCAAAGAGATCCAATTTGCATTGTCATTTATTATATTTTACATTAACCACCCTTATAGATAGGCATATATGAATACGATATATCTATATTGTATCACGTTAATTATATGTAAGCATTAAATTGTGAATGATGTATTAATAAATTTTCGCAGAGTATGGCTGCTACTATCCAAGTGTACGAGTTAAATTGGTACCTGTACTATCATGAATGCCTTGGGTTATGGTTGTGGCTATCCAAATATACACTGAGGGTGAGGATTACTATCCGAGCATAAGGGATTAGGTTAGTGACTGTGTTTGATGAGAGCCGTAGGCTATGAGGATAAGTATGCAAGCGTAAGAATTCAAGATAATGTGGGGTGAGGACTACTATCCAAGCATAAGAGTAAAGTTAGTGCATGTAACTCCACAGTACCGCAGGCTATGTAGCTGAGTGTTCAAGCGTTCAGAATCCAAGATGGCGTAGTGTGTGGCCTACTACGTCCTCCCCCTACTACTCTTACCATCTGACTTTCCGACCAATATGTTTACCATGCTTTGCGCACCGAAAAATCTAGTCTAGAAATACGACCCTTTTCCCCTTGCTAAAATTACTTTTAATTCTACTTCAAAACTGCCCTATACCAATTTAAATTAGACGCTAACTACAACACAACCGCTGTTTCCTAAAATAAATCTAAGCCATATTGCCCAATCAAATTAGGTATTTATCAAATGTACAATCCCATCCAAACCAGCAAATAAACTTATTTTGCAACAATAATAATTAGGGATCTGTGTACAAAAAGAATATATCGCGGCGACATTTTTTCAGCAAATAAAAATTCCCATAATTTAATCAAAATAAACAAACTCGAATTGTTCAGGGTGTTGAAAATTAAGTTTCCCACTTTCAAAGTCAAAGATAGTATAAGGAGAAGATTCGGTCGGACACTAGCAAATATTTTTATCGCCAATAGAGATGTGACGTCACCCGATGTTTGGCCTGTATACAATTTCTTTGAGGAGGTCCTCCGAATTTGGGCGCCATGGCCCCATGCATGGAACTTTGGGCGCCCAAAGTAAGACTGTTCTAATAATAATGCATTTAGTGCATCAAAATTAAGTAGACGGGTTTGTGAAATGTTGAGGTTAGTAAATTTATTGCAGAAGTGAACTTGGTCAAAGCACATCTCAGACTGCCTTACTACAGATCAGAAGTTACAGCTATAATCTAATATTATGTAGACATTAAACATATTGTTTGCTGTATTACAGCACATAGCCCACTTCTCATGACTTCTTAGGTCAGAGTAGCAATACAACACCTATTTTAATTACAGTTAACATGTTATATCTAAACTTTACAAAGACGTTTAGGGCGCCGAAGCCGTCCAACAGGCATTAGATTCGCAAAAATCGACTTTCGCTACTTTGGGCGCCCAGGTGACCAAAAAAGAAATTGCAGGCCCGTCCGATGTCATCAGAACAGTACGTACATTCCAGTGGGATTCTATGTGAATTCGATGTGACATAAACGGCCGTCTTGCGGTTAGTTTTCTCAGTATTATACTTTATTTCGAACATCGCTTGTTTCAGGTATGTTATGTACAAGACATAACTGTGTGGCAAATTAAAGGTAAGGGGTAATAAGCTACTATAAATTATTGCTCCGAGACCGAGTTCAGAAATAAGTGAGGAGGATGTGGGTCGTGGATGAGACATTTTTGGAGGCGACTTTCAGACTTTAAAAATGTTTTCTGCATGACACTTTCACTTTTCCAGACTGAGAAAATGGAAGCACCACCTTTTATAATTTAGAAAATATTAGGAAAAGTCTGGGAAAGTGTCGCGACAGAAAAGGTTTGCAAAGTGCGAAAGAGCCTCCATTCCTACACCCGAAACCTATAGTTGATGTACTCAATACAAAACCGCATTGTTGAACCTTTTTAAGCGTGACAATTCGATTTTTAAAACTTAGGCTGAATTTAGGCAGCGGGATATTGTTGCCTCCATTGCCCCTATCCCGTTGCCCCATGTTTGACCACTTACTTTGGGAATTAAACATTTAGAGAGCCATATTTTTAAAATTTATTCATTTAATTCCCCACCAGGCGAACTATTGCGAATTGGGGAACTAAATCGATTAACACGGTAACCTATTACTTTTAAATTTCACCCGTTGCCCAAGTGCTTCTAATGTGCCTACCTAATCTATTGATTTCGTTGCCCGCGTTGCTCCAATACACAATATTTTGCACGTATACTGCTTTTTGTTTCGCCTCCCTCGAAAACTTACTCTGGCGGCAGGCCTACTCTTGACACTTCTAGACTACTATTTGTCAAAAAAGATGGAATAAAATTAATTGAATGGCAAAAATCAGGTTTGAAAACAGCCAACTTTTTTGCGCATATCGCATTGACCATAAAATACGTTTTAAGACCACACTTTCTTTAAAATCGACCCAAAACAAAATTTTTAAGCCGGTTCTGTGTATTCGCAGGTTATTATTTATATACAAACTCAGTCAGACTCATTTTGTTTTTATGGAGATTTAACACTAGGCTAATATTTATTTTTACCACCCTGGCCCATTTTTGATTCGCTGTTACTCTTTTTGGTTTCCTAAGTTTCCAACTTGAAAACTTGTGTCAGCGAGATTCTTTTTTTATACAGGTCCTCAATTATCATTGGTCTCTAATATCTCCCGCTAACAGAGCAAGTATCCTTACATTAGACTCTGATTGTGACTGTAACCAAATTCCCTGCTCTTGTCTCTCAGTTTACCCGGCTAAACGAATTCTGAACCTGTCGCAGTATTTAGAAAATACGCTGGTTGGAAATCGTTTAGCATTTTACTCTCGTTAGACAAAATATACCCTGTGTAAATATGTAGGCAAAAATTAAGCCTGATTAATACACAGGGTATATTTTGTCTAACGAAACACCACCAATTTCCGGGTGTGGCAAAGGCCGCCTTTGAAGAGAATGAAATGAGGTAAGTATATATTTAGGAAAACTTGTATCTAGCCAGAGAATATTGATCGCAGAATAACAAAATTGGTTTCTAAAAACGCAGAAAATGTCAGTTTATAGTAGTTTGCACTTAGATTCCTAATTTTTCCCTCTGCTTACCAGATAATAATGATTTCATGGGAAAAATGCAATAACTCGCAAACTAAAGTAAAAATTATGAATTTACGCGCACTGTCTAAATTATCCCAGGGAGATAATTCTCAAATCGAAACGGAATCTCTAAATTCTCATTGGTCGATGCATTTTTAAAATTGACCTATCAGAGCACAGCACTTCATTTCAAAATTTTATAGGATTTTCATAAAGCATTCTCAGGGGAAATATTTATAGAAATACTGAACTTTGCATTACAGACTTGTGACTTGTAACATTAAGAAATGCAGAGTAATTTTTTTAGCATATGAATACCACTAATCGTAAATAGAAAACTTACCCTTTAGCATAACATAATTGTAGGCTGCTGATGCAGATGACTAAAGTAGGGCTTGTAAACCCGGACGGAAATTCAAAACCCGGGTTTCGGGTAAAACCGGGTTTTGAAGGCTCAGAACCGGGTTCGGAACCGGGTTTGGAACATGTTTATTTTTTACGTGTAATTATGATGCACACCGCCAATTTAGAATGATATTTTTTAACTAAACACAATCTTTCTTTAATGAAATACATCAGACGTCACATTAGTCATTAATTTCAGTATTTTCAGTCAGTTTATATAAAGACAGGGTGTAATGGAACATAATATATGTTTTCCTAGTGACTTATCATGGATAACTCATTAGATTTTTAATCAATCTGGACAATGTAAGTGTAGGCGTGCCTTCGAATGCCCAAATTTCTATATCAAGGTACGCTTTTATTAGTTACCAAAATAATTCCGAAAAATTGTAAGTGTAAAATTAAGTGAATTGATTATTATACAATTTTTGCTATCTAACAAAATTCAAGAGGTCGTTGAGGTCTGATATAAAACGTTTCTGTTGCACACAATGAGAAATTGAAGTTGACGATGCGCTACTTACTAAGAGAATAGATTTTTTGATATTATTTCCAGTTTTAATATTTGAAACACGCATAAAACCTAGTATCTGAATTTAGTGTTTAATTAGTAAAAACCCGGGTTGGTCAATGACAAAACCCGGTTACCGGGTACCCGAAACCCGGATTTTTACCCGGTTTTCAGAACCGTCCAGAACCGGGTTTACAAGCCCTAGACTAAAGGCTGTAGTTTAATTAACGCAACACATTTATTAGAACCATTAAATTCTGACAAATCATGGACAATTGACGAGAGGACGAATGTTACGTGTGACTCTTGGACTAATCATGACAAGAATGATTTTGTTACAACTAAAATCTATGACCTAACAACTTGTTTAGTAATATTATTATATTTATCAGTTACTTAGCCACTACTACATTTAGTAGTAGCTAAGTAGCTGATATTTAGCTATTTAGTAGGTAGCTCCAAACAATAATCCTATAAGCTTTAATACAATTGCATTGCGTACTTAATCCTATTAAATAATGCAATTAACTTTCGAATTGTAATAAAACACACTAAAATAGACTAGACTAGCTTTGCTGAAAGGAGAAATGGTTGACACTTGGTTTTCAGTTCTGTGTAGTGTATTACTCTCTCTGAAACAATACAATTACACAGGGCCGCCCTAAGGGTCTTTGTCACCCCGGGCAAAATAAAAAAAGCCGCCCTTTGAGATACATTTTGAAGTCCATTTTATTAATGCCATTATTAAAATAAAAATGTATCAAATAATGATTTGGAAATTAATTATAACCGGTAAAATCAATAAGTATATTCAAGCCCTTGGATTATCAATGTAATGCCACTGACAAGCTAGAACGTATACAGAACTGTGATTAGGAGGGGGCTAAGATTTCCAATAGATATTTTAATAATATATATTCGCGCTTAGCGCGAAAATTTTCGACATTCTTTGTCGGAAATGAGTCAAAAATGGCCTATAGATGGCAAATAATCCGCGCGAAGCGCGAAATTTTTTGGTATTTTTAAAAAAATTCCCTTTTGTCGAATTCCGGGGGGGATGGGGGTAAAGACCATCCCTCAATACGTCCTTGCTGACAAGTCCGTATGGTGTTATGTCGTACTTTTGCTGCCTAAGACCATCACTTGATTTGGATTTGCGATAACTATCAAATTGTGGACAAGGAAGACAAGGATGAGTGGATTGGTATATGATGTCAATCTTATTATCAGGCATCGAAAAACTTAAAATTTCCACAGTAACAGGCTCCTCCCACTTTCTAATTTCCACACTTTAGCTCCGCCCCGAAGCCACGCCCCCTTCGGGGGCGGGGCTTGGGGGCGGGGCTAATCCACATTTCCAGTGCAACATGAATTTTCTAAAAAAAAATCCTGCACAACCTGTATTTTAAAAAAATTCCAATTTCCCCCAAATTTCCATTTTATCCCAAAATTTCCAGTTTCCCCCAAATTTCCATTTTCACTCAAATTTTCCAGTTTACCCCAAATTGCAATTTTATACCAAATTTCCAGTTTACCCCAAATTGCAATTTTATACCAAATTTCCAGTTTACCCCAAATTGCAATTTTATACCAAATTTCCAGTTTACCCCAAATCTCCATTTTATACCAAAATTTCCAGTTTTCCCCAAATTTCCAGTTTTCCCCAAATTTCCAGTTTTCTCCAAATTTCCATTTTCACTCAAAATTTCCAGTTTACCCCAAATCTCCATTTTATACCAAAATTTCCAGTTTTCTCTAAATTACCATTTTCACTCAAATTTTCCAGTTTATTCCCATATTTCTAGTTTTGCCTAAATTTCCTTTTTATACCAAAATTTCCAGTCTTTCCCAAATTTCTATTTTATACCAAAATTTCCAGGTTTCCCCAAATGTCCATTTTATACCAAAATTTCCAGGTATCCTCAATTTTCCAATTTATACCGAGATTTCCAGTTTTTCCCAAATTTCCATTTTATACCAAAATTTCCAGTATCCAAAATTTTCATTTTATACCAAAATTTCCAGCTTCTTCCCAATTTTCTAGTTATGCCTAAATTTCTTATTTTCACTCAAATTTTCCAGTTTTTTCCTAAATTTCCAGTTTTCCCCTCCATTTTATACCAAAATTTCCAGTTTTCCCCAAATTTCTATTTCACTTAAATTTTTCAGTTTTTTCCAATTTTATAGTTTTTCCTTACAATTTCATTTTCACTAAAATTTCCAGTATTTTTCAAAATTTTCAGTTTTTCTCTAATTTGCAATTTAAACCCAAATTTCCAGTTCTTCCCTAAATTTCCAGTTTTCTCCAAATTTCCCTTTCCCCAAATTTCCCGTTGTACGGCTTTATTATTTCTAATTTTGCTGAGAAATTTTATTTTTTACCAAAATTTCCAGTTTTTCCCAAATATCCAGGTTTTCTCCAAATTTCCAGTTTTCCCCAAAACCAAACTACTGTAATTAAGAGTTAGCTATAAATGCGTACTCGACTCAAACGCCATACTCATTTTTCATGGTTTCATAATAAAACCAATTTTCATTCAGTTTAAAAAAAATTAAATGGTCAAAAAAATTTTGCCGAGCCCCAACTTTCAGTTTTCCAGCTTTTAAATTTCAAATTTCCACGCTTCACATTCCAATTTCCACACTAAGTTCCGCCCCCTTCGGGGGCGGGGCTTACTGTGGGAGGAGCAAGGTTTGATTTCCACAGCAACCTCGTTGCAAGGTTGCAAGAGATTTTCGATGCCTGCTTATTATTTGAGATTTTCCCATCTTCCAAACAGCGTAAATGTAACGGATTCTTAATATTTTGCCGCCCCCAAACATTTGCCGCCCTGGGCGGCTGCCCTGCTTGCCCATGCCTCGGGGCGGCCCTGCAATTACAAGATATCAAAAGTATTTTGTATACAATAAAAAATTATTTATGTGGAATAATGGAATTACGATGCTGTAATGGTTTTCATACATGCTAAAAAAGTTAGTCCGCATTTCTTTATATTACTAGTCACAAGTCTGTAATGCAAAGTTCAATATTTCAAAAAATATTTCCCCTGGGAATGCTTTATGAAAATCATATAAAATTTTGAAATTAAATGCCTTGCTCTGATTGTTAAATTTCATAAATGTAGCGACCAATGAGAAGCGAGATTTATTTCCGTTTCTATTTGAAAATTATATCCTTGTGATAATTTGGACAGTAAACTATTAATGTTTTCGATAATGTACCCTAAGTGCACCATAAGTGGACTGGAGAAATGAGCAAATGTGGATTTACGTAAGATGTGGCATAATAATAAATAAATCGCGGTGGCGGTTGGCCCATCAAGAACGTACTACACTAAAATTCGTCGTGCGGTAGTAGTTGAATTTTTGTCCACTAGATACCACTTGTGCTCGTCTCCTCTCGTCTTAGTAGAACCCATAATATCTAACAATGGGCTGCCAATTAACCCGTCTTTATTTTAATGTAATTTGTCAGTAAAAAGTAGACGTCATTATATTTTAAATGTTGTCATTATCTTTAAATGAAATTGTCTTTAAAAATTAAAGCAAATTGGCAGTAAATAAATGAAAGTTGGTAGTAAAATAAGGTACAATATTTAAGGCTACTGACAGAAAGTAATGACAGTTTCCATGACTGAGAGTAAATACATAAGAGACCACGCAGGCTGGGAACAAAATGTTACAGCCAAAGTTGTTACTTTCATATTCTAATCAACTTAGTGATTACGCCAATTATTCTAAACGTTTAATGTAGATAGTATTATATCGACCTGCATAATAATTGTAGGCTAATAAGTAATGTTAATGGGTATGTCTCATAACTGCCGTCGGCGTAGGCTAAGTTATGAGGCCAAAATTCATCTGTATTTGGTGGTTTTCAAACTTGATTTAAAAATCAAATAAAATGTAACACGCAATTTTTTCATAAAAGTTGCTGGAACTTACCTTCTCTCTGGGGATATGCTTAAAAGTGTCAAAAACCCAGGCCAACCCTAATTTTAAGAGATACAAGACCTCTACTCCCGTTTCTTATTGCACATTATCTTCCTTTTCGATCTTTTGTGCATATTACCATTGTGCTTTTAGTTTTTAGAACACTTGTACACAAAACTTCGAAATTTTAATTTTCAGACTACAATGTACACAAAACTTCGAAATTTTAATTTTCAGACCACAATGTACACAAAACTTCGAAATTTTAATTTTCAGACCACAATGTACACAAAACTTCGAAATTTTAATTTTCAGACCACAATGTACACAAAACTTCGAAATTTTAATTTTCAGACCACAATGTACACAAAACTTCGAAATTTTAATTTTCAGACCACAATGTACACAAAACTTCGAAATTTTAATTTTCAGACCACAATGTACACAAAACTTCGAAATTTTAATTTCCAGACCACAATGTACACAAAACTTCGAAATTTTAATTTTCAGACCACAATGTACACAAAACTTCGAAATTTTAATTTTCAGACCACAATGTACACAAAACTTCGAAATTTTAATTTTCAGACCACAATGTACACAAAACTTCGAAATTTTAATTTTCAGACCACAATGTACACAAAACTTCGAAATTTTAATTTTCAGACCACAATGTACACAAAACTTCGAAATTTTAATTTTCAGACCACAATGTACACAAAACTTCGAAATTTTAATTTTCAGTTCAGACCAAGCCTTGTTAATATAGTATATACCGACAAATTACATTTAACGAAAACTGATAAGTTTGATTGTTTTACTGAAAAATTACATTAATCATTTACTGACTGAATATTAAATTTAAAGACATGTTCTATTGTTTCAAAGACAAAGTTATTAAAGAAAATTTGAATTATTTTAATGACAAATTCCATTAAAATAATCCCAATTTTTTAATACCCCCTAACAATGTACCTATAGAAGGAAATCAGCGCAAACATCACATTTGACAAAAGTGGTCAGAAAAATTTGTTTTCAAGTTCAAGTGTTATCAGTCAAAATTAATCGATTTTGAGGATATTGGGAAAATTAATAATAAATTTATTACATTTACAATAAATTTGGGAAAAGGCTTAGTTAGTTACATTACCATAAATGTGTAGAATTTATTTAGTGTTATCATTATCATTTAAACGAATGAATTACAACGACAGCAAAAACAAAGACTCAATTTTATCAACAACTAACATTGCCCACTTGCCCACAAGTAATGATATTAGTCTGCCTAAATCTAGTCATCGTCACTTTTACTGTCCTTGTTTTTACATTATTCCGTTGTTTAAGTAAATATAAGAAAAATTGATTTAAATAATCATTTTCTTAAAGTCAAATAGTGAGACGTGTCCATTTCTTATACCGGAATCTTCAGATACTATGGAACAAGAAATTAATACAGATTTAAAAAGTAATGATTTAAAGACCGCAAGATATAATCCTTCACCAGCTCCTTCATTTAACGGAAACGGAAACATAAATTGTTCAGGTATATCTAACAGATGCTGCCAATGTGTATTTTATACTTTGCACTGACACTGACAAGTGACATCACTATTATAAGTTATTATATATTATGAAAATAAGTATCCATATGTGTTTGTAAATTATATATCGTATCTACATCTAGTGCATATATGTTTTAATCACTGATCATATATGAAATTATAAGGATTCATTACCGACAAAGCTATATTTATGTACAAAATTGGGATTGAAAGTAAAATTAATCACTAAACGTACCAGAAACTACAGATTAAAGATAGTAGATTAAAAAATGGCCGCACAAACTGCTTTTACTATGTGTAAATTAACACTGTAATTGAAAAAAGTCCAAAAGTTATTACAACATGAAATCCAAAGAGCACATCCGGTAAAATAATAATACACGTATGTGGGTTTTATGATTATGAGTGTAATTACATACATCTTTAAACGGCCCTTTAACGGGAAATCCACAAAATATCATTTACCATTTATTATTATTTCGCCGTCACAGTTCCCCCATTGTATTCGACAGACAATGAATTATATCGTCCCTTAAGGATGCAAAAGACCTTAATCCACTTTTCGTTGGGCAGTAAAAAGAGCCTTAATCCATTTTTCGTTTGGCAGTGAAAAGAGCCTCCCTCCACTTTTCGTTTGGCAGTGAAAAGAGCCTCAACCCATAAGAATGCATTCAGTGGGGCCCAGTGGATTTTAAGAGAGTTAATTAACTTGCTTAATGTGATTGCTTTAGTGCACAGTTGGTTATTTATCATCGTCATTACTTAATTACATTTAATAATTACTTAAATAATTAATCTTCAATCCATTTAAGTGATCTAAACCAAGCGAGATAAATTGTACGGTGAGCATTAGTGCGGTAAAACCATCGCAGAGAGTAGAAACAGTATGTATTCTTTCGCCCCTATTTAGACTCCAATGGATTCATAATAATATCAACAACAACAACTATGGTTGTAAATGACACAAAATTCATTACATACAACCTACTAACAATCACATTAACCAAGTTAATTAATTCTCCTAAACTTATTATTTGGCCAATATTTATTCTTAACACTGTGCCCCGCTTAATGCATGCGTGTGGGTTAAGGCTCTTTTCACTGCCAAACGAAAAGTGGAGGGAGGCTCTTTTCACTGCCAAACGAAAAATGGATTAAGGCTCTTTTCACTGCCCAACGAAAAGTGGATTAAGGTTTTTTGCATCCTTAAGGGACGATATGTTGCAATACAAAAGACTCAACTTCAGCTCAAACTTCGAGGTCTAACTACACTATTCCACCACGAGTCTATTGGGGAACAACTCATAACCGAAACCCGACAATATTTCCCGAACGACGAATGTCAGTTTGCACAGTAAGCAAAATGTTAATGACAACATTACTAAATGTGATTGACTACATATACGAATGCGATTGACTACAAATACGACTGCGATGGACTACATATACGACTGAGATTGACTACATGTTATACGAATGCAATTAAAGATATGAAATAAACAAGTAGTACTTTCAATTATTATTATTTATAAATTATATTGTATTTATATATTTTGAAATACAAAATAGCCGAATTCCAAGTTGGAAGGCAATCGACACCTAACAAAGAGTCAACGTTGAATCTTTTACAATGGGCTATTTTGTATTTCAAAATATATAAATCTTTACTCTACATAAACATAAAGTGGGGCATGCGCATGGCATTCTTTCATTATTCTTGAATAAATGTTTGTATATATGTCCGTAATATTTTGTAATTAATGAGTAAGGGTAATATTTTGTAATTAATGAGTAAGGGTAATATTTTGTAATTAATGAGTAAGGGTAATATTTTGTAATTAATGAGTAAGGGTAATATTTTGTAATTAATGAGTAAGGGTAATATTTTGTAATTAATGAGTAAGGGTAATATTTTGTAATTAATGAGTAAGGGTAATATTTTGTAATTAATGAGTAAGGGTAATATTTTGTAATTAATGAGTAAGGGTAATATTTTGTAATTAATGAGTAAGGGTAATATTTTGTAATTAATGAGCAAGGACTAGACTACCAGTACTGAGTCTAATCAACGGTCCATGAAATTCGGGGCAATGGGCAGTAGCTAGAAATTTACTGATTTCAGCATTTTCTAGCACACTTTATGTGCTAGGATTCAACTAGTATAATATCTATAATATAATCTCAGACTTGGAAAAAATTACCTGTCTATATATGTCTGTACGTGTGGTAGGGAGAGCCTAGGGAGCCTGCATATATTACGTAACGCAAAACCCCCACCCCCATGTGTAACGCAAGTGTTGACTGCAACACATTTGAGTACCTCCTCCTCCTCCCATCAACTGCACACGTAATGTATGGATGTTCCATAAAAGCAAAATGCGCAAGCCCAAATTAATGTTTTCAATAATGTACCCTAGCGCATACCTCCATTTACTAAATTTAGCACATGAAGGTATGCGTTGGAGTACATTATTGAAAACATTAATTATTTTAAACAACCGAAATGAGTCGTTTCATAATATTATTGCAACATTAAAATAATAATAGAAATTTACATAAGAAGGTTGAATGGTGGTGAGTCGTGATTAAATGGAAATGATTAGCGAAAGGGGACGTTTCGTAATGGTCGCAATGTGCCTTATTAAATAGCATTTCAAAACTTCTAATACAAATTGGTTCCCCTATATCGACAAACTTGTTTAACATTTTTTAGTAGAGCTGAGCTGGGTTTACTTTTTTACTACCCTCTTGATTCCTTTGGCAGTTGGCACACCTTTTTTAGAATTAAATAACAGTCTGGATAACTAACTATTTATTCTTTAAAAATATTTATTCGTAAGTTGACTCATGCGGTTTGTACGTTTATCTAAAATCCCACGGGGAATCTAATTTCTTTTGATTTAGAAAAGGAGCTTTTTGGTGACTTTTTGGGATTTTTTTCAAAAATGGAATGTTTCATTGTTCCCTGTATTCGGCGCTACGATCTACAGTTATTATTTTGGTTTAGGAAATTCTTTTTTAGCACGAAGTTGGGGTTGCAGCTAATTTTTCCAACCAAAAGTATATTAATTTAAATAAACTTTGTATTTCCAAAGTTAACATAATAACGCAATGGATCTTTTCGAAATTGTTTTTATTACTGTGTTGGGTGGCCTGCTGAATTTCTCTTGAGTGCTAGGTTTGCCCCTTAGCTGGGTTCACTAGTAATTTATAAATAATAATAATTGAAAGTACTACCTGTTTATTTCATATCTTTAATTGCATTCGTATAACATGTAGTCAATCTCAGTCGTATATGTAGTCCATCGCATTCGTATATGTGTCGGATTCTAGCATATTGATTCGAATAAAAAAATAACAATATTTGAGTTTAACGGTACATTAAATGAAGCATTTTCCATTCTACAAAATGGCGGTGACCTGGTATTTTTAAAAAATTCCTACGATGTTTGGGGACCATTTAAACTTTTTTTGTTTTTTCCATCGTATCATTATTAGTCCAACGAGCAAAGAGCCGAAAGCCTTATCATTTTCTACCCGACAGAACCAAATCTGTTATCAAGCTGCACATTGAGTAAAATACAACTCCACATTGGGGGAATACAAATATCCTGACTTCAAATATGGATACCGCCTATGTCGTCACGTTGACCCCCACCATATGGGCAAATATATAGGAACATACGTCATTTACCAACATTAATTCCAAGAATCAAAAGAAATAATTAAATAGTGTGAATTTCAGTATAGAGGCGGTTTAATCATCAAACTGACCCCCACTATATAGGAGGTTTACCCCCTGATCGGAAAACATAAAACCCTATAATTAAATTCATCCAATCCACCCTAAGGGGTATTTAAATACGCAGAATTCAAATATGGAGGCGGTTTAAACATCAATCTGACCACCCGATATAGGAGGTTTACCCCCATAACGGCAAATGTAAAATCATCGAATTAAATTAATTCCCTTAACCCTACAGGGGAATTAAATACGGTTAATCCAAATATGGAGGCGCTTAAATCGTCAAACTGAACCCATAAAATATAGGGGGTTCACCCCCATATCTGCAAATGTAAAATTATCGAACCTAATTAATTCCCTCAACCTTACGGGGTAATTAAATACGATGAATTCAAATATGGAAGCGGTTTAAACATCAAACTGACCCCTCACGATAAAGGGGGTATAACCCCATATCAGCAAATACAAAAATATGAAATTAAATTAATTTAATCCACCCTAAGGGGTATTTAAATACGCAGAATTCAAATATGGAGGCGGTTTAATCATCAAACTAACCCCCACGATATAGGGGGTTCACCCCCATATAGGCAAATGTAAAATCATCGAATTAAATTAATTCCCTCAACCCTACGGGGTAATTAAATACGATGAATTCAAATGTGGAGGGGTATAATCATCAAACTAACCCCCCACGATATAGGGGTTTCAACTTCATATAGGCAAATATAAAACCTTGGAATAAAATTAATTCCCTCAACCCTACGGGGTAATTAAATACGATGAATTCAAATATGGAGGCGGTTTAAACATCAAACTGACCCCCCACGATAAAGGGGGTATAACCCCATATAAGCAAATGCAAAAATATGAAATTAAATTAATTCAATCAATCCTACGGGGCAATTAAATACGCAAAATTCAAATATGGAGGCGCTTTAATGGTCAAACTGAACCAATACGGTATAGGGAGAACCCCATATATCGTTGGGAGTTAGTTTGTTGATTAAACCCCTTCCATATTTAAATTCTCCGTATTTAATTACCCCGTAGTGTTGATTGAATTAATTTAATTCCAAGGTTTTATATTTGTCTATATGGGGGTTAACCCCCTATATCGTGGGGGGTTAGTTTGATGATTAAATCCCTTCCATTTTTGAATTCTCCGTATTTAATTACCCCATAGGGTTGATTTAATTAATTTAATTCTAAGGTTTTATATTTGCCTATATGGGGGTGAACCCCCAATTTTAAGGGGGATTAGTTTGAGGATTAGACCCCTTCCATATTTGAATTCTCCGTATTTAATTACCCCGTAGGGTTGATTGAATGATTTTAAATCCAAGGTTTTATATTTGCCCATATAGGGGTTAATCCCCTATATCGTTGGGGGTTAGTTTGATGATTAAACCCCTTCCATATTTGAATTCTCCGTATTTAATTACCCCGTAGGTTTGATTGAATTATTTTATTCCAAAGTTTTATATTTGCCTATATGGGGGTGAACCCCTTATATCGTTGAGGGTTAGTTTGATGATTAAACCCCTTCCATATTTGAGTTCTCCTTATTTAATTACCTCGTAGGGTTGATTGAATTAATTTAATTCCAAGGTTTTATATTTGCCTATATGGAGGTGAAACCCCTATATCGTGGGGGGTTAGTTTGATGATTAAACCCCTTCCATATTTGAATTCTCCGTATTTAATTACCCCGTAGGGTTGATTGAATTAATTTAATTCCAAGGTTTTATATTTGTCTATATGGGGGTTAACCTCCTATATCGTGGGGGGTTAGTTTGATGAATAAATCCTTTCCATTTTTGAATTCTCCGTATTTAATTACCCCATAGGGTTGATTGAATTAATTTAATTCTAAGGTTTTATATTTGCCTATATAGGGGTGAACCCCCTATATCGTTGGGGGTTAGTTTGATGATTAGACCCCTTCCATATTTGAATTCTCCATATTTAATTACCTCTCAAGCTTTGGTGAATTCATTTGTTTCTTACTTTTTTGTAATATCCGATATGGGGGTATACCCCCTATATTGGGTGGGGTCAATTTGGTGACAACGGTTTAAAATTGAAGGCTTAATTTGTTAATTAGGTTCGGTTAGTTAACTGCAATTTTGAATTTGAAACTCAACCATTGTGTGTATTATAGCTGGCCAACGGGTGTTAGTGTGTGTATTTCGTTATCGGAATACTGAGAGGTTAAATTGTAGGGAATGGCTTTACAGCCTTTTATCTCGCTTACTAGATCTAGCTCAATCGAATCCATTTGCAAGACCGTCTCACATATGTAGTCCATCGCATTCGTATATGTAGTCCATCGCATTCGTATATGTAGTCCATCGCATTCGTATATGTAGTCCATCGCATTCGTATATGTAGTCCATCGCATTCGTATATGTAGTCCATCGCATTCGTATATGTAGTCCATCGCATTCGTATATGTAGTCCATCGCATTCGTATATGTAGTCAATCACATTTAGTAATGTCATTAACATTTTGCTTACTGTGTAAACTGACATTCGTCGTTCGGGAAATATTGTCGGGTTTCGGCTATGAGTTGTTCCCCAATAGACTCGTAGTGGAATAGTGTAGTTAGACCTCCCACGTTCATTTCCTCGATTCGAAGTTTGAGCTGAAGTTGAGTCTTTTGTATTGCAACATATGATTCATTGTCTGTCGAATACAATGGGGGAACTGTGACGGCGAAAGAATAATACGTGGGGTTAGTGGTTTTTAGTGATATTAAAATATATCACTAAACCACTACATAAAACTCAATTGTAAATGGTGTAATTAGTAATGGATAGTTTGAATTTCTTGCAAAATTTGGATTCAATTTAACACTAAAACACTAAATATCCTAATTTTTAATTTTGACGCGTGTGCATTTAAGAACGTATCCAGGAATTTGACCAAGGGGGGCATCAAAATATATTAGAAAAATAAAGATATTTTCGTGCGAAGTGAATATTTTTTGGGTTTTCAAACTTTTTCGATAAAAAATCGTTTTTTTTCTGGAATTTAGGGTGAGCGGCTTCCCGCCTCCCTCTGAATTTGTGCTTGTCAGTGCATTAAGCAATAGTTAACTAAGTGTGGTACTATCGTCATTATTTGACAAATAATAAATAACTAATTTCGATTACATTGACACATTATTCTTACTAACTTAATGAAGTTGGCTATACGAAATGGATACCTTTTAGTTTCACTGTGGCTAGTGGTTACACTGATCTTTTAAATATAAAAATTTATTTTTGAAAAAAAAAAATTATTTCTGGTGTTTTTTATATATCAATATATTGTCATAATTTACCATTTTACGATTAAATGAATTATTAATTCTACGGGGGTAAAATTGGTTAATTGTTTGCACTGTAACAGAGATATAAAACCCTTTATTTTTTAATATTTTGGAATGAAGTTTTGATATCATAGTCTGGTATAATTGTTTGTTGTTTGTGCAACTTTTTTTAGACTCCTCGTCTCTTTACTGTGACAAATCACGTAAATTCGACAGCAAAGTAAAAGGAACGTCCGTATGTGAAATTGCTTGACTATAAATACTGCATCATGCATTAAGATTTGACTAACAAATTTTATTTATTAATTATTAATGGTTCTAGTCCAAGATGCTATCTGAAGATGTACCGTCAGATAGAACTCGTGAAAATTTAGCAAATCCAAAAAACGCTGCTAATCAAATGGAAAGTACTAAAGGGCGATACAGAAAAAATGCTGGAAATAAAAGGAAAGCAATATTGTCTCCTTTAGGTAAAAGATATTTAAAAATAGTTGGGTAAAGATACTGGTAATCGTAATTTAGTTAGAGATGTGAAGTAAACTAATATTATAATATCTGAATCAGTGTTGTACAGTTGATCACTTTTTTGTATTTTTACCTGGCCACTAGTCAAAAGCGGCCAAAATGGACAAAATATCAGTATACAGTTACTTAGGCTAGCAAATGAAATATGGCCTAAAACCAATGAATCACTATTCTACTAACATCAGACTACAAAATGGCACTCTCTAATCATTTTTAACTGCAATCTTTAGAAAGTTATATTCGTTGTTTACTGTTGCAGTAAAAACTACCTTTGGGTCTCAATTAACCCCAAAAAGGCATTTTGTCCATTTTGACCACTTTTTGAGTGTATTTTGACCATTATGGCCACTAGTGGTTTTAACCACTTCACAACACTGATCTGATCTGAATATCCTAGGCATATTTAAGATCAGTTTGGCGGGAATAAGGCATATTGAATACAAATCTGTATGATAATATAGTATTATCGACTGTTCAATATTGCAATGTGACTTACCAACTTATTTTACTTATTATGACCGCTACAATGCAACGTAACAAACCATTTTATCATAACCGCGATAATGTGACAAGCCGCAATTTTTTTGGAAATTGGCCAAAATGTTTAAAAAGCTAAGAACTCTGTTGGGAGTCAATATTTCCAATTCTTTCAAAAATGTGGCTGGTGGAATTAGGCGTAAAGTAAAGCTTAACTCTTAACTTGGCCACTCCACTCCTTCAGTAGAAAATGCCAGCTAAACAAGCTGCGAACGGCCGTTCGTGCGCATGTTGTCTATTGCTCCAGGTACCACCGCAGAGCCTGTATAATTTGTTAATCCAGGAATTTAGGGCTTGGGGGAAAGAACCACCTTGAAGGATTAATTTCAGAGCAAGACACTGTGACACTGACATAAGTATTTCTGCCGGCTAGCAGCTGGCATTTCCATTGGAAAAGGGCGTGGCGTCCATAGAAACGCTATCGGTGCCTTCCCTTGTGCCTAATTTCTCTTTTTCATAAAATTCAAAAAGATATTTGTCAAAATGCTTTAAAAATCTATATTGTTTTTGTTCTGCCTTTGACTAGTTTTGTACAAAAAACCTAAATTTCTAGCTCTGTGAGGAATATCTTAGCTTGTTAAACTTATAAGCATCTAACAATTGGATACTTGCTTCTCTTGTCATCATAATTTATAAAATTACATTTATTGATGATTTACGAATTTAAAAAGTAATAATTTTTGAAAGGACATTGCATTGGTGGGTATCAAAATTGTCAGTTTTTGTCAGTCTTGTTTGGTATAATCCAATTTTGTGCATTATATGATTTATTACAAACATTATATCTTTAATTCAACGACAAAATTGTGAAGTGTTCATTATAATAGTGAAGTATAGAGTTCAATGAAGTGTTAGTGCGGGATGGTTAAATCAGGACCGCCGGTGAAGTTTTCATGCTCCCCGGGCAAACGCTATTTTGATGCCTCTTTTAAACTTTAATTTCATTCAAGAAATTAATAACAGGAAAAAACTATTATGACACAAAATTATACTAAAATAGGCTAAGTATTAGAATTCCAATTTTAAGCTAATACTATTAGTTTAAGATGCTTTAGGATTTTTCGGGTTGCGACGGTGTGGGAAGATACTGCTTGGATTTAAACAGTGTACGTTGAGGTTGAGGCTGTTCGGAATCGAATGGTTTGGGTTGAGACTGCTTAGGTTAAGACAGTTTGAATTGAATCTGTTTTAATTGAGAAGATTTGGGTAGATACTTGTTAGGTTTGAAAAGTTTTGAGTTCTTACGGTCTAGGTTGAGACGGTTTGGGTTGAAACGTTTTGGGTTATAATGGTTTGGGTAGAAATGTTTTGAGTTGAAACGGTCTGGGTTGAGACTGTGTGGGGTGAGACAGTGTGTGTTGAGACTAGATTGAAATGATTTGCGTTGAGACGGTTTAAATAGATATTGGTTGGGTTGAGACGATTTGGGTACGTAGTTGTTGGGTTAGAGATGGTTTGGATTGAAATGGTTTGGGTTAAGACGGTTTGGGTCAGTGTACAAAATACCATTTACCACTTACCAGTGGTAAGTGGTTTTTAATGGTATTTAACGTTAAATACCACTACCTAAAAAGTAGTGGTAAGTGGTATAAATGGTAAAAATGGTAAAAAATAGTTTCATTTAAATTTCGTGTTTGAATTTTGAACAAAACTCGGGGGCAAAGTACGAAATAGCTTAGCAGATGATTATTGTTGTCACAAATTGATAAGTGTTCATCAATCAGTGTAGGATTCAACCAATGGGGGCGCTAACAACCCTTGCCGATTGAGAAATTAATTGCAATTAAATTAGCATCAATTTTAAATGGGCGATACCTAATACAATCTTTCTTTCTTAATTTTTTATAACTTTTGGTGTACAATCAAATTAATATGATTAATTTAATTGATATTGGAAATATTTCATAGAAAACAAAGTTTTAAAATTTATATTTTAGGAAGTCCAGTGTATCTGTACTCACCTGTCTAATCAATCGCTAAAATTTACCATTTTTACCATTAAATGCATTTTTACCATTAAGTGCATTTTTACCACTGTGATGGTAAAAAAGGCTAAAAAGTGGTAAATTTTGTACACTGGTTTGGGTAGATATTGGTTGGGTTGAGACGATTTGGGTTGATATTGGTTGGGTTGAGACGATTTGGGTAGATAGTTGTTGGGTTTGAGACGGTTTGGATTGAAATGATTTGGTTTAAGACGGTTTGGATTGAAATGATTTGGGTTAAGACGGTTTGGATTGAAATTATTTGGGTTAAGACGGTTTGGATTGAAATGATTTGGGTTAAGACGGTTTTTAATTGAAATGATTTGGGTTAAGACGGTTTGGATTGAAATGCTTTGGGTTAAGACGGTTTGGATTGAAATGATTTGGGTTAAGACGGTTTGGATTGAAATGATTTGGGTTAAGACGGTTTGGATTGAAATGATTTGGGTTAAGACGGTTTGGATTGAAATGATTTGGGTTAAGACGGTTTGGATTGAAATGATTTGGATTAAGACGGTTTGGGTAGGTATTGGTTGGGTTGAGACGATTTGGGTTGATATTGGTTGGGTTGAGGCGATTTGGGTAGATAGTCGTTGGGTTTAAGACGGTTTGTATTGAAATGATTTCGGTTAAGACGGTTTGGATTGAAATGATCGTGTCTAAAAATGCTTGACTATTTGATGCCCACTTACGCAACTCGAACTGGCCTTTCTTCAAAATAGTCTCCATTTCATTTTTCAGTTTTATTGCATCTTCTACGCTGCAGGCTCCACTCATCAAGTCGTCCACGTAGTCCCGCATGATCACTTTTGATGCTTCGGGGAATTGTTGACTTTCACTTTCCGCTAACTGCTGCACACACTTCAATGCATGATAAGGTGAAGAGGCGGTTCCAAAGGTGGCTGTGGTAAGCCGGTAATCAATAATTTCTTCATTTTCTGTTATTCTACAGACATTCCGCTGATGGTCTGCATCCTTTTCATTCATTCTGACTTGGCGATACATCATTGGGGTGTCCCCTGACAGAATGAAAGCATGTAGTCTTAATTTTATTACAATGTTGATGATGTCGTCTTGAATTTTCGGACCAACCATCAAACATTCGTTGAGCGACACTCCAGTTGACGATTTTGCTGAAGCGTCGAACAGTACACGCACTGCAGTAGTCGTACTATTTGGGATTAACACCACATGAAACGGCATATAATAAATTTCATTTCTTGGATTTAAGTCTATACTGGGAACCTTTTCCATATGCCCCAAATCCAAATATTTCTGAAGGACATCATTGTATTCCTTGATTTTCTCTGGAGAATTCTTGTATCTTTTTTTCATTGAAAGAAGACGCTTGACAGCTAAATTTCTTGATTCTCCAAGATTTTTTCTTAGTTTACGAAAGGGTCTTACTACAAATCTTCCGTCTTCTTCACGTTCGTGGGTCTCTGGAAAATGTTCTTCGCAATTTCTTTCTTCAATATTCATTTTTTGCTCCAAGTTGTTCCCTTCTAATTCCCGATACTTTTCAATCTTCGTAGCAAATTCTGCGGGAAATGTGAAAAGTGACCGGGAGAAGGAACAATGTTGGTTTTGCATTATATTTTCCCACGATAATTCATCCCAGGTGAGTATCTACCGCTCTCGGCGATCCTTCTGGTCCATCCATTTTTCTTGACTTCATTAGATCAAAGAAGACATCAGCTCCCAGAAGTATTTCTATCCTCCCTGCTTCATAAAAATATTGAACTGCAAGTTGGTGTCCTTTGGTATGTGTCCAGCTTGAGATATCTATTCTTTCATCAGGCAAATCTCCTGTGATTTTTCCATTAAATGTGCTTCCACCTTAAATTTTGTGTCGGCTGAATATTGCGAAGTGAAAACTAATTCCACTCCTTCTTGCAAAGTTCCTACACCTTGGTTTCCCAGACCAGAAATTGGCAATTTCACTTGATGAATTTTCAATCCTAATTTATTTGCACATTTCTTTGTAACAAAACTGACCTGAGATCCACTATCAAGTAATGCTCTGCAATGAAATACTTGATTTTTTTGTTTCTTACTGTAATGAATGCTGTAGAAAGGAATGTCCTCTTATTGGATTTGATTCCCATGTTACACGAACAATGGCAACTTTCTGCTTTACTTTCTTCTTTGGTTTCATCTGCTTTTACAGCATCATGTTTCTTAGCTTGCTCACTATCTTGAGGCTTCTTTTTCTCATATGTGTAATGTATCATATTATTATGATATTCGTTGCACTTACGACACTTGAAGTTCATGGGACATTCATGGCTCATATGATGCTTTCCTAGACATCTTTTCGCTGTCTTTAAATATTCCTTTTGCTCATGTTGGTTCAGTTTTCTGAAATCTTCACATTTGCTCAGGTAATGCTTTTCTTGGTTGCACAATGAACACTTGTCACTACTATTTTCCGCTCCATGATGTGCTGCAACCTTCTTCGTAAAACTTGACTCAAATTTTTGGTTCAAGTTTTTCTTCTCTGTTGGCTTTGACTTGACTCCAGCCGCTGCTGTCATCCTTGCATGTTGCAAGATGAAATCGGTAAATTTCTTCAATGTTGGAATTGTATCTGGTTTCAATGTTTCTTCCCATTTTAGTTTTGAAACACTGTCGAATTTTCTTGCGAAGAGATGAATCACTAACAAGTCCCTTATTTGTTCAGGTGTCATCTTCATTACTTCTAATGCTCTAACGCATTCATTGATAGCATCACCAATCTTCCGTAATGCATCAGGATTGTCTTAAGTTAGAGTTGGTATACTCAAAACTCTATCAAAATGTGATTTAATTATTTCACGTTTATTTTCATACCTTGTCTTAAAAGTATCCCAGGCTCCATCATAATTTAAATCTGTAACTTGTATGTTCTGGAGTAGGGTGGCTGATTCGCCTTTTAGAGACGCTTTCAGGTACTGTAATTTTTGTGCGGCTAACTTCGCATTATTATGCACAGACGTGGTGAATAAATCTTGAAAGGACAACCAATTTCTAGCTTCCCCAGAGAATGTTGGCAATTCTAACTTTGGCAATTTAATATCTGCAACTGTAGCAGGATTTATTCCAGGGGCTCCTCCTGTTGCAAGATTCTGAGCTGTTCTCATAATTGCTTTACTGATTTTATCCATCAGTATTAATAATGCTGCACCTTCGACCAGAAATTCAGCATCGTCCATTGCAACTGCACTGGCTTTCTCATTAAGCGCTGTGCATTTTTCATCCACTTGATTTAATTTTGCTTCTTGGATAGTAATTTCTGATATAGAAGGAGTTGCATTTGCATCATACGCATTGATGATCATGTCGAGTCTGGTAATTTCCAATCCCATGGACGATCTTTCTTAACGGCGTCCATTTCGGATATTCCAACCGCTAATATTTCATTATAGCTTGATTGATGAACGAAGACACTTACAATACTGGTGTCTTACTTCTTCAGATAACCGACGACAATCTGCTTCTGGGTGATCTTGCCTCGCTGTATCCAGAGTCTTGCCTCGCTCTATCCTTTGACACACGACGACACTTATGTTCTGAATTTCAACAAACTCAGTTTAATTACTTGAACCAAAAAACTGATTCAATTCAATGGTTCACAAAACAGTTCACCCAACTATGACCAACACAATTAAATCTGGATACAAATATCTGGCTCGAAGGACAATGTGCGGAAATGGTAGTTTGACCTTTTATCTAGTTGTGTGATAGATGAATTTTTCCAATATTAGGCATCCGCATTCCGGTACATCAGTATATAGGTTGTAAGGCTATGCTGAATAACTAGGAATATACCTGAATGCGTGTATGTCAGTGGTTAATGTGTTTTCCTATAATCCCTAAAAAGTACAACTTTTAACTAACAATTAAATTGACCTAGTTTCGAATCAGTCAGAAATAATTGCAGCACTCGGACCAAAATGTCCATTCACACAGTTGATTTATTCCTATTTTAGAGATTAAGTGACACTTTCAAACCTTATTATTTCACACACACTCAGGTTCAATACAATTCATTCGACATAGGAATAAACATTTTTATTTAGCTAGATAGATGGGAAAAATGGTGGATACACAGATAGACATAACGAAAAATCATTTCGCTACAGTAATCGTTACCGATTCTTGAATAATTAATATTGTATCACTTTTTCTGTAGGAGTACATTGTTCAAGAAGTAATAAAATCCGAATTGGTGATTAATAACGCAATGAAAATAAACAAATTGGTGGTGTCTGCATCGATCTCGAGAAATCCTTTGTTATTATAGTTTCTTTGGGATACAAATCTTTCAAATGGCAAAAAATAGTTTTTTCGTTCATTTTGCTGCACCCCTCAGCTTGATGCCCGGTGCGGTCGCCCCGGTTCCACCCCCCCCCCCAATATCCCGGCCCTGGGTTAAATTGTTTTAGGACTTGTGGGCCAGAAACCAGCTGAAGCTAGTCTCTCACTAAGTGCGATTAAGTATAAGGCTAGAGAGTAAGTATATCGTTTATATGTAAAGCCAACTTTTTGGCTATATAAACGTGGGTAAGATGAGGAAAATTCTGGGAGTACACCCTCCTCTGGGCGAAGAACAATTATAAAACACCTCTTCATAGTCACATCGAACATACACTAGTGTAAAGCCATTCCTTTTACTATTGCCCTGATGATTTAATTTAAATTCTTTTGTTTCAAAGGACAAGGTATTGAGTACGCAAATAATTCTTGCTACCTTGATTCAACCCTGTTCTCCATGTTCTACTACTTGGAAATATTTGATGAACGTTTTCTTCAGCGAAAATTCAGTGAAGATGTAGCAGACACCACATCGGAAACCGTCACAAAAATTTTGAACGAAATCATTTTCAAGCTAAGGAATAATGGTTATTGTTCATCAGAATACACCGCAAAATTACGAAAGAGCATGTGTCACATTAACAGCCGATTGGTGTCTACAATGATGGGTTGCAAAACCATAATTAAATCAATCCAGCGCCTAACGCCTGGAAATATTTCATGGGCCTAGCGCCTAAAACTAATTCCAACGCCTAGAGTCAGGAATTTATTTCTATTGCCCAGAAGTGACCAAGGCCTAGCGCCTAGAAGATAGGTTTCCAAGTGAATTAAAATGGTTTCCAAGTGAATTAAAATAGTTTCCGAGTTAATTAAAATGGTTTCCAAGTGAATTAAAATAGTTTCCAAGTTAATTAAAATGGTTTCCAAGTGAATTAAAATGAATTCCAAGTAATTGATAATGGTTTCCAAGTGATTGAAAATGGTTTCCAAGTCTTTGCAAATGGTTTTCAATTCTTTGGTAAAGTTTTCGATGTCATTGCAAATGGTTTCTGAACTTGCAAATGCAAATCAAGTCATTGGAAATGGTTTCCAAGTCATTGGAAATGGTTTTCAAGTCATTGGAAATGGTTTTCAAGTCATTGGAAATGGTTTCCAAGTCATTGGAAATGGTTTTCAAGTCATTGGAAATGGTTTTCAAGTCTTTGGAAATGGTTTTCAAGTCTTTGGAAATGGTTTCCAAGTCATTGGAAATGCTTTCGAAGTCATTGGAAATGGTTTCCAAGTCATTGGAAAAGGTGCCCTTTGTAGACTCTTAGCGCTGGACATATTTCTAGCCGCTGGACTTATTTCTAGGCGCTGGACATATTTCTAGGCGCTGGTCATATTTCTAGGCGCTAGGTTTTACTTTCTAGGCGCTAAGTTTCTAGCCGCTAGGCGCTAGGTTTCACTACACACTCAATTGGATATTAAATATAATCCTGGAGTTAACTGTTTAGTAGGCAGCTTTTAAATATTGTTTATTTTTCTGGTTCTGGTTTCTATCTATATTGTTTATAAGTCTTTTTATCAGTATCTATTACTTTCTTTTTCCTCCCTCAGAAATATGAGTATTACCACTTTGGCTTAACACTTGTTATTTCACGCACGAAATTGACCATTTTAATTTTAAAAAGACAATGGGGATTTCAGATTTCTGCAACGATTGTAATAAATTTTACAGCTTAACTTTGCTGTCGAAGAAATGTAATAAATTGTGACGAAGGAAAAATTGTCTATGTTTCATTAAAATCTGATCGTCACTTTTTGCGATAAACAACAGTTGTTAGGTGAACGCGATTATAATATAAACACAGCACGTTTTACTGGTGCGGGTTTGAGCTCTCCTGACTCAGGAGTCCTGAGGAAGCCAAGCCCCCTTTTTGTCTTTTTGTTTCTTTTGCCCTTTTGCTGTGGCATTCCTACATATGTGAATGTGGAGCTGTATGATGATTGAATTTTTTACAAACTATATTTTAACAGAACAAAAAAATTTTGCCACTTTCCATAAATTTTATAACGTATAACCAAGGTCCTTTAAAGAATTGTCATACAACTTGTATTCCAAAGCTTGTAGAAAAGTTGACGAAATCTGAAGAGATGGCCCCATTTTCGTTTACCCTGCACTCAGCATGTTTTCCTTGGGAATCGGAAATTGTGATTTTTGTTTCTTCCAAAAAAGCACTGAATATCTCATAACCGGGAAGTTTTTTTCTGCTTTGACCTGCTTATGAAAGATTCAGTATGCGATTAGCTTTGCAGAATGGCTACATATGACTTTCTACAATGAATAAAACTGCAGTTATACCCGAATTTCCCAAAAATAAACAACAACACAAACTAACATGTAATCTTGTTTTGTTTTGAGTAATTTTGTAGTTCATATTTTGTATACATTGGTTATACTTATCTATTACACAAAAATAAGATTTATATTTCTAAACTATTCAAGATTCACTGCACAATTCCCCCAATTGCGAAACCTATAAAAGGTCATGACATTAATTGAAATTAAAATTTTACAGTAAAGAAACAAAATCAGTTAAGTGTTGGAATAAAAGTTAAAACAAGAGTGGCATTATTATTACCTACGGGCCCTTGAGAATTACTATTAATAACTAATTGGAAAACTACAATTTGGATTCTTTTATTTCAAAGGACAAGGTATTGAGTACGCAAATAATTCTTGCTACCTTGATTCAACCCTGTTCTCCATGTTCTACTACTTGGAAATATTTGATGAACGTTTTCTTCAGCGAAAATTCAGTGAAGATGTAGCAGACACCACATCGGAAACCGTCACAAAAATTTTGAACGAAATCATTTTCAAGCTAAGGAATAATGGTTATTGTTCATCAGAATACACCGCAAAATTACGAAAGAGCATGTGTCACATTAACAGCCGATTGGTGTCTACAATGATGGGTTGCAAAACCATAATTAAATCAATAGGTTTTTCAAATTTTAGTCTTTTAACGTTCTTTCTACTTATTTTACTCAGATGTGGATGAATTCATTTCAAATTTGTTTGGAAAGGCTCTTTCCTTAGAAAAGTTTATCAAGTATACAGCTGGGACGAAAAGTTTCCACCATCAAATTTTAATAAACCCATCTAAACCTCGGTCTGCCGTAGGTACTGTTGAAGACTGTCTGAGAGAGAGCATGCAACTGCAGGGGCTAATGTTTAGCGAATGCCCAAACCCGGCCTTGTTTATCAAAATGCCACGATCAAACGGTAAATTGGTTGGCTTTCAGTACATTCTGCCAAATCTTACTTTGCACCTTGACGAATTTGTAAATGCAGGTTGGTAGTACACTTACTTTAAAAACGACATTGATGGATAGTTCATTGAATGATGCTAACTCTATATACTATTTTTCAGAAACGGACACGATCTTTGACTTAATGGCCGTGATTGTTCTCCGGAGCATGCACTATACTAGTTTTGTCCGCCTTGGCAATGATACAAATTCAGAATGGGTTTATTTTAACTCATTACCACCAAGTGTACAGTATTACATTGTCGTTTATTAAAATCATCTTGATTAGCACATTATAATGTGTACAAATTCTTATTTAGGTAAAAACTGTACCAGATTTAGGTACACAGCTTCAGGCTTTTTTGGCGGAAATCAATACTGGAACGACATCTACAGAAATGTTGCCTACCCTAAGGCAAATTATAGAAGACATTCATGTTTGCATTTATGCAAAATCAGTTTGTAAGAAGTTTTATAGAATACATTTCTTAAAATAATGAAAGTAGAACCAGGATCTTCAACAATCCTCTATGAGCGAGAGAGAAACATTTCGTCCGTTAAGGGACCATTTAGCTTAAAACCATTTTTCGTTTTGTGAACCAAATAGCCTATCTCCCTAGCATAGACACCCTCTACAAACATAGTGTCGTAACTCCGAACTTACGATACGATATCTACTTACGATGCTTCAAAAATTTGGTGCCAGCTCTATTAAAAAATGGCAAATAAGTTTGTCGATATAACAGAACCAATTTATATTAAAATTTTTTAAATGCCAATTAATACGCAAATTACGATTATTACAAAATGTCCCCTTTCGCTACTCATTTCCATTCAATCTCTATTTATAATCCTAGACTTGATAAAGCAATAAATTTACCTGTCTATATATATATGATTGTTCGTGTAGTAGGGAGAACCAAGGAAACCTGCATAAATTATGTAACGCAAAACCCACTCCCCCTTGTGTAACGCAAGTGCTGACTGCAACACTTTTGAGTACCTCCTCCTCCCATCAACTGCACACGTAAAAAAAGGCTCCTTAAAAGCAAAATGCGCAAGCCCAATTAATGTTTTCAATAATGTACACCAACGCATACCTACAAAATTTAGCACACGAAAGTATGCATTGGGGTACATTATTGAAAACGTTAATTCCTCTAAACCACCAAAATGAGTCGTTTCATATTGCTATTATTATAACGTCAAAATAATAAAAAAAATTACACCAGAAAGCTGAATGGTGATTGAATAGAAATGATTGACGAAAGAGGAAATTTTTAATGATCGTAATGTGCGTATTAAATAGCGTTTCAAAACTTCTAATCCAAATTGGTTCTGCTATATCTACAAACTTATTCAACATTTTCTAAAATAGAGTCTTTCATTGTTCCCTCTTTTTGATGTTACCAAGGACGTATTCAGGGGGGGGTGCTAGGGTGCTTAAGCACCCCCTAAATATTTTGAAAACACACTAGATATTATCGTATTTTCACCATTTATTTAATATTTAATTTTTTAATTCCAAATTGGAAGAAACATAATTATTTTTGTCTGCGTATGACACAATTGCATGTACGTATCTTATTTTTGAATATTTTTGAATTTGTAAATCCCGCAAATCCATACCCATCTCAAATACTAAGGTTCAATGTAGGAAAAAAAGGATTCGAAAATGCTCAAACTGATTACAGATTAAAAAGGTTTAAACAAATTCGAAAATGGGTAGGGATTTACGGGGCTGTAAAAGAAGTAACTTCGGCAGTAAAGGATACAATAAGCATTAAAACTGAGTATTGACAGCAGTAATATAAAGTACGAAAGGCAGTAGTATGGGTAGTAGTGGCTGTAGCACAAAAATTAGCATTAATTAGAAGACTTTGAATACTCTTTGAGCATACAAATGAATACAATTCAACTTGATGCAGTGATAGCTTGCTATATACTTTACATCAGACAAGAAATTTAAGGTAATTCATTATTTCTTTGGAATTGTGATTTAATTTTGACTAAATAAAAATCATTTTTGTAACAGCCACTACTACTCGTATTACTGCCTTTCGTACTTTATTTTACAGCCCTGAAAAATTAGACGAACTGCGTATGGTACCCTTGCCCAAAATACTTTATTTTAATGCCAAAGTTACTTCTTTTACAGCCACAAAATCATTAACCCATTTGAGATTATCTTACATATTAGGGTTACAAAATGGAAATGTACCTAGCAATGGGTCACTTTTAAAATGAGGATTTTTGTTAAAGCACCAAAAATTAAATGCGCCAAACTAAGTGGGTGATGACAGATAAATCACGTATTTAGAAGGGGTACTGAATCCTACTGAACCACAACCCCACTAAATCTCAATATAAAGGGGATTTTTTGAAAATGAAGAATAAAAATAGCAAATTTTCGCGAGCGCGAGAAGCGCGAAAATTTCATCTTTTTACCAATACACTGTGGCGTTCTAATTTGTTTCATTTATGCAGTACTCATTTTTAGAAATTAGCACCCCCTAGATCCAATTTCTAGATACGCCCTTCGATGTTACGATCTACAGTTATTATTTTTGGTGTAGGGAATTCATATAGATCAGGAAGTTGAGGCTGCTGCTAATTTTTCCAATGTAGAAAATAAAAGTATATTAATTTAAATATACTTTGTATTTACAAAGTTAACCAACTTAATGGGATGTTTTTGAAATTGTTTTTATTACTGTGATGGGTGGCCTGCTGAAATTCTCTTGAGTGCTAGATTTGCCCCTTAGCTGGGTTCACTAGTCATCAATAATCAACTATGTTTTCTATTAGTGTTTTGATGTTGTAATAATATTATGAAACAATTCATTTCGGTGGTTTGAATGAAGTCGACATGCGCATTTTGTATCTAATGAACGTACACATATGAGGTTTGCAGTTGATAGTTGATGGGAGGAGGAGGTACATAAAAGTGTTACAGTCAGCACTTGTATTAAACATGGGGGAAAGGGTTTTGGGGAATTCTATCTCAACTGTCACGAATTCAAAAAGTTAATTTTTGAAGTGTTAGCTTTTTTAAAATTGTTATACATAAATAAAAGAGCAGCTTATGCTCGACTTACTGCAAAAAACAACGGTGTTCTAGGGTCTAAACTTTTTGAGATATATCGTTTTCAAATTAATGCCAAAATTTCGAAAATTTTTTGAAAAACGCATAACCAATTACAAAAATTGAATGATTTAAACAAATATCAATGGACTAGGGATAGAAGGTTATGTTTCAGCATTTAAAATGAATTATAAAAATTATAAACTAAAAAGTTATTCAATTGTTTTTGAAAAAAACCAAAATTTTTTAAAGCTTAATTTCATATATTTTGCCAGGGATGCCAGAAAAAAAATCGAATGCATAAATATTTATGATATATAAGCAACATAATTTATCGGTTTTTGTTCTTGGCATCCCTGGCGGTATCATAGAAAATTGAATTTCAAAATTTGATTGATTTTGACTACACTAGGGACTGTTCATTGACAATGTTGTATACTTTTGGGAGAGGGGAAATATTAAATCTGAGTTATGACTGAATATGCCTATCGAACGTATATTTTATTATTATTATTTATTACACAAAAGCCGCTCCTATCGGGCTATTGCCCATGGAGCCATAAGTGTGATTGAGTTGTTTACATTAAATTATATTAGTTATTTTTAGATCTAAACCTAAATCTTAATCCTCAAGTTCAATGATTTGTTCAAAAGTTCAATGATTTCTTGAAAAGTTCAATTATTTGTTGAAAAGTTCAAAAAATTTGTTCAAAAGTTGAAGTATTTGTTCAAAAGTTGAAAATTAAAATTGAAATTGAAATTAAAAAATTGAATTGGAGATTAAAATTTTGAATTGAAACTAAAAATGAAAAATTGAATTGAAATTGAATTGAAATTGAATTGAAATTGAACTGAAATTGAACTGAAATTGAACTGAAATTGAACTGAAATTGAACTGAAATTGAACTGAAATTGAACTGAAATTGAACTGAAATTGAACTGAAATTGAACTGAAATTGAACTGAAATTGAACTGAAATTGAACTGAAATTGAACTGAAATTGAACTGAAATTGAACTGAAATTGAACTGAAATTGAACTGAAATTGAACGCAACGCATTACTGCGTTGCGAGTATAAAAATCTTAACAGGTTAAACTTATGGCACAACAAGGAGCTATAAAGCTGGCGGTAAATCCTTGGCATATGGTAAACACAACCGCTAGAACTGGCCTTTTGCCTTACGTAATATTATGCAGGTTTCCTAGGCTCTTCTACCAGACATAGATATAGATAGATAGGTAGATAAAGTGGTATTTTTTTGCCTTTTATGTTTATAATATTGAGATACCCCACATGAGGAGCATCATTCTACTACTATATACGACCAGACATAGATTGTTAGACACCCTGTACTGTATCATAACTTCATAACATTACATGATATTTAGTATACAAATTACAAAATGGTGTTTTCGAATTATCCTATCGTAGTCAGTCTGGTAGGTTATGCTATTTAGCAGCTTTGAAAATTGATAATGACGTAATTTATTTTCGTTTCCAGTGCTTAAGAAGACTCCCAACTGTGCGACATTAAATTCATGTGATAGCAAAGAAAAAGCAAAATGTGTATGATAAACTATTTTTATAGTTTTTTTCCCATATTATGTCTACAAAAATATTTAAACATTTAAAGCTGATGCAATTTTATAATTTTGATATCTCAGCTTATGATACCTGGTAAAGAAGTAAATTTAAAAAGACAAAAAAACGATCAAACTCTAAAAATATCCACCACTCAAACTAAAAGCAATAAAAGAAGAAATTTGAAAGGGGACGAGAACAACTCAAAAAAAACAAAAACGCTGGCCCAATGCGGCTTAGGTAAATAGTTTTTATACTTTTTATTTAAAATGCATATTGTTTTTTCCACTGTACAAAACGTCATGTATGTATATAGCAGAAAAAATTATATGAATTAGAATTAATAAGTTTTAGATTTTCCAGAACTTACCAATTGTAGGTCATAATAATAAAAATAATTTTAAACTTATAGCAATTGGTGTAGTGAAACCTAGCGCCTAGAAAGTGAAACCTAGCGCTTAGCGCCTAGAAATATGTCCAGCGCCTAGAGTCTAGTCAGGACACCATTTCCAAACACTTGGAAACCATTTCCAAACACTTGGAAACCATTTCCAAACACTTGGAAACCATTTCCAAACACTTGGAAACCATTTCCAAACACTTGGAAACCATATCCAAACACTTGGAAACCATTTCCAAACACTTGGAAACCATTTCCAAACACTTGGAAACCATTTCCAAACACTTGGAAACCATATCCAAACACTTGGAAACCATATCCAAACACTTGGAAACCATTTCCAAACACTTGGAAACCATTTCCAAACACTTGGAAACCATTTCCAAACACTTGGAAACCATTTCCAAACACTTGGAAACCATTTCCAAACACTTGGAAACCATTTTCAAACACTTGGAAACCATTTCCAAACGCTTGGAAACCATTTCCAAACACTTGGAAACCATTTCCAAACGCTTGGAAACCATTTCCAAACGCTTGGAAACCATTTCCAAACGCTTGGAAACCATTTCCAAACACTTGGAAACCATTTCCAATGACTTGGAAACAATTTTCAATGACTTGGAAACAATTTTCAATGACTTGGAAACCATTTCCAATGACTTGAAAACCATTTCCAATCACTTGGAAACCATTTCCAATAACTTGAAAACCATTTCCAATGACTTGGAAACCATTTCCAATGACATCGAAACCATTTCCAAAGAATTGAAAACCATTTCCAATGACTTGGAAACCATTTCCAATGACTTGGAAACCATTTCTAATGACTTGGAAACCATTTCCAAACACTTGGTTGCCATTTCCAATCACTCGGAAACCATTTCCTACAATTTCGAAACTATTTGCAAAGTCCAGCGCCTAGAATTATTTCTAACGTCCAAAAGTAATTCCAACGTCTAGAGCCTAAAGATATTTCGAGTGCCTAGCGCCTAGAAATAGTTCTAGCGTCTAACGCCAAGAAATATTTCCAGCGCCTAACGCCTAGAAATATTTCCAGCGCCTAGCACCTAGAAGTAATTCCAACGTCTAGCGCCTAAAAGTAATTCCAACGTCTAGCGCCTAGCGCCTAGAAGTATAATATGATATGATTTTATTAATGTTTCACTCGAGCCCGTGGCCCATGGAACATGACATTTGATTTACATTGACTAAGAACAATTCAGCTTAGCTATATATTTAAAATTTAGATTTCACATTCGATTTCTCTAATAAATTTATTGCAGGAAAGAGCATCTTTCAAAAAATCAATCAGAATCTTTATTTTCGATTGGTATTTACCGTCTAAAATTTTCGAAAGATGCTCTTTACTAATATTCTTTAATTCCTTATATTTAGAGCGATTTTGCGCCCTGCATTCAGTAATTGGGTGAAGAACGGAGTTCTTGGAATCTGCATAGCACATATTGGCCTGCACAGTTCGGAGAAACATATTTTAGGATATCTGTCGTCTTCCATTACCAATAACTTAACTATATAAATTAGCAGCCTTTTAATTATTTGAACTTTTAGTTGGTACCTACATGTTTCGATCCTCACCATGCAGCTTGGAGTTTGAGGGCTTACCCCTAATAGTTTACGTAACTAGACGTAATTCCAACGAGAACTAAGAAGTAATTCCAACGTCTAGAAATTATTCCAACGTCTAGCGCCTAGAAGTAATTCCAACGTCTAGCGCCTAGAAGTAATTCCAACGTCTAGCGCCTAGAAGTAATTCCAGCGTCTAGCGCCTAGAAGTAATTCCAACGTCTAGCGCCAAGAAGTAATTCAAACGTCTAGCGCCTAGAAGTAATTCCAACGTCTAGCGCCTAGAAACATTTCCAGCGCCTAGCGCCTTTAAGTAATTCCAGCGCCTAGAGCTTAGAAGTAATTCCAGCGCCTACTGCCTAGCAGTAATTCCAGCGCCTAACGCCTGGAAATATTTCATGGGCCTAGCGCCTAAAACTAATTCCAACGCCTAGAGTCAGGAATTTATTTCTATTGCCCAGAAGTGACCAAGGCCTAGCGCCTAGAAGATAGGTTTCCAAGTGAATTAAAATGGTTTCCAAGTGAATTAAAATAGTTTCCGAGTTAATTAAAATGGTTTCCAAGTGAATTAAAATAGTTTCCAAGTTAATTAAAATGGTTTCCAAGTGAATTAAAATGAATTCCAAGTAATTGATAATGGTTTCCAAGTGATTGAAAATGGTTTCCAAGTCTTTGCAAATGGTTTTCAATTCTTTGGTAAAGTTTTCGATGTCATTGCAAATGGTTTCTGAACTTGCAAATGCAAATCAAGTCATTGGAAATGGTTTCCAAGTCATTGGAAATGGTTTTCAAGTCATTGGAAATGGTTTTCAAGTCATTGGAAATGGTTTCCAAGTCATTGGAAATGGTTTTCAAGTCATTGGAAATGGTTTTCAAGTCTTTGGAAATGGTTTTCAAGTCTTTGGAAATGGTTTCCAAGTCATTGGAAATGCTTTCGAAGTCATTGGAAATGGTTTCCAAGTCATTGGAAAAGGTGCCCTTTGTAGACTCTTAGCGCTGGACATATTTCTAGCCGCTGGACTTATTTCTAGGCGCTGGACATATTTCTAGGCGCTGGTCATATTTCTAGGCGCTAGGTTTTACTTTCTAGGCGCTAAGTTTCTAGCCGCTAGGCGCTAGGTTTCACTACACACTCAATTGGATATTAAATATAATCCTGGAGTTAACTGTTTAGTAGGCAGCTTTTAAATATTGTTTATTTTTCTGGTTCTGGTTTCTATCTATATTGTTTATAAGTCTTTTTATCAGTATCTATTACTTTCTTTTTCCTCCCTCAGAAATATGAGTATTACCACTTTGGCTTAACACTTGTTATTTCACGCACGAAATTGACCATTTTAATTTTAAAAAGACAATGGGGATTTCAGATTTCTGCAACGATTGTAATAAATTTTACAGCTTAACTTTGCTGTCGAAGAAATGTAATAAATTGTGACGAAGGAAAAATTGTCTATGTTTCATTAAAATCTGATCGTCACTTTTTGCGATAAACAACAGTTGTTAGGTGAACGCGATTATAATATAAACACAGCACGTTTTACTGGTGCGGGTTTGAGCTCTCCTGACTCAGGAGTCCTGAGGAAGCCAAGCCCCCTTTTTGTCTTTTTGTTTCTTTTGCCCTTTTGCTGTGGCATTCCTACATATGTGAATGTGGAGCTGTATGATGATTGAATTTTTTACAAACTATATTTTAACAGAACAAAAAAATTTTGCCACTTTCCATAAATTTTATAACGTATAACCAAGGTCCTTTAAAGAATTGTCATACAACTTGTATTCCAAAGCTTGTAGAAAAGTTGACGAAATCTGAAGAGATGGCCCCATTTTCGTTTACCCTGCACTCAGCATGTTTTCCTTGGGAATCGGAAATTGTGATTTTTGTTTCTTCCAAAAAAGCACTGAATATCTCATAACCGGGAAGTTTTTTTCTGCTTTGACCTGCTTATGAAAGATTCAGTATGCGATTAGCTTTGCAGAATGGCTACATATGACTTTCTACAATGAATAAAACTGCAGTTATACCCGAATTTCCCAAAAATAAACAACAACACAAACTAACATGTAATCTTGTTTTGTTTTGAGTAATTTTGTAGTTCATATTTTGTATACATTGGTTATACTTATCTATTACACAAAAATAAGATTTATATTTCTAAACTATTCAAGATTCACTGCACAATTCCCCCAATTGCGAAACCTATAAAAGGTCATGACATTAATTGAAATTAAAATTTTACAGTAAAGAAACAAAATCAGTTAAGTGTTGGAATAAAAGTTAAAACAAGAGTGGCATTATTATTACCTACGGGCCCTTGAGAATTACTATTAATAACTAATTGGAAAACTACAATTTGGATTCTTTTATTTCAAAGGACAAGGTATTGAGTACGCAAATAATTCTTGCTACCTTGATTCAACCCTGTTCTCCATGTTCTACTACTTGGAAATATTTGATGAACGTTTTCTTCAGCGAAAATTCAGTGAAGATGTAGCAGACACCACATCGGAAACCGTCACAAAAATTTTGAACGAAATCATTTTCAAGCTAAGGAATAATGGTTATTGTTCATCAGAATACACCGCAAAATTACGAAAGAGCATGTGTCACATTAACAGCCGATTGGTGTCTACAATGATGGGTTGCAAAACCATAATTAAATCAATAGGTTTTTCAAATTTTAGTCTTTTAACGTTCTTTCTACTTATTTTACTCAGATGTGGATGAATTCATTTCAAATTTGTTTGGAAAGGCTCTTTCCTTAGAAAAGTTTATCAAGTATACAGCTGGGACGAAAAGTTTCCACCATCAAATTTTAATAAACCCATCTAAACCTCGGTCTGCCGTAGGTACTGTTGAAGACTGTCTGAGAGAGAGCATGCAACTGCAGGGGCTAATGTTTAGCGAATGCCCAAACCCGGCCTTGTTTATCAAAATGCCACGATCAAACGGTAAATTGGTTGGCTTTCAGTACATTCTGCCAAATCTTACTTTGCACCTTGACGAATTTGTAAATGCAGGTTGGTAGTACACTTACTTTAAAAACGACATTGATGGATAGTTCATTGAATGATGCTAACTCTATATACTATTTTTCAGAAACGGACACGATCTTTGACTTAATGGCCGTGATTGTTCTCCGGAGCATGCACTATACTAGTTTTGTCCGCCTTGGCAATGATACAAATTCAGAATGGGTTTATTTTAACTCATTACCACCAAGTGTACAGTATTACATTGTCGTTTATTAAAATCATCTTGATTAGCACATTATAATGTGTACAAATTCTTATTTAGGTAAAAACTGTACCAGATTTAGGTACACAGCTTCAGGCTTTTTTGGCGGAAATCAATACTGGAACGACGTCTACAGAAATGTTGCCTACCCTAAGGCAAATTATGGAAGACATTCATGTTTGCATTTATGTAAAACCTTTTTGCAAAGAGGCATCACTTTGATTCCCTACGAGTACGTAGCGTAATACGTGGTGCGTTTGTTGTAAATATAAGCTTCTCTAATATTTCACTTTTATTTGAAAAATTTGTTTGAACCTGGGGGATGGTGTCGTGCAGTTCATTGCAAGTGTAAATATATTGAAATTAAAATAAATTGACCTTGTTTAAATGTTTTTATGAGTGTTGCTTTCAGTTTGTTCTAATAATATTGGAGCTGGACTTTTCCTGGTTGTGAGGCACGTATCTAGAAATTTGTTCAAAGGAGGGGCGGACGCAAAAATTTTACTAAAAATAATACTTATTCGTGCTAAGCGCGAAAAAATTTTGCAATTTTTGGCCATTTTTGATAAAAAAATTCTCTTTTTCTTAAATTCAGGGGGGGGGCACTGCGCCCCCTCCCCCTACTAAATACGTGCTTGTGTGTGATACTTTGGGAATCGTCATCTATTATGGGGCCATTGTTTTCACACCTAAACTAAATCCGTTGATAGTTGTCCAAATATTGATATCCTTCTTCGTAGTTAGGGGAGTAGGAAAGAACATCATTATCAGGATTTGTCATACTTGTATGATAGCCACAAGGACTCAGAATACCAATTTAAAAATTAAAAAGACACAATAAGCAGCAAAGAAATAATCTCAAACAAATTAATTAGTTGTTGTGGATATAATGAATTATGTAGAATATTTTGGAAGCCTCTTTATGTGGCCGGACCATTACAATGCAATACAATGCCACATAAGATGGCAGAATAGTAGTGACGCTATTCCTTACTACTAGACTTATTACTATTCTGAACTGTTACTACCACATTGTATTGAATTATTATGGTCCGGACACATATAATGACAGTAATTATTATGACTTCAACCTTTCGTATTAAAGACTTTCGTAATTTAAATCTATTATAAATATAGTAGTTAGAGTTAGTGCAGTCCATATCATACAGATAGATATGACATTTAAAATATTCCTTTGTTAACTGAAGTACTTTATTACATCAATTCATATGGACTGTAGTAAATAACGCTACTCAACAAAAGTGGTACATGGTAACAGGTTTTACAAAATAATCGACATATTAATTATCTGTTAACTAGTTTCCTTCAATCATATTAATTCTAAATACTGATAACACTGTGTGATGCGTTATTGTCATAAAAGAGCATAAGATAATACATATTTAAGGTATAGAAAAATATTCATACAAGATGTACAAAACAATGTAATAAATTTTTCACATGTGATTGGATAAAGGGAAGAACTTATTTCGTGCTTCAATGAAGATAATACAAAATGGTTAACACAATATTAATTTAATTATGGAACTGTATAAATCTAATGATCTAAAGTAACATTAATGATTAAATTTTTACCAACATCATTTGCTAGTTGCGGTTGCCATTAAGAGGTTAAAAAAATTAAAAAGTGGGAAAATTGCCCAATTTCAGTGTCTGGACGGTTATAATATTCATAATATATAAATATTTTCAATAAATTTTGTGCATTTGTTTTTGAAAGTTTATAAGGAACATTTTTTTTCTAATTTTCGGTATCCGGATAACTTGTATAAAATATTTCGTACATGGGGGTAGTGACAAATTGTATTTGCAAATGGATGTAACTGCATATTGATATTGACAACGCTTATACGCAAATGGATATTTGCAGTGTACAAAATTTACCACTTTTTAGGCTTTTTTACCATCACAGTGGTAAAAATGCAATTAATGGTAAAAATTAGTTATCAAACTTTATTTTCTATGAAATATTTCCAATTAGCCCTTTAATTGATCAAATTAATCCTATTGATTTGATTGTACACCGAAAGTTATAAAAAATATTACTAAAACCAAGATTGCATTTGGTATTGCCCATTTAAAATTGATATGAATGTGCCAATTTGATTGCAATTAGTTTCTCAATCCGCAAGGATTGTTAGTGCCCCCATTGGTTGAATCCAACTCTGATAGATGAACACTTATCAATTTGTGTCAACAATGATCATCTGCTAAGCTACTTCATACTTTGGCACCAAATTTTATTTAAAATTTAAATGCGAAATTTAAATGAAACAATTTGTACCATTTATACCACTTACCACTACTTTTTAGGTGGTGGTATTTAACGTTAAATACCAGTAAGAACCGCTTACCACTGGTAAGTGGTATTTTGTACACTGGATGTTTGTATATAGGTGCGCTCTTAGTGTGGATTATTGACATGGAGTAAATGATTAATAGAAAGTCTAACCAATAGTGGGAATGAAGACAAACCATTAGCGATAGTACTTAGTAGTGACTTGTACCATTAGATGAATATTTACTATTAATACACAGATATGCATTTGCTTATCCGTTATAAAGGTATATATGCTATGGCAAACCGCTATCAATTATCTTATGTATAACATAATACTTTGATACTTATAACTCACGATTAAAAAAGTTACCAGGGCTTACAGATTGTAAATATGAGGTTAAATAAAATAAGTACGTATAACACATAATAAATAAGCAAATCATCATAATAAGACAATAAGGAATTCTTGGGTCAGGTTACATATCCGACCGCCGAATGGTATATAGGCGACCGCCGAAAGGTACATATGCGAAAGCCGAATGGTATTTAGCCGAATCCGAAAGCTCCCGAAAGGGTATATATCCGAATCCGAAGGGTTACCTAGCCGTATCCGAATAAAAATGCTTTCGGAAATCCTGGGTACTTATCCGAATCTTAACCTACCAAAATTGTAGAGGTGGGCATAATTTTCCGACCAGGTTCGCGCGCCCAACAAACCAGTATACTGCATTCAAAAATTTAAACAAAAATTCAAAAATACCCACAAATCAAAGCATATTATGCTCCTTAATACCCACAAATCCAAGCATATGCTCCTTAATACTGACAAATCCAAGCATATGCTCCTTAATACCCACAAATCCAAGTATATGCTCATTAATACTAACAAATCCAAGCAAATGCTCATTAATACTAACAAATCCAAGCATATGCTCATTAATACTAACAAATCCAAGCATATGCTCATTAATACTAACAAATCAAAGCATACGATCATTAATACTAACAAATCAAAGCATACGCTCCTTAATACCCACAAATCCAAGCATATGCTCCTTAATACCCACAAATCCAAGCATATGCTCCTTAATACCCACAAATCCAAGCATATTCTCCTTAATACTAACAAATCCAACCGTATTCTCCTTAATACCCACATATCCAACCATATGTTCCTTAACACTAACAAAGCCAAGCTTATGTTCCTTAATACTAACAAATCCAAGCTTATGTTCCTTAATACTAGTAAATCCAACCAAATTCTGCTTCCAGTGGTCACATTACATGATGAATACGCTAAGTGGTCCAATCACAAGATAAATAGGTACAGTGAACAGTTTGTATGTTATACGCTATATGGGGTGTACTGCCTCATTACAAAGTGATAGTGCTTGAGTGCGCGAGTGTTTGAGTTGTTAATGTGAAATTAAGACAAAGGTTAAGCACGAACCCGCAATTACAAGGGCCATCATATGGATACCTCGCTGATAGCTCGAGAGTAGCTTGGATAACCTTTCTTTGTTGGGCTAGTACACTTCCAATAACAGTCCCACAACAGTGAGTCGCAAATGACAGCCTTAGGCTTCTCGGGTATTAATTAACAATAATACCAGTGTTGAGGGAGTTGGCAATAGGCCCGTAATGAGGCCTGCGCCCAGTACTATCATTTTGCAGTGAGGCAGTACACCCCATATAACATACATACATACATGTCAAGATTGACAGCTGTCCAAATTGTCAATACATTTTCGACCCCGTTGGTGAAAACATTTTTGTCAGTACTTTAAGAGTTTTTGCAAATTTTTTGCGATTTTAGCTGACTGAATAAGGCAACTTATAGTATCGAACTGCCCGCCCGTCTGTCCGTTCGCCAACACTTAAACTTTTTTGAACGCTACAACAGAAGTTGACCAAACATGGCCATAACAATGCCTATGGACCCGTAAGGAATCCCATTCATTTTGATTCCAATTGGTTCATAGGTTGCTTAGATACTTCACGCTCACTCTGTTTTCATTTTCATAGTCAAAGTAAAAAATTGGCATTAAGTGGACATTAAAAATTTTCTGCAACGGCTTACTGTAGGTCATTTGTGCGTGATTGAATTTGTTAGTATTATAGAGCATATACTTCGATCTGTTTTTTTTCAAGAGCTTATGCTTCGATTTGTCTTTTTTCAGGAGCATATGCTTCGATTTGTTTTTTTTCAAGAGCATATGCTTCGATTTGTTTTCTTTTCAAGAGCATATGCTTCGATTTGTCTTTTTTCAGGAGCATATGCTTCGATTTGTTTTTTTCAGGAGCATATGCTTGTACTTGTTACCATTAAGAAGCATATTCTTTGATCTGTTCTTTTTCAGAAGCATATGCTTGGACATGTAAGCATTAAGAATCATATGGTCGGATTTGTTAGTATTAATGCGCATATGCTTGGATTTGTTAGTATTAATGAGCATATGCTTAGATTTGTGGGTGTTTAGGAGAATATACTTGGATTTGTTAGTTTTAAGGAGAATATGCTTGGATTTGTTAGTATTAATGAGCATATGCTTGGATTTGTTAGTATTAATGAGCATATGCTTGGATTTGTTAGTATTAATGAGCATATGCTTGGATTTGTTAGTATTAATGAGCATATGCTTGGATTTGTTAGTATTAATGAGCATATGCTTGGATTTGTTAGTATTAATGAGCATATGCTTAGATTTGTGGGTGTTTAGGAGAATATACTTGGATTTGTTAGTTTTAAGGAGAATATGCTTGGATTTGTTAGTATTAATGAGCATATGCTTGGATTTGTTAGTATTAATGAGCATATGCTTGGATTTGTTAGTATTAATGAGCATATGCTTGGATTTGTTAGTATTAATGAGCATATGCTTGGATTTGTTAGTATTAATGAGCATATGCTTGGATTTGTTAGTATTAATGAGCATATGCTTGGATTTGTTAGTATTAATGAGCATATGCTTGGATTTGTTAGTATTAAGGAGCATATGCTTGGAATTGTTACTATTAATGAGCATATGCTTGGATTTGTTAGTATTAATGAGCATATGCTTGGATTTGTTAGTATTAATGAGCATATGCTTGGATTTGTTAGTATTAAGGAGCATATGCTTGGAATTGTTAGTATTAATGAGCATATGCTTGGATTTGTTAGTATTAAGGAGCATATGCTTGGATTTGCGGGCATTAAGGAGCATATACAGTATTAATGGAATGCAATATACTGGTTTGTTGGACACGCGAACCTGGTCGGGAAATTATGCCCACCTCTACAATTTTGGTAGGTTAAGATTCGGATAAGTACCCAGGATTTCCAATCGTCTTTCGCATATGTACCATTCGGCGGTCGTATATGTATCCTGACCCGGAATTCTTCAATTTCAACACATTACTTACACATTGATTTTATGGCTAATCCAAGAAGCATAAACTCTATAAGAATTAGTCCAATAGAGATTTGCCCGTAAGGAATTTTGAAAGTTTATAAGGAATCTTTTTTCACTAATTTATGTCCAAATATCCAATTTTGTTAATGGAAACGGAATAGATTCAGAACGATAACTAGGATGCTGGAGTGGGATAATCAATGTTGAAGCATTATAACATAGGTATATAAAGCTGAGGGAATTTTCTCAGAAAAAAAATCCCTTATAAATCTTCATAAATCTATATTATAGAAAAATTCGCTTGTGGACTCTCCTTATACAGCGCAGCACCGCAGCGCCATGACTACAGTTTATGCTTCTTGGGCTAACCTAAGGAACATGTAAATACAGATATCTTTTTTCCCTATCTACATTTTCAAGCGTTTCTATGCATGAATCTGTTGATAATTACAAATGTAGGGACTTTTGTTTATGTAGCTCACCCTTTACGATAATTAGAACTTAAAACATGACATGGAAAAGCCCACGTCCTCGTTAAAAATTACGTGAACTACAATCCTGATACCCTCTCAACCGCGAGTAGTTGAGCCCCTAGGACTTTCTGTCAATAGTTACGTAACATAAATTGAACCTGATTTGGGTTATTATTTTTGTAATATTTTAAGACAAATTATGATTCAAATATAGCTGCTTTTTTAGTATTTTATACTGACAAGATTTCTGTCTATTCATGTTTGCTATGTTCTCCACATTATTTCTTATTAACTTATCCTTAATCAAAATGTTTTCTATTTTCCTACATAGGTTAAATATCTATCACTAAAAACATACTACTGTGGTCGGACCCATAGAGGATTGTGATATTTATTACTAGTAATAGGCCCGTTCTCCGAACGGGAAACAAATACAATGCTTATCGAATCAGCTTAATAATAGTGAACCAAATTCAACATCATTTAACTAAACACCGAAATTAAAGCAAATGTTGAGTTTCATTATATTATCATTAATACTATATGGACATAATATTTTAAATCACCCCGTCAGTTTACATCACCCCGCGTCGTTTTCAATTACCCCATCATTGTAAATAGACGTCATTTTAAATAACCCCGTCATTTGAAATAACCCCGTCAATTTAAATAATCCCGTCATTTCAAACCCCGCCATTTTAAATAACCCCGTCATTTTAAATATACGTGAAATGTTTTGTGAAGAAAAGAAAGAAATTTTTGCCTTAAAACCCAAAATATTCTATTCCCCCCAAATTTTTTTCTGGCTACGGCCCTAATAAATGACACTGCCATTTTAAATAGATGTCATTGTAAACACCCCGTCATTTAAAATAGACGTCATTGTAAATACCCCGTCATTTAAAATAGACGTCATTGCAAATGACCCCGCCATTTTAAATAGACGTCATTGTAAATGACCCCGTCCTTTTAAATAGACGTCATTATAAATGACCCCGTCATTTTAAATATACATCATTTTAAATGACCCCACATTTTAAAAAGACATCATTGTAAATAACCCCGTCGTTTAGAATCACCCCTTCATTTTGAATAACTTCGTTGTTTTAAATCTATAAATGTCATTTTAAAACATCTCGTCATTTTAAATAACCTCGTCATTTTAACATTCCTGCCATTTTAAATAATCTCTTTATATTAAATATTCCCGTCATCTTAAATATTAAGTCATTTTCACCTCCTCATTTTAAGTAGCTGTGTTATTTTAATTAGCTACCACTATTTTAATCGTCCTCGTTATTTCTATCTATTTTCTCACCCCGTTGCATTAACTAACCAATTCTATGTCAAGTCAAGTCAACCTGTTCAATCCACAACCAAATGATACAAACTAAATAAACATCGCCTTGCTATTAATAGTTTGACTCCGTTGGGGTCTCCCCGTTCGAGGTGAAAGGGACTAATCCCTTTACATAGCGGAGGCCTGCCTGCTTAAAGAGTAGGACTTTGTCAAATTTTTGAAATTCATTGGCAAAATATTTTCTACTAAAAATTAAAAAAACTGGAGTGGCTACCGTCTTCATTATTAAGTCGAGTAAGTCAGGAAAAAGTTTGGTAAAGATCGGATGAAAACTGTAGGAGGAGTATTTGAACAAAACGTGACAGATCGGAGCGTTTTCTCCCACTCCTTCAATGTTAAAATTCGAAATTCAAAAAATCGTAAAACCATTTCTATGAAAGATATCATTTTGAAACTCGAGGTTTGGGGCTCTGACTATGATGTGCCCATCCAGTAAAAATTTGAAAGTCGTAGATTGATGTTAAAAGGGAAATGAATTGCTATTATTATATAGATTATTATATAGATGCTTATATCAAATATCACTTAATACAGTCCCAAAGGACTCAAAAAACAAGTATCTAATACAATTTTGTGGGCAAAATTTTTTATGGGGGTGTAATCCCTATTTGGGGCTATATCAGCCCCCTTTTGAGGTAAGGCCCTCAAAATTATATAGCACCTGTCTCTAAGGTAGGTGAGGTTAACTACTAAGTTTCATTGCGAAATACGTAATACGTTTGGAAATTTTTAATTTTAAAGCCGAAATTTCGCCGTTTTGGGACCTCTGACTCCTCTGACTCCTCTGACTCCTCCTCTGACCGCATATATCTTCCAAAAGGGGATCGATATAGGTCATTTTACATTTTTAGGACACGAACACTATATAGGTGCATCCATTAAAATTGGATTTAGAAATAGGACAAGCCTGCATTAGGAGATATTGTGTCTCAAAGTTAAGGTAGTAAAGGGTACCAAAATTGTAGCGAAGCAGTAGCAAATTGGCCAAAGTACAGTAATTTTACTACTGTTTCGCTACAATTTTGGTACCCTTTACTACCTTAATTTTGAGACACAATATCTCCTAATATGCAGGCTTGTCCTATTTCTAAATCCAATTTTAATGGATGCACCTATATGGTGTTCGTGTCCTAAAAATGTAAAATGACCCATATCGATCCCCTTTTGGAAGATATATGCGGTCAAACTAGGTCCCAAAACGGCGAAATTTCGGCTTTAAAATTAAAAATTTCCAAACGTATTACGTATTTCGCAATGAAACTTAGTAGTTAACCTCACCTACCTTAGAGACAGGTGCTATATAATTTTGAGGGCCTTACCTCAAAATGGGGCGGATATAGCCCCAAATGGGGATTACACCCCCATAAAAAATTTTGCCCACAAAATTGTATTAGATACTTGTTTTTTGAGTCCTTTGGGACTGTATTAAGTGATATTTGATATAAGCATAATAAATATCACAATCCTCTATGGGTCCGACAACAGTGTACTGCAGACACTTAGTTTCCAAAAACGCACATAAATTCTGATACCCCTACCACCTACCCCTGTTAATACCACCTCCTTATTGAACGTATAAAACATCATTTTCTCAATAGTTTACTCAGAAATTAGCCTTTTAATTTTAATAAATCCTACTTTATTTATGTAAATAGTTTAGTATTCATCATATCGTCCCTTAAAATATGAAATGCTTACTATGATTCTGACATTTTCAGGGTAATACCAAAAATAGCTTGCCATCATGACAGAAAATGTACGGAAGTAATCAATGAAAGATATTGATAAGTTACGATTGTAGAAATTTAATGATTTCTGAAATCGCCCCGTCCGTAGCATGGGCTTATTTCAAGTACTAATATTTCAGGTAAAGGATTTCGACAAGGAGAGTGGACAAAAATTGGTAATCGTTTGATAACTTTTATGTTATTATATTATCTATAGGTAAACCAAATAATCAATTATTATCAGCAATGAAATTCATGATAAACTTAACGTTTAAATTAACATCAAGTTTTATTGTTCAATGCATTGTCAAATGATGGTTTTGCAATTTGTTTTACCATTCCACATAGTAAAAGGAAGGCTAAACATTTATGCTTAGTGTCACGTCACACATCTGATAGTAAAAACAAGTAGGTATGATAAAGTATTTTACGCATTTAAAGTGTGTGTCATTTACTATTCACAGCTAAAGTAAATTAATATTGGCGAACTTTGCAAATGATAATTCGATTTCCAGGACTCCTGTGGACATTACCAACCCTATCGTTTCCAGGGGAACTGTTATCATCTTTAAGAAACCAGACACTCACAAAACCATGACTGGGTTAACAGAAGGTATGTCTAAGTTGGTTTACCGTTTCAGAAAAATTTTTAATCACTGATATTACATATTAGAATGCATTTTAAAATATATACATATCAAATTAATTAAGCGATAACAATGTTTAGGATTTAAAAATAACAGTTTTTCATTTCTTGATATGAAGAGAGAACACGTCCCCTTTTTACAGAAAAGTACTACTGGACACTTCTGCTATGAGATTTCCACGCTTTTATTAAATTTTTAAAAGGGTTGACTCTTTTAATTTAAATATTTCTTCCTGCTGCTGACCAGATGCGGCTTTCCCAATGCAATGCAATGCAATGGATAATAATAATATCCATTGCAATAATAATATCCCAGATGCAATCATTTATCTGAACATTGATAATTCTACCCCGTAATTTTCAATAACCCCGTTACATTCAATGGCCCCTTTACCCTTTATTCTTTAACCCCTTCACTTTTGATAACCCAGTTACTATCAATAACCCCCTTATTTTCTAAAACCTCGTTGTATACTGTAGTGTGTTATCAAAACATTCTGGGGGTGCTTTTGCACCATAGCACCCCCCAAATACGGCCTTGGGCGTCATAACTTATATATGGTACTAGGAGTCTGGTCACCCTACACTGACATTGACAACAATGACTTAGACTTGCTTAATCGACTAAGCTCAGTTCAATCCGCTACTAAGCCATGTAATTTGACCACTACAAGCTGTAGAGCCAAAAAATGCTTTATCTATAGTCTGCAGAGGAAGAAAATGACGTTACGCGCCTCAGACTTACATAAGTACACCTACTTCAATTTACCATATTATTATTAATATTTGGAATCGTTATTAGTAATAATTACAATTTTTGCAAACATGACCTTTGACCTCCTTAAAAGGTTCTTTGCTGCAAAACATTAGTATTCATTTAGCCTTCAGCATTTTTTAGCTTCAGAAAGACACCCCACATCGACATTTTTCGACGAAAAACAAAAATTGGACCTCTGACATCTCGTAGTGGTTAGCAACTTTGAAATATATTTTTGCCCTATAAACCATAACTTTATAAGCCCTTTACTTTTATTCGGGCAGAACTTTGATGAAACAATTCTTTATATGAAAATATGTCTATTTAAAAATTTATTTCGTAATTTTGAAAGGGAAGAATTTCGAATTTTTCACAAATTCAAAAAAACACTTTGAGATTCAGCGCTTGTTGTCTTTTGTTCCAAGTTTTATCCAAATCGGTTCGGTAGTTTCGGAGTTATTTCATAATCCGGTTTTTTGGTGTCATTTTACATAGCTCCTGAAATACTGAAAAATGAATTTTTTTGACCACAGATGTTAGATTATAAGATTAACGTACACAGATAAATGTAAATAAAAATGTCCACGGAAGATCTACTTTTTTTCACTTTCCTGTATCTAATAATTTCTGTCTTGTGCTAAACGATAAAATATTTTTCTAAAATCTCGTTTTAGTCCATTATTTGCCAATTTTATTTTTTGTGATTTACTGGAAAAAATATGGCAATCACCTCTAGTTCTTTCCAGGATTAAATAACTGAAGAGCCATAATGTCAATAATTGAACCAAAAATTGAATATTGAGCGCAGCACTGTGGGCTAGGTACAGGTCAACGCAATGTGAACGGCTGATTCATTCATGGTTTCCAAGTTGTCAAGTTCCATTATTAATAACTCGGAAAGTAATAAAGATAGAGAAGTGAAATTAGCACCACCAAAAAGCTTGAAATATCAGCTTTTAGGCCATGTATCACACTACTAGGGCTGTCATAAAATACCGAGGTCAGATTTTATTTTACTACCCCTTACAACGCAACTTGACAACATGGAAACCATATATGAGGCAGCTGCTCACGTTGACCCATACCTAGCCAGCAGTGCTTAATCTGGTATGCTTGTTTCTGGTACTGTTGCATGGCACTGGGCCACTAGTTTTGAGCAACAACAGACTATAACTATAAACTAACGGCAGGCAGTAAAAGATAATTGCTGAGTAAATCGTAAATGTTACCATTTATACTTTACACGATATTGGTGAAAAAATAGTACACATTGTAAGGGGTTAATTGCCAGGATTCGGACATTAGTAACCGAATAAGCGGAAAGACGAGATTATGAAAATTAAATAAAATGCTAAATGAAATCAAAAATGAAATTATGAACTGAGAGGATATTTGGGTCGTGACACGGCTTTAGAGTTTGCAGGTATCTTCGCTTAGTTTAATGAATAAGCTAAGCCATGGTACAATTACATACACACAATGAATCCAATGATGAATAACAGAATCTAGACATAGAAGAATAAGAATACCAATACAAATTAGAAGAATACCCAATTGCTCTCCAGCTAAGCTTTCTAGCTTAAGGCTTTCAGCAGCCGAGATGTTTAGGCTTTCCAGCCAGTGTACAAAATTTACCACTTTTTAGCCTTTTTTACCATCACAGTGGTAAAAATGCACTTAATGGTAAAAATGCATTTAATGGTAAAAATGGTAAATTTTAGCGATTGATTATACAGCTGAGTAAAGATACACTAGACTTCCTAAAATATAAGTTTTAAAACTTTATTTTCTATGAAATATTTTCAATTAGCCCCTTTGTCAATTAAATTAATCATATTTATTTGATTATACACCAAAAGTTATAAAAAATGAAGAAAGAAAGATTGTATTTGGCAATGTGATTCGAACGTTATAGGTTCAAATCACATTGGTATTTGGTATCGCCCATTTAAAATTGATGCTAATTTAATTGCAACTAATTTCTCAATCGGCAAGGGTTGTTAGCGCCCCCATTGGTTGAATCGTACTCTGATTGATGAACACTTATCAATTTGTGACAACAATGATCATCTGCTAAGCTATTTCATACTTTGGCACCGCATTTTATTCAAAATTCAAACACGAATTTTAAATGAAACTATTTTTTACCATTTTTACCACTTACCACTACTTTTTAGGTAGTGGTATTTAACGTTAAATACCATTAAAAACCGCTTACCACTGGTAAGTGGTAAATGGTATTTTGTACACTGTTTCCAGCCCAAACGAACATTGAAGTGTTGGAAGGCCAAACATCTTGAAGTAACTCAAGTTTTGCGTTGTGATAAGAAGCTTGCTACAATCTCGGCATGGCAAGTAGCCATTTCCAAATAGAAGCGAGCATGGTCCGTCACGGCTAGAGATGGCCCACATCACATCAAATTTGATGTGATGTGGTGATGTGGGCAAAATTTGGCCTTTTTTGGGGTAAAATCGATGATGTGATGTTTGATGTGTGGTACAATGAAAAAAATTGATGTGATGTTTGATGTGTGGTACAATGAAAAAATTGATGTGATGTTTGATGTGTGGTACAATGAAAAAAATTGATGTGATGTTATGTTTGTTGTGTGGTACAATGAAAAAAGTTGATGTGATGTGATGTTTGATGTGTGGTACAATGAAAAAAATTGATGTGATGTGATGTTTGATGTGTGGTACAATGTAAAAAATTGATGTGATTTGATGTTTGATGTGAGATACAATGAAAAAATTGATGTGATGTTTGATGTGTGGTAAAAAAATTAATGTGATGTGATGTTTGATGTGTGGTAAAAAAATTGATGTGATGTTTGATGTGTGGTACAATGAAAAAAATTGATGGCGGGGTTGGAGACAACTCCGTCGTCCCCCTACTACTAACGTCATCTGCATAAAGGGTCGTTTTGCAAAAAACAGGTATGGTAGGTAGTTTGTTTATGTAGATTGTGAACAATAAAGCACTTAATGATGATCCTTGTGGCGTCCCACGGACAAGAGTTTGAGGTTCAGATAACGTGTTGCCAAGTTCTTTCATTCATAAACGAGATGAGCCAAGTCTGCAATTCGCCTGTGATTCCAATGTTGTAAGTTTTTCAGAAAAGCTTTCAGTATGGATTCCCTCAAACGCACGTTTAAAATCAATGAATACTGCTACTGTGTATTCCGGGGCAATATTGTAGGAATGGATAGAATGTATTTCAGATATACAAAGATTTTTATATTAATTCCAATTGTCCCTTCACGGTTTCGAATTTGGTTGGGCAGAGGTAGATATTTTTTTACATTGATAAAGAGTCAAAATCTGGTCCAAAACTTGGCTTTACTTCAACCTAGGGTCAACTTTTGTTTTTAAATCGAAATGTGGGTTTTGCAACTGGGTTCAGGGTTTACGGAACCCTGAACCATCATTAAACATACTGCCATTAATTGACTATGGACCATTTTGAGGCCAAGTTAGCCTTAATTGGCATTGTAGCGCCAATCGGTCAATTAGAAAATTGAATATTTTTTATTGTAATTTTTTGTTCCTATAAGAGAATTCTAACTTTTATATGGAACTTTTCTTCGAATTTTCCCACTATTGTTGAGTCCCAATCCTGACCAAGACGCATATGAAAATTCGTTATATATGAAAAGATTTAATAGGAAACCTCTACTGAACCAACCTGGGGCGTCATGGAAAGTATTTATTCGCCTCGGACAGATAAAACAGAATAACACTAGGCAGCATAAATATAAGTTGTAAGTAAACATCCCATCTACTACAAAAGATGGAACAACCAACCCCATTAGATCCATCCCACCACCAATTAATAACATTAAGGTGGGAAGGTATTGGCTCTCATCCAGCACACCGAACTTCTTGATATCAAAGCTTAAAAAGCTTATAAACGATCCACAGCATGTAAATATTGTGTTGAATTTCAGCTAACTTTCCGTCGATAGATAGAAAGTTTTACGATATCTACAAGGACAAGTAATATCTCTAAAAAAGAGAGTTTTCTAACTTGGTTACTAACGTTTAAAAACTTTCGAAATGAAACCATTGGCAATGATCACCAGTATACGGATCACAAAAAAATGTCGAAAATTCTCAAAGTCCGTAACCAAGTTACGATATCCTCTTTTTTAAGTCCCTTATTAAGGGTTTAGGTATAGTAGAACTGGGTGATCAATGGTAAATAAATTTCGAAAAGTTATTGTATGAATTTTAGTACAAATAGTTTTCATAACATAGGTACCGCACTAGTGCAACCGTTGCAGTGACGTAGGATTGTGAGTGGGATATTATAAATTTCTGTTTTATATCCTCATCCTCATGCCTCACTGAAAGCTGTCGTCATTTCTCACATTAACAGTTTCCAATAATACACAAAACACTTTCACCGCAATTAAAGTAGGCAAAGGCCATTGAATGAAATTTAAATTTGGACATTCAATTACCATATTGATATTGACTGTCAAATATCATTAACCCAATCCTCACTGGTCCTACACCCATACATTAAATGTAAAAAAGATTCGTCGAAATCTATTCTAAGGACATTGAAAATTTCACATTTTTGTCTTATACTTCAAGATATAAGGTTTAACAATAATATCTTGAAGCAGAAGACAAAAATGTGAAATTTTGAATACGTCCTGCATAGAATAGGTTTCTGCGAATCTTTTTTACCTTTAATGTATGGGTGTAGGACCAATGGTCTCAGATCCTATGGATTCTCCTAAAAAAGTACGAATTTCGCATAAAATCGGGATTGCATTTACCCAACCCGTGGCAGATAACCATGGAAAACTGAAAAGTGGGTGGGAAAGCTCGCCAATTGACGTAAATTGGCGAGTGTGTATTTAAATTGAGATCCCCAAGTGAGGGGAATTAGGGATCGGCTGTAGTCATGTAAATTTTCCACACATTTTCACTTGTTCCGAACCCCCAATAAATCGAATAATCTGCCATTCCTTTTCTATAATATTATACTCTATATTTCTTGCATTTACCCTATATGAAAATTTTTTCTAGTTACCTAGCAACATCCCCACTTGTGGTTGAGACAGGTAAAGGGTTTAAAAAATATACCCTGACGTTAAAATACGGGAAAATTCATTAAAAAAGGGCAAGTAAAGGTTACGAGGGAGTATCTATGGCTACGTTTTAAAAGTACGTAGAATATAGAGGCATAGAAATTTACTCTATGACAATACTGAAAAATACTTTTTTGAAAAACTTGAAACTCCTCCGAGAATACTGGTCGTAGAAAGATTGGTCTCTACAAACGCAAAAGAGGTTGCTTTATGCAAGTACGTTGGAATACTGTTCATTTTCACTCCCGCTTTTGAGATATTGATGTTTTTGTAGAAAAAGGGCAATATCTCGCAAATAAAAATTTTGAAATTTTCCAATATACTTCGGTAAAACAGTATTGTCTGCGTTTTTAGAGACTAATCTTGTCATTCTACGACCAGTATTCTCTGAGGATTTTCAAATTAAAAAAAAAGTTCAGGGCTGATTTGATAGTCGAGGTCAGGTCACGTAACTTGTTACCAGGACTCTTAAGGCTCATATTATTTCATGTGCAGGACAATTATTTGGCCATTTACATTGACATTTTGAAATTAAATTTTTCCATTCTTTCTACTTTCTATCGAACAATATGTAAGTTGGAAATAAACAACAGCCCAATCTTAGTCGTAGCCTCGAAGAATTATAAACGACCAAGAATCGTGAACATTACCCGAAGTCTGAGTACTACTACATCCGCCAACTTGTAATAACTATCCAATTCCACCAAATTGGACATGCTGATTTCAAATATGAACCTCAAATTATCACCGGACAACCGATATAGTGGAATGGGGTCCAACCAATATATCGGCATCATAAATTTGGTAATTAAATTTTGTAAACGCCAATTCAGAGGTAATTAGGCATGCTGATTTCAAATATGGATCCCAAATTTATGTATCAACAACCTCTTGGTCGTTTATAATTCTTCGAGGCTAGATTGGGCTGTTGCTTATTTCACACTCACATATTATTGCCCCAAACACCAGATTACACACTAGCTTTCTTGTAACAGGACCTAGATCCTGCGACCGGATAGCCACATAATCACAACAACTCACACCACACGCACACACCAATTCCATTCCCATTCTATCATTTCCAACTCCAGCTGAATTAGAAATTGAAATGTGAAATGACAGCAGATGATAAACGATCAGTACAATACTAACGTAAGTGGTACTGGCCGTGAGCCATTGAATTCAATTGAAGTCTAGATTAGCTCATAGTCGACCACAGCGGAATTAGAGTGTCTCTAACCATCTGAGGAATTACCTTAAAGGATACTTTCGTAATAAGTATCTATGTACAGGTTGTTTAATTCAAACATGTATTTGTGTGAACGCAAATTAGAAAAATAACATATCATTTCTTGCGGTCGGTTTTCGAACCCTGTAGTCCAAAAATCAGCGTCTTGGTCCTATGGCTGTATTATAGAACTATAGAAATTACAGATCGTCCCGAAAGGAACCATTTAATCATCCGTTTTTTGTGGACGAAGTAGCCTATCTCCATTTTTCGTTTTGTGGACGAAGACGAAATAGCCCATCTCCATTTTTCGTTTTGTGGACGAAATAGCTTATCTCCACTTACAGTGTTTAAAGTTTTATGGATGGGCGGTAATTTGCTAAAACTTTGCTTATTTTTATCAAAAACTGTCTTTCTTCCTTGTACGGTGTCATCACTTATGTAATTCCCCCCCACCACAGCCCAATACAGACTAGTTATCAAAATGGTCTATATACCATCTTGTAGAAAATCTTTTTACGAATCTAACCAACTAAAACACCATGTAAATTGGTTAGAAAAAAATAGGTAAAAAATTTGTTGAAAATAAAAAGTTGAAAAATCGACCACCTCCGATTTTGATGAAAATTGGTAGAGAAATCACAAGTCGAAAATTTTCAGTAGTTCTGCCCGCTTTCCAATTTTCCGAATTTCCCCCAGAATTTTATTTTGGAATATTGATTCCAGAATCATTATAAGAATCGCATTTGTGATTTTTTCACCCATTTTCATCAAAATCGGAGGTAAGTAAGGAAAGTTAGAAAGTTGGCAGAATTTCTGAAAATTTTCAACTTTTTATTTTCAAAAATTGTTTTACCTGGTTTTTCCTAATCGATTGGCATGGTATTAGAATTGGTTAAATTTGCAAAAAGATTCTCTGCAAGATGGTATATAGACCATTTTGATAACTAGTCTGTGTTGGGCTGTGGTGGGGGGGAATTATATAAGCAAGGTGTCGAGTGTGCCGTAAATGCCGCATGCCGTAAATGCCGTAAATTGAATTTACGGCATTTGGTATTTGGCGGCATGCCGTAAATGCCGCCAATGCAGTAAATTATTTTTTAAGTTTTTAGCTGTTTATATACATAAATTGATGTGGAAAGTGAGTAATAACCCGCTAAAAGTGCTTTTATACATCAATATTGTGTATTAACGTCATTATATGCAACTTACAGTGGCTGAAAAGCTTTGAAAAGGTAAAATTCATTTTATAACTTATAACCGTTATCATTTATTATAAAATGATCGAAATTATATTTTTTGTTCTTCCATTAGTTGAAAATTACCATTAAACTGTCTATGACGTGTATTATGTATTTTACGGCATTTACGGCTTTTACGGTATTTACGGCATGCGGCATCTGAAAATAATTTACGGCATGCCGACTTTATACTCTGTATATAAGTGATGACCCTGTACTTGTGAAAACTTGTGTTCTTATATTTTACAAACAATAATTTTAACATTTTTCAAAACTAACGTAAAGTCGTAATAAAAGCTCCCCCTAGTAAAGAGTTTCCCACACAATTTCCTAAAAAGTATAAATGTTCGGCTTGCTTAGCAAGTAAAAATGAACAGGGTTCATCACTGGTGTATAAACAATGCTTCTAACAGGCTTGGTTAAACCTCAACCACGTATTAGAGAGGTAACGGGCGCCCCAAAATCTGTGCGGTTCTATAAGCTCGGTTGTTGGAGCCACCTATATCTTCCAAAGTAGCAGCTGCAATTTTTTTCAAAATTACTACATAAAATTAGAAACGTTTTGAAACTAGTTTGAAGGGTGAGAAATGGTCAGAACTATGAAAATGAAAAATACTATTTCTATTATTCTACTTAAACTGTGTACACGGTCCCCTTCACTCAGGCGAGCTTCTGTTACTGCTTGCCGTTTTTTGTTTTTTGGTTGCGCTGTTTTTGGTTGCGTTGACCAAATTTCTAGATACGTAACTGTTGATTACTAAATTCTACAGTAATTCAAATCATTATTGATCATAATTGACTATCAGAATCAAAAAGTTTTAAAATAGGTTATATTTGGCTATCAAAATAAATCTTAAATTTGGTAGGAGCGGAGTGAAATATTTTCCGCAAACAACTTATAGGAAACGCAATAGAACTTTATAATACCCATTTTCTACTTTGACTATCAAAATGAAACAAAGTGAGCGCGCGGTATCTCAGCAACCAATGGACTGATTTGTCCCAAAATCAATACGGATCGTCAGTGGTTCATAGTTCATATAGGCATTGTTTTTGCCAAGTTTGGTCAATATCCGTCTTGCATTCGAACGTTATCGCGGGGACAGAAGGACGGCCGTACGGATAGACTGTGCGGTTCTATAAGCTCGCTTACTCAGGCGATGAGCTAAAATTACAATAAAAAATACTCAATTTTCTAATTAATCGCTTGAGGCTACATTGCTAATTAAGGCTAATTCGGCCTTAAAATGGTCCATAATTCTTATAAAATTGTTTGAAGATGCACTAGCCCCATGTACTACAGGACATGGGTCCTGTGACCACCTAGTTACATATACTACCCTTAATGTATAGTGCAAGGAAAATGTCAACTGATTTCCATGGCTATGATCAACGAAAGTGGCATCACGCTGAAGAAATATTCTACGCTATATCCACCCACCTCAACTTGATAGTCACCTGTAAAAATCGGGAAAACTGGGAAATGTATGGAAATGAAAAGGGGTTGTATTAGAAGTCATAATTTTATGACAATAAATCTCTTTAACATATAAAAATGGCACATTCAAAACTTACACATTTGAAACAATAAAATAGTCTACCAATTCATCCCTCTGTGATTATTAAGTAGCGGTAGCTGCTTTATAGGATTGACCTATGTTTGTCTGTCTGTATGTCCCTCTGTCCGTAAGCACGACAACTTTCGAACGGAATGAAATAATCCGTTCAAACTTTATTTACGCATCCTAGGGGTCAAAAGGCAGGTCAAGTTCGTGAATGGGCAAATCGGCCACACCCCCTGACCAGGGGTGGAGTTCGAAAATTAAAACTTGGCGTAACTTGGAAAAAGTCGTGTAATACCTCGTTCGACATCAGAATGACTTAAGGAACGCTATTAAGTAGATTACAGTCATCCCCTGACAGGGGAAGGGGGTGAAAACACAAAAATTAATGTAGCTTCTGTTACATTCGTCCTAAAAAATCGTTTAATACCTCGTTCGATATCAGAATGACTTTAGGAACACTATTAAGTACGTTACAGTCATCCCCTGAAGGGGAAGGGGGTAGAAACATAAAAATTGACATAACCTCCGTTATATTCGTCCTAAAAAATCGTTTAATACCTCGTTTGATATCAGAATGACTTAAGGAACACTATTGAGTAGGTTACAGTCATCCCCTGACATGGAAAGGGGGTAAAACCATAAAAATTGACGTAACCTCCGTTATATTCGTCTTAAAAAATCATTTATTACCTCGTTCGATATCAGAATGACTTAAGGAACACTATTAAGTAGGTTACAGTCCTTCCCTGAAAGGGAAAGGGGGTAAAAACATAAAAATTGACGTAACCTCCGTTATATTCATCCTAAAACATCGTTTAATACCCTTAGATTATATAACTTCACACTGTAGATCTAGATGCGACATACGGTCACATGATTGAACTTTTGCTTGCATTTGGAATTTGGGTAAACTGATGAGGCAAATACAAAAAATGCCGCTTGCCTAATACAATATGACAATCTCAATATTCTCAATGTTGTCAAACAAATCAATTGAGCTTTTAAATTGTCCGCCTTTTACCCAATTCACTCTTAAGTCTGTCCTTCGCAGATCATAAAAATGCAATACATTAAATGAATGGAGATGTCCAATCTATCCAAATCTATGTTAATACCTCGTTCGATGTCAGAATGATTTAAGGAACATTATTAAACTTAAAATAGACACTGTTATACTCTATTGCCGCTACTTTTTTACATCCATTTGTACATGGTTTATTTTCTATGTAAGAATACACTCAGCTTTTCTATTTAAGATGTAAAACATTTTTAACCTCCAATTAGCTTAATTGCGAATTGAAAAAATTACAGTTGTGAAATGTGAAAAATTTGAAAGGCCAAATTTTAAATTTTCCTCATAATATAATATAGCAAGACACGGTATATTTAATTGAAGCAAGAGGTTCAACTACCTCGTCGCACAACAATGACTTTCGTCATCGCGCAAGCGTGTATGCATTAAACCATGTGCAGTGACCGAGTAATAACATTCATTACTGACTATTCTCTTTTGAAACTATGCGTACATACAACATACAAACATCCGTACATACGAAAATTCTTGTTATTTTTATTATTTTTAAATTATAATCATGATATGACTAAGATCTAAACTAATTTAAATTCGAAGCTACATTATTAAACCGACGCTTTTCCCACTGGCCTAGATGAAATGCTTTTCTGTATTACAAATGTTTTTAAACAAACTTAAATTTTTTTGTCACTTTAGCTGTATGTCCTACGACACTACTCTGTTTTACATAAGAAAAATTGACTAACATCAAGTGCAGTAATTCTTCATATTACAGCTTACTTACTATACACAACAATACAAATATTTACTATGTAACTACTAGTAACCAGCCCGTCCTACGGACGGGAAAATAACTGTTGGCTAGCAATCAAGACTTTATTGAAAATATAAAAAGTGACTTTGTTCGTTTGGTTAATAAATCACTTTTTGGATCTCAACAAAAAAACGAACATAAAAACGATAAGTAATCGAAAGCCTTTAATAAACGTAGATGTGTTGCATCAAAATCAGAGTTTTATTAGCCACCGGCTAGTGGGCGGGTGGCTAGGGGGTAAAAGTGGCTAGTGGACGGGCAAAATGTCAGGTGGCTAGTGGGCAAAAGGGGCAAAAGTAAAATTAAGGTTTTAAAAATAGCACAAAAAATTGCAAACATAACTCACGCAAGTAAACTAACTGTTTGTCATTGAAAATCGGAGTTATTAATATCCTAGTAAGCCTGTTTTTAGGTACGTATAAACGAAGAGACATCGATGCGACATCTATTTTGGTAGATGAACTACGATTTAGACTTTTTCCCCTTTTACCCTGGTGGGTGGGCAAAATGTAAAAAAGCCGGCTAAAATAGAACTCTGATCAAAATCTTCTCATAACTTAGTTAATGAAAATACTTCATTTTACTGTTCAAAAAATTTGTTTGAATACTACATTTCGTGTAAAAACTCTGTAGCTTCCACTGAGAAGCTTTCCTTGACATTCAGTGTCTTTTACCTGAACCGTAATGTTTTAAAGGGTAGTAAGATTGAAAAGGCAACATAGAGTTGTCCGTGTGAAAAAACTGGTCGAGATAAGTAAAGATCACTTTCTCTAAAGTCTGTCCTTGAGACTTGTTGATGGTCATTGCAAATGCCACCATAATAGGAAATTGTTTTCTATTTAAATCAAAAGCTAAATGAGCATCTGTTGCAGTCAATTTAATCCTTGGAATGAACTCAGTTTCACCTTTTGACTTTCCCTCGCTCAAAACTTTAGCAAAAATCACGTTGTCTTTCAACTCGGTCAATATGAGTTTTGTGCCTTTGCACAAATCTCGTTTGCTACAAAGACTGCGTAAGAACATTATAATTGCACCAACTTTAAGGTGCAGTTTATGTACAGCCAAGCCTGATACATTTAAAGTATTTAAATACTCTTCTAGAAAATGCATTTGTTCATCATCATCAGTGTTTAATGAGTCTACACTTAGGTATCGTCTTAAGACCTATCCTCGTCGACCTTCAAACGACTAATTATTTCGTCGTTGAATTGAAAATAGTCCTCATTTGTTGGACACAGTATTGCTCGTTTGAATAGTTTGGCATCAGCAGGAGTAAAAGACTCCCCAATTACTTCGTCAATAAGTGAACCTTTAAAAACATAGTCAGCTGTGCATGCATCTTATAGCTGTTAAGTATCCACATAGCTTCAGGAGCACTCACATAGCGTGAATCCAAATAATTTTTCACCTCATTATGAGTAACCATTTCAGGTTGTCAGGTTCAGGTTGGTTATCCTTCTCATGTATTTGAAAATATGCTGCATCATGACCTTTGTAAACATATTTGTACAGGTACTTGACGCTTTGCAAACTTCCACTATAATGTGACAGTTGTACTTGTTTAGCAACCATGGGTTGTAAAGAACAACCCAAGAATTGTCTAGTTATTATTCAGGTTAATTCCAACTCTGTGTGTTGGATCTGAAAGTCTTTAATACTTAGGGTATCCGTTGACATTTTCATGAATTTTTCCTGAAACTCCTTCGGAAATTGTTTAAGCAATTTATTTTCAATAAATCCATGCATACACTATTAGGATTATTTTTTCCACATAGCCCATGGATCATATCTTTAGTAATAATGTCATAAAGATCAGGATCATGATTTTTGTTGGGTATTTAAGCCCAAACTAAAGTGTCAATAGTCTCGGGAGTGCGAGGTTTGTCTTCACTTTGCAGCATAAGCAGCATGTGCATATGTGGCAATCCACGTTTTTGAAATTCAAGGACATAGACATATCCATTGACTTTTCCAAAGACATTCTTAATATTAATGTCATGAAGTAGTTCTTTAACTTTTAAGTTAAAAACTTTGGAAACCAAATCAGGTCTGTTTTCAGCATGACAACCATTCAGATTGTCTGTCTGTGATCTCTTTCCATTTCGGATTACAGGTAATTGTAATAAAGAGATCTGGCTTTCCATACTTTCTTACAATAGCCAATGCATCCTGGAAAACCCAGCCACGTTGGCTTGGTGGAGTACTCAGTCGTCTGACTAATCAATGTGTGCTTCCACTGCCAGTTCGATTCTTTGGCTGGGTGAAATGGCCGAGGGCTGTTTAAAGGCGAGTGTTTGAGTTGTAAATGTGGAATTAAGACAAAGGTTAAGCACGAACCCGCAATTTCAAGGGCCGTCCTATTGATACCTCGTATATTGTGAGTGTACGTAGAGTAGCTTTGGATAACCTGTCTTTGTTGGGCTAGTAGACTTCCGATAACAGTCCCACAACAGTGACTCGTAAAATGACAGCCTTAGGCTTCTCGGGTATTAATTAACAACAATACCAGTGTTGAGGGAGTTGGCAATAGGCCCGTATTTGAGGCCTGCGCCCAGTACTATCACTTTGTAGTGAGGCAGTACACCCCATATAACATACATACATACATACATACATGCATCCTGGAAACGTTGGAGTTGACTTCTCGGTCCTCCATCAAAAGTAGAAGGCAAAATACACATTTTGCCTATTTCAAAATCTGTGTCTTCGCCAAGATGCAATTGGTCCATTAGAATACTATAGCTTTCACATTGTATTATGATTCCGCTGCCACAGTTCTTTCTTTGTATTCGAAAGACAATGGATCATATGTTGCATTACAATGGACCTCCCACGTTGATTTGCTCGACTCGAAGTTTGAGCTGACGTTAAGCCTTTGTATTGCAACATATGATCCATTGTCTTTCGAATACAAAGAGAGAACTGTGGCAGCGGAACGATAATAACTGAGCTTGATTTTTATCTATCCAGTTCAACCTATGGGCTTCAGTTTTACAGTATGCATCAAAAATAAATTGGTGTGTCAATTTTCCAGCTGAAATGAAAGGATTGAATTCCTTACGCACCGCTAATAGGAAACTGTAGTACATCAACTGGGTGATTCTTGCATCTTCCCCTCTTTTGTTTTTGCAAAACAAAATTGTATGCCATCCATCCTCTCCATACGGAAAGAGTAGTGGGTATACCATTGGATCGAATTTCCTATCAAGGTTGGAGATCTGCTGAGTAGCATTTGTGCCTTTGTTGTAGACTATATTGTCTTAAACCGAGGTTCACCATCTGTACTTTCAAACACAACGGCAACCTCATTTTTCTTTCTTTTTTTTCTTTCTCGTCATTCTTCTGTTAGAGAGTTATAGTCAAGATCCTCCAATCACTTTGAGATACTTGACAGAATGAAAGAGTAAAATCAGGAATCTATCCATATTGTTGTTCATGATCAATTTCAACTTGACGCATCGTTTGGCATGATTTTGCAAGTTGGTTGTTATCGTCTAAGCATTACGACAAATTTGTCATGTTTTTGGCTTTCATGCTTTCTTTATTGGCTGGATTTTATAATCTTGCATTAGAAGCCAATTCAGCAGTGTCCAGCATATACAGCTGTGCATATTTAGGTGCTGTTTCTTCCACAGGTCCAGCACCTTTAGAAGTAATATGGTATACAATAGATTGCACCTTGAAACAGTAAGTTCCACTATTCCCAGGAATATTTTGTCATGGTTTGGATTTAAGAAATTCACCTACCATTGAAGCGAATCCTAAAGAATTATGAAAGTTCATTATTTGTTAGGATCTTCTTCTCCATCAATTACCAAAAGATATTTAATAACGTCTGGGCATCCAGGACGTTCTAAATCAACTTTCCCTTTATGACAACGGTATGTAAGTTTCTGTTTTTCAACAGATACATTTTTTGGTAATTCACTTTTAAAGTTTAAAGACTGGCATTGTTGACATTCAAATGTCATTGGGCCCAAATTACATTTGCCAATATTGACTTCATCAATTTTTGATACTGGTGCAATATTGAGTGTGTCGTTTCCATATCTCAAAATTCTTTGCTGTCTAGCAGATTTGATTCTGCAAAGTCTCTGATTTCTTTCTTCTAGAGTTTCATCAGCTTTTTGTTTGGCAATCCTAGCACGTGATTGTCCTCGTTGGTCTTTTGACACTTTTGACTTCCAACTCTGTGTGTAAAAGTGTACTATTATTGACCGTAGTCCAAAGTGTACTACTATTGACCGTAGTCAAAAGTGTCCTACTATTGACCGTAGTCAAAAGTGTCCTACTATTGACCGTAGTCAAAAGTGTACTATTATTGACCGTATGTATGTTAGTGGGAGAGTGTGACATATACTATTGAGTAGCATAGACACACATACCGCTCAAGCCTCGAGGACTTACATGCAGTAACTCCTTGGACAGTTTTACTGTTCGGAGAGGCCATTCATTCGCCCTGCAGACATACAAGATGCCAACAAAGACGACAAAGGCAACTCCGGTAGCTCCTCCACTGAGGTACCTTCTCAGGTGTTTGAATCTCAACTCAACTAAAGCAGTGCATTCAGCTGCATGATGGACCGACGTCTCAACGCATTCATGACACAAAGGACAGAGCGGAGACGAAAGATTCCTCAAGTTAAACTTATGCCTGGCCAAGGAGGAGAAGCCAGTGATTAAATGAGTGAGGCCCCTGAGCGTTCTCTTACTCAAACTCGTTAAATATTTACTTTTTGATATTGAAGGAGTGGGTATGAAAGTTTTGGCATTTTTGCAGTCTGATCGATTTTTCCAAATATGACAGAATCTTTTTTGAGTCCAACTATTAATTGCAGTCTTAGCAGATTGCTTAGACAAAGGAAGGATAGGTTGTGGTCCATAAATGGGTAAATCGGTAGCTTCCTTAGCAAGTGAGTCGGCTATTTCATTGTCTTCAATACCGGTATGACTGGGAACCCAAACTAAGTTAACTTGTGCTAACATAGAGAGCTTGTGAAGAACGTGAAAGCATTTTTCAATAAGACCTGAGTCTGTGTATTCTGCTTCTAAGGCTTTAACGGAACTAAGGGAGTCACTATAAATAACTACTTCCTTGTCCCAGCCTAGATCAAAGATTCTTGAAGCACATATGAGAATAGCTACCACTTCCGCCTGGAAAACAATAGCATATTCACCTAACGGTTGCTTGATAGTAATTGTGCCATCAACACTGAGAATGATAGCAGCACATGCAGCAAGGTTGTTCAATTTCGACCCATCAGTGTAACAAACTAGTCGCTCACCGGAGGGACTTAAAATATCAGGTTTACCTGGGACTAGGATGTTAAAATTTCTGCCCATTAAGTGGGATCTTAGAATTTCGTCCATAGGAAAATCTAAGATGGGCAATTGCATGAAAGATTTGAAGATGATGTCAACATGGGTGAGCCTTTTTAGACTACCCCTACCCTGCCATGATAGCCATTTCTCTAGGCCTCTCAGTCTATGTGCCGTGGAAATAGCTACCTTATTAAGGAAGATGTCTATTGGCTCAATGCACAGAATACATTCTAGAGCAGCAGTTGGAGAGCTATGCATGGCACTTGTCGACATGAGACAAGCCAATCTTTAGATTTTGTTAAGTTCAGACAACCTGGATTTATTATGTATGGCGGTTAGCCATGAGCATGATGCATACGATAATGCAGGTCTGACAACAGCAGTGTACAGCCACAAGGTAATTTTTGGGGAAAGTTTTACCAATGGCACGCTTGCAATGCATGAGAGCAATCATTGCTTTATTGCTTTTTATTTTGCAGTGCTCCGTCCAAGACAGCTAATCATATAAGTAGACACCCAAATAATGCACGGACGTGACAAAGTTGATGTTTTTGCCCTTTAAGCGTAAGGGTTTCATTTTAGGTTTTTTATGTCTAGTATGAAAAATTATTATTCAATTTTGTCGGGATGAATAGACAAATCCCTATGACTGCACCAATTTTCAATAAGATTAAGGGTTCGTTGACCCAAACTTCTCATCGCTGCTTCGTCGATATCAACTTGAAGCAATCCAAGATCATCAGCGTAAGCTTGTCTGTAGGTGGAACTTAAGGCCCCTAGTTTGACTAAGAGTTCATGAATGACTAGGTTCCACAATAGCGGAGACAACACTCCTCCTTGTGGGCAGCCCCGATTAACGTCTATTCTATGATTTCGACTACCTCCAGTCGCAATGACTGTTCTGTCTTTTAGCATTCGTTCTATCCAACATATGAGATGATCATCAATGCCTTCTCTAATTAAGGCATGATACATAGTTTCAAAGGTGGCATGGCTAAAAGCCCCTTTGATATCTAAGAAAATTCCTAGAGCCATTTTATTGCTTTTTAGCGCACATTCCGTACGCGCTATGTATTGATGTAGTGCAGCATCGGTGGAGATACCTCGTAGGTAAGCATACTGCTCTGGTTGTTTCATTTTTTCCTCCAATTCAGGAGTTTTGATTTTCAAGCTGATAAGGCGTTCCAATACCTTTAAGCATGTAGAAGTCAGTGATATAGGCCGCCATGCATTTGCCTTCTGGTAGCTGCTTTTGGCCTGTTTGGGTAATTATTGACCGTAGTCAAAAAAGTACTATTATTGACCGTAGTCAAATATGTACTACTATTGACCGGAGTCAAATGTGTACTATTATTGACCGAAGTCAAACGTTTACTGCTACTGACCGGAGTCAAAGGTTTGCTTTTAAAAAAGCAGTTGATGGTGAGCTTGCCCAATTTTATTAGTCATCGTCTTTCAACTTTTGCAAACCTAAATCACAAAATCATATCAAAATCGATTAATATTGTCTCCCAAAAATTAAAATTTTATTAAGGCGGCTGCGTTAGTGGCAGCAGGGGTTGGTTGCAGTAATATTTTTAAAAATTTTTGGTGGTTCGACTTTGTGGCAAATAAATATGGCTGCAGTAATATTTTTTTGATTGCGGCGGCTGGCCTTAGTGGCAGCGGGGAGGGCAGTGGCTACAGTAATATTTAATAGTTAGGGGGGAGAGCTGGCTAGAATTATTTTTGATTGTGGCGGTTGGCTTTAGTGGAAGTGGGAGTTGGCTGCTAATAAACAAAAAGTACATTAAAATTTTAGCTCACGCTTGCATAGCGAACCTGAAAGGCCTATGAAAATGCATGTTACAAAATGTTTTACATCGGCTACTATTTCTCCCGGAGAAACAGGCCGATTTTTATGGGACTTGCATTTTTGGACCCGTGGACTATCAAGGAACAAAAGGTGGCATTCGGAATTTTGATATAGTTGCTTTAAATGGACCAAAAACCTCAACGTTTTATAAAAAACTAAAAAGACTCATTTTTTTGGGAATTCGGATTTTTTTAAATACATTTAAAACAACTATATCAGAATTCCGAAAGTCACCTTTTGTTACTGGATAGTCCGCGGTTCCAAAAAGGTTGGTCCCATAAAAATTGGCCTGATCCTCCGGGAGAAATAGTAGCCGGTGTAAAAATGTTTTGGGGCATTTTAAATGCAATGATTGGTGAATGGAGTTCATAGTTAAAGTTAATCCAATATAATTTTAATTACATCCTAGAGTTGGCACAGTGTATTAGTTTGCGATGATGCTAAAAGTGTTAGTCCGTATTTTCCTATCACATGTCTGTAGTTCAAAGTTCAGTGTTGAAATAAATATTTCCCCTGGGGAGGATTTATGAAAATCATTGGTCAATTTTAAAAATGCATCCACCAATCAGAAGCAATTTTCACTGCGATTATTATTTGAAAAAGGTCGCGAATTGATAATTCTAACAGTAAATCTAGGTTATGAGTGTTAATTCCTTTTTACTTCACGCGGAAACGAACATTCATAAAGCTAGGTTTTGAGTTTCACTTCCTTTTCACTTCACGCGCAAAGGAACATTCACAAATAAAATATTGCCGTTGCCCCAGGTGAGGGGATTTGAATTTTAGGCAGAACAAGTAACTGAATGGTCCTTTTCCGCGTGAAGTGAAAGGGAAACTCAGAACATAGCTTAAATAAGCCCCAGGTGAGTTGATTTGGAATTTTAGGCAGAATAAGTTATTGAATGGTCCTTTTTCTGCGTGAAGTGAAAGGGAAAGTGACACTCAAAACCTAGCTTATCCTTGCCCCCCCCCCCCAATTACTTCAGTAATTTGGTCCAGATGGCAATGACAGGCATAGATGACCAATGACGGGCAGAAATGACAATGACAATAGACAGAGATAACAATGACGGGCAGAAATGTCAACAGGCAAAGATGACAATGACGGGCAGAAATGAAAATGATGGGCAGAAATGACAACAGGCAGAGATGACAATGACGGGCAGAAATGACAACAGGAAGAAATGGCAACAACCACCATGCAGTCGTAGACACTGGCAGATATCTGAATCTGCCGCACGAAGCAAAAGTTCATGCAAGGATGGCTTGCACGAACCTGCTTGCCTTCTCATCTCAGTCGGGCCAGCCGAGTGAGTATGGTAGAAGGCAAGCAGGCATAAGCACTGCACTGCTTATCCCTGGCTTCGCCAAGGGTACCAACCGTTTCAAAATGTTTCCAGAGTGTCTTGCGACACCCCAGGTACATTTTGGTTGACGAAACTTACATGGACGCTGTTTTTTATACATGGATTTTCAGAAAATCGACATGGAATTCAAGGATACGACAACTCTTGCTACTTAGATACAACCCTCGTGGCACTTTTCTATGAATGTAAAGATTTCAGATTTTTGTTGGAAGATAATGAAGATGGAAAAACACAACAAAAAATCTTAGAAATCTTGAAAATAATTGTGGCTGAACTTGATTCAAAAAAATATTGCAGTTCTAAACATACTAAAAAATTAAGAGAGGAATTAGTATGTTTTAACCCAAAACTTAAAGGGGCTATGATGGGTAAGTACCTTTACTTTAAAATTTCTAAGTGAATATATTATTTCTATATACATATATATCTCAATACTTCACAATCACAATTTTTCTTATAATGCAAAACTGAACTTTTAAATATATAAATTTGTAGACGTTGAAGAACTGATCAGCACGCTTTTTGGCAAGGCATTAAGACTTCAAAACTTCATTCGGTATAAAGGAGACACGGGCAATTTTTATCATCAGATAGTAGTAAATCCAAAACCAAACTACAAAATTGGTCGACTACAATTACTTATCAATGATAGCTTAAAAAATCAAAACCTAGCAATTGTTGATACACAACCTGCATTTTTGGTCAAAATGCCGAGAGCAAATGGGATCTTAATCGGTTATGAAGCCATTATACCAAGTCCTGTTCTTCATATACCCGGATCGGACGGTACTTGATATACATTCAATTGAAAACTATGAAATATTTTTAATTAGGTAAATCAAATTAGTTTTATGTGTAAAAGATATGAAAATTTGGCGGGCACGCAGAAAAGTTGGATTTAGTTTACATTTGATATAATTTCTGGCTATATAATTTATCGATAGACCATCAGGAATCAGGGCTTGAAAAACCGATAATTTACGGAAATCCTAAACGGTAGTTCTATAATATAATCGTAGACTTGAAAGAAATTACCAACTTATCTATGGCTAGTAGGAGAGCCAAGGGAACCTGCGTATTTTATGTAACGTAAAAGTAAAACCCTCTCCCCCAAATGTAGTTTTATAATCTCTTCAATTTGAACCAAACAGACTTTAGAAAAAATATGATAAAAACCCAAAAAAACCCACTTTTTTAAACTTTACACGGACATTTGAAATCGAAACACTGAGACGTTACAGCTCTTTCAAAATACTATGATCGCCAAATAACTTTGGACAATAAGATTGAAGAACAATAAAACCGATAAAAATACATAATAGGCGAGTTCGCGGTTCAGTGTGCACGAACAAAGGACAAAGGTACTCAATGAAGCACGAACTCATATATTGTTCATGCTCACTGATGCGCTAACTCGCCAATTTTTTTTCTTATCGGTTTTATTATCCTTCAATCTTATTGTCCAATGTTATTTAGTGATCATAGTACCTCTGGAGATATACTTCGGGTTCCCGTACCAACTTTTATCAAAATCGGTCTAGGGGTTCAAAAGTTGTTTTTTTCCTTTTTAATAGGTCTTTTTTATATGACTACTGACAGGGTCAGAAATGATTTTTCCTGAAAGTTGCATGTTCCTATTGCCATTCCTCACATGTACAGAGTGCATAGAAGAAAACGGCATTTTGGAAGCCATCGGGAAAACCATTTATCAAATAAAATCTGTCGTAGTAAGAGAATTATTAACACAGACCTCTAACACAGAGTTGACATGTTGTAATATACACTGACACACCCGCATAATGCAATTGTCGAATACTAGTATAATAAACACAACAAAAGCAATCTACTCTTGCAATTGCATACTGCATCATGAAACTAGTTTTAAATGATAATATGCAATGTTATCTAATAATAACACAATTTACTATTCAATTAATTGTCCTTTCGTAACTCCATCACCACTCACCACGCCAGTTGATAATTTTGTTCATACAAAGTGACCTTAACAACATTACAAACCAAATGTTCAGATTAAATACCTACACAATTTACGTAATTTTTGGTTTATCTTCATCAAATGTAAATTTGTGAGCTGCGCCCATATGTTATCGCCAAATACAGCTGTATGTCATTTGAAATAAATTATCTAAACGGGCCCGAAGGTCGAAAATGACGCAAATGCAAATGGCTTTTGATGGTAAAGTTAATATTCTTGCAAAATATATGATAATAGAAAGTTATCTATCAGAAAGCGCGAGAAAAATTCAAAATTCGGCTTTAATTAATCAAATAAGATTTCTTAATGTTTTTGTAATTTAGCATGGTTTAAAAACACTGTTGAGAAACAGAAGTTTGTTATTTAGTTTCCACTGATAATTAATTAATGGATTTTCTACGAAAGTGGAAAGATGTTTGACAACTAAATGGGGTTGAAGAACATTGATAGTCGCGCGAAGCGCTAGAAAATTTCATTATTTCAACCTAATTGAACGATAAGAAAATGTGTTCTAATGTTAAAGCATTAGAACACATTCGGTAGCATTTTTCATTGCTACCGATTTAAGCTCATTTAAGCATAATTTAAGTATTTTAACTATAGGGACCAATTTAAGTATTATACTTGCCATTTAAGTATACCTGGTAACCCTCTTTTTAAATAGTGCTTTTTGGACCAGATTTTTAGATTTTAGAGCACATTTATTTAAAACCACAGGGGCGATGAAAATGAATTTACATGCTGTAATTTGCTTACGTCATTGCCACTACACTTGCTACATTCGTTTTAACCCCAATTGGCTTTATTTTGATTCAATGGCTGCTGGTGGCGTACCAAAGGTAACAATTTTAATCAAATATTTTCGTAGTAATATCTAAATAACTACAAATAATTATTTGTAATTTAAAGATGAAAGCTATTAAAACATTGGAAAGGGATTTACAGTGTATTCAAAACGTTGACCTCCCTCGTAAAATCAATGGAGATATGAAGTTGCCTTCAGCTTTAAAAAATATGATTACCGACATACATTTTTGCATATACAAAAATGAACGAATAACCATTTCAAAAAATGATTCACCTCGCTACAATGTTGTAAGAACCATCATTTATAAAATATTTAAAAATGCTTATTTGAAATAAATTTCTCTATTACAGGCCATAGGATCTTCATCGAAAGAAATCCAAGAAAATATGCTCACCAATAATTCCCCAAAGAATAAACCTGCAATCGTAAAAGGTGACATTGATATTGACATGAAGTTGATGTAATTTTGATTCAAAAGCGATGGTCAAAAACCTTTGCTGTTTTTTCATTACAGTACGTGAAGAGAAAGTATTTACGCCATCTTCAGCTGTAATAATACAATGTTGCCCACCTGAGCCGGTAATTCAAACTTTAGGTTTACCTTTAAAAATATATAAATTAAAGCATAAAAGTTTAATTTTATTATGTTGTAACGTAGCAAATACAGTATTTTTGTGAACACCTATATTATTATTACTGTTTGATAACAACTAGTGAAATGTTAAGCATTATAATATTTTACTGATTATATTGACTTTATGAAATTATTCCTTTGTTAATTTGAAGCTTTAATTGCAAAGCATTACAGTAATGAATATGTAAGTGATAAATTGAAATTATGTGTACAACAATATTATAAACATAATTTTCACAATGCAATGACTAAAGTATACATAAAACTAATATTATTATAGCCCTCACATTACGATACATTAATTACCCGTAGAAGTGTAGAAGCTATAATATTTGTTTCCACCTAATTATGCATTTGTTTACATTTTTGAATAGAAATTAGTATGTATTGCGTATCTAGATGAAGCTGTAGTGCAAATTTTTGTATGTTTTGTAAAAAACCCAATAAACCCGGGGTTTTTTAAGTAAAGCGGGGTGGGTTTTTTGCCAAAAAACCCCAACCCATAAAAAACCCGACCCACAACCCTGATTCAGTCTGATGTCATGTATTCAGGATGTTTATCTACTTTACCATCTTTTATGAAAATATTTTTATCATGCGTTTTTTTCGTTAGTAAATTTCAAATTGTTCGAAGTATTGTATAGTTAATTTTTGGTTATTTTGTATGCATATTACATTACAACTGATTAACATTAGAAAGTCAAAAGCCACATTATTATGATCACTACAATGTAACAAACTGTACAATGTGACAAACCACAAATCTATTGGCTATAAAAGTCTTAGGACGGCAAAATTTTCAATTTTTGAAAAATGTGGCTTGTTACATTTGTATCGTAGTCACAATGAAACTGTTTGTTACATCCGCGGTTATGATAATGCGGCCTTATGACATTGTAATATCAAGCAGTAATTAATAATATTATTGTTCTTAACCGGCGTTTACATGACCTAAACACCAGAGTTCAGTTTTAGCCGCCCAAGGCTACTTTCAGCCACCCTCGTGGGCAAAAACGGCAAAGTGTTAGTGGGAAAAGACGCAAAGTACTAAAATTAAAAATTTTCGCCAATATGTACTTCCCTTAATGTATCTTTTAACCTAATTTAGGCTTTTGTCGCCATCTCCCTATTTACCTACCAACTATACCAGCCGATTTTTGCGTGTGTGTGTATGTTATGGTAGAGTATGAAATAAACTATTGAGTAGTAAAGACACACTACCGGGCAAGCCGGGAAGACTTACTTGCTGTTACTTCTCGAACAGCTTTACTGTTTGGAGAAACCACTCATTCGCCCTGAAGACATACAAAATGAAAGCAGATACGACAAGAGTAACAGCAGAGGTAACTTATCCACATAAAGGAGAAACTTTCTCAGTTTTTGAATCTCAACTCGCTCAAAGCTGGGCATTCAGCCACATGGTGGATTGACGTCTCAAAGCTCAGTGCACACAATAGGCAAAGCGGAGACGACTGATTCCCCAATAGATTCTGATGCTTGGCCAAGGAGGAGAAACCTGTAATGAGTAATGAGTGAAGACCCTGAGCGTTCTTCTACTCTTGTGAAATGTTTGCTTTTGATATGTGAAGGCAAGAATAATTTTGTATTTTTACAATCCGTACGTTTTTTCCAATTTTGGATATTCAATTTTTTGAAATATTTGGAGATGACAGTTTTTGCACATTGTGCAGAATAAGACAGCATTGGTTCAGAACCAAAAACTGCCATTTTTTGTGGATTCTTTGTCTAGTAAATCTGCCACTTGGTTTCGTATATTCCCAGTGCGACTGGGAATCCACTGTAGGGTAACAGAAGCGTTACTCTACAGTACAGAATATATATGTAAGACTTTGAAGCATTCAGGTATCAAGACCGAGTCTGTGTACTTAGCCACAAGAGCTTTTGAAGAACTGAGAGAATCACTTAACTACTCCACCTCTCCAGTTCAGAACAGTGATTCTTGAGATGTCCATTAGAATAGATACCAGTTCCTCTTAAAACACAATAGAGGTTCCTCCTAAACTTTCTGATGATGTGACTGTCAGTGCTTCCAATATCTGCAATTTTTGTCATGTCTATGCAGCAGACCAATCTTTGGTTTGACGATTGAAGAATGTGCGAGTGTGGAGTAGGTATCTCCTACTACCCGGTATGCCCAGTATGCCGTTATGTACTTAAATGTACAAACCTTACCCTGCTTTTACCGGCAGGTGTTGTAGGTTTGGCTGTGTTGTCACGGTCCTGTGACGAGAAGTCCTGTCCCAATTTTAGGGACTGATTCGAGTGTGTCCTAGTGTGACTGTGTGTGCGCGTTACCCGAGTATGAGTGTCGGTACAGATGAGTTGCACGAATGATGTCCGAATGTATGTGAGAGTGAATCGGAGAAATGAAAGATCGGACTGGAAGGACTAGGACTAGAATGAGTGTTTGTATATATAGATTTATTGGGACTACTGGAGTCCCCAAATGTCCAAGAGAGAGTGAATCCAGAACAATAGAATATAATTGTATGCTTGTGTAATTAATATAATATAATAATACAGGTAGTTATAAGGTAGTGTAGGTATTAGGTTAGTTAGGGTATATTATAGAGTATAGTTTAGTATAAGGATAGTGTATGGAGTGGGAGGAAGAAGAGACGACTCGTGGCTAAGACACTGCCACGAGACAATGTTCGTATTTGGTGGAAAGTAAGTCTTGGCTGGAAAAGATTTACCTTCCAAATGGCAGATTTTTGTGTTTCCAGAACAGTAAAATTGTTACCCGGTATGCAGTAGACTTAATTGAATCCATGGGAAATTCAAACTCGACAATTTTTTTGAAAACATTAGAAATTAAATCAACGTCAACTAAATCAACTTTTAAGGCGCCTTCTCCCATGCCAGGGCAGCCATTTCCAGGACAACGCATTCGATGTGCTGTTTAAATAGCTGTTTTAGTAAAAAATAGTTCCATGGCTCAATAACAACCATACATTCAAATGCTGCAGAGGGTGAATTATGCGTAGCACTAGTAGTCATGAGACATGCTAGTCACTGTACACTATTTAGAAGTTGTCATTTTGGATTTGGTGTGTGTACGAAACGTACCATGCGGCAGTAGAGGTGTTGTGCCTCCATTTAATGTATGCCCTCCTCCAATGGATCTATGTGTCCATCATGTATCTAGTAGTTTGAGTAGGGTCTTGAGTAACGGAACTACTCCTCTTCTTTCTCTTTCCCTTTATGGCCCCCAATATTCCTTATTGAACCAATGGCGTTATTAGCTCTAAAACTTACTCACGGCTCTAACGTCCGCACTCCAAAAGGTGCAGTATCTAAGCTCAACTCATAGCTTTATCAATTAATTCGTTCCATTCAAATTGTAAATAGTGCACTGTATAAGTATTAAAGTTAAAATTGTATTTTGTGTTATTCATTCTGATTGGTCGAGTGCACTCATACATCTTGCTACCTTTACGTAATTTTGACATTACGGCATTTTTGTTCATACTTGACCCTTAGTTTGTGAGTGTATTTTAGTTTACCAACAGTTTCTACCATTGCATTGAATCTTACAAATCTAGTGCAAGCACTCATCGTTCATCAGATCATCCCCACAGACGAACCAACCCGAATACACCTCCAATGCACGTAACATTATAAACAGCTGATAGCCACGAACAAGCTGCATATGATAAAGCTGGTCTGACTGCCGCTGTGTGGAGCAACAATGTGATTTTTGGGGAAGGACCCGATGTTTGGTCAATAGCTGTTTTGCATTGCATTAGAACTCCTTTTTCCTTGGAGCTTTTAATGTTACAGTGGCACTCCTTGTCAGTCTATTGTCTAAATGGATACCCAGGTACCGAACATTATTGACAAATTCAATATTTTTCCCCAGAAGGTTTAATGTTAGGTTTTTTATGCTATGTATGAAATATACTAATTTATATTTTGTCAGGATAGATAGAATTATCCCGGTGAGTGCACAAATTTCTGATAATAATGAGGGCACTTTGACCTAGAGCCCTTAATGTAGCTTCCTCTATGCCAGCCTAAAGGAGGCCAAGATCATCTGCATATGCTTATCAGTTAGAGAGCTTCTCCAACATTTCTTGAATGAGTAAATTCCAAAGTAATTGAATTGAATGGTACTACCAACCAAAACGTTCATTTTATCCAACAAGTTTTGCGTCTAGTCACCATATAACAGCTAGCTGAACTCTGTTGTACATTCCCATGAAGTTGTGATGAACTGCCTATGATAATAGCCACTCTCTCTCAGGTTGTAATAAAAATAAACGGAAAAAAAAGAAATAATATATTGGTAGGCTATTAATATCCAGTATTTGGGAAAAATAACCAGTATAAGAGCAAATATATATAATAAATACAATAAAAAACGAAAATCAGATAATATTTTTATTTATGGCCATAGTCGCCACCAACTGCGCGAAACCTTTTCATGCAGTTTATTATCACTACTTTTGAGAGTGTGATTTGCATTGATTTTTGTATATTATTCCTTAAGTTATACTTCTATGTAAGCAACTGCAGTGTAATTTATATATCTACCTATAAAATATTCCACGTATGTATAAACGATAAGATTTGTAACTGCATTATGTTTAATGCAAATACCAAAATTCCTATCTTAATACGAACAATATATTGAGTAAAAATTTTCTTATAAGCAAAGTCAAAAAGCAACAAGTATCGCTACTTCACAAGACTTATAGTGACGTTTTTGTTATTGAATATGGTATTATTATTTAGGAGGAAGTATAACAGCAAAGTATTTCTCAATGAACAATACTTAGGCTACTAACTGGTTTATTTTCACTATGTTCTCAATCCTCTCAGCATTCAGCAGCAAGTAAGATCTGAGGGAGGTCATTGTTTGATGATAATGCCATTGTTTAAAAACAAATTAAAACCGGATTGCGTGATTGATGTTCTGGTAAATCCTTTGTAGTTAAACTTCCTTCGAGATGCTATAACACAACAACCGGTTAATAGCGAGATAAAAAGGATTAATTGACTGTCATTTACAAAAGTAAAATGTCTAAATGGTTTGTTACCGATTAAAATTTTGCTCTACCTTAAAACTTTTAATCTAACGTTGCAGGGCAGACGTAATCAAACAGCGACTAGGGAGAACCAGCACGAAAATCATTACCAAATGCAGGTAAATGGACTATCGAAAATGTATTATGTTTAAAATAATAACAATATTACGCTTACTAGGAACCAAACAAAAAAAATGTTGCAATGACCAAAGAGAAAACTACAGACCAAGCGACAAACAATTCTGTGCAGGTAAAAATCTAAAATTGCATTTTTAACTCACATTTCATCTGTGTACAATATGCAATAATCTATTACAATTTTAGAAATGGGGACGTAATTAATAAGATGATATATAACGGTATAACAATTCATTAGTGTGTCCGATTGAGATTTAATCAGAACCAATTCAATAAGAAACGTATAAAAAATTTCAGAAGAAAGTTTAAATTGTTTACAGGGCTATTCCAAAAAGTTTGAAATTATTCCAGGATTTCTTTTTCAAAATAGACTTTTGCCTCCTTTTGTCGATTTATTAGATTAAAAATAATGAAAACGATGTTACACTTACTAGGAACCAAACAAAGAAAAAGTTGCAATAAACAACGATGAGACCACAGATCACGCGAAAAACAAACCAGAACAGGTAATCATATTATTATTGCAAATCGGAACATTAATAATAGATTATGTATTAATATTTTATTAGTTTGGTTGGTTTGTTATACATTTTGGGCCCATTTAAATTTAATTTTTGATAGGGACCAGAAGATGGCGTAAACGTGGGCATCTCCTCGAGGAACAATCTTCCTCCCTATGATAGCATTCAACAATTAGAATTGGTTGTTTTAAATCGTTTATTATACACCATTTTATCGTCCATTCTTAACATATTATTGGAATTAATTTGGGCATCAAAACGTTCAAATCTGACAAAAAATGCTTTAACAAGTCAGCTTTGGGGGCAAGCCAGCACCGTTAACTTACCCCCAAAATCAAAACCGATTCGTATCCAAATAAAAATTTATGTTCCACATATGGCACCTTAAGGTATCAAAAGCGCAATACGCATTTTCAGATTTGTAGTGAAAAAGCGCAATATGCTCTTTCAGATTAGTAGTGAAAAAGCGCAATATGCATTTACAGATTGACTGTGTATTAAAACAAATCGCCCGTTGCAAGTTGCCCCTGCTCAGAAAGAGCTGATAAGGAGTGGAGCTAGAGTGTGCGAACTTTGTAAGCGCTAGAAACTAAATATCGTAAAAGGTAGGATATGTGTTTAAAAATAAAAAATGTGAAACTTGGGATTATTATGTTTTCAAAAATCCTAATTTCGGTATAGTCGCTTAAAGAAAACTTAAGAAAAATAAATGGGTGGTGAACGCCACCCACATATTGAAATGTAAGCAAATAGTTTGATAAATTGGGTTTAGAGGTTTTGAAACATGCTGATTTCGAAAAAATAAAGTATCTCGACGTAAATTCAAAAATGGGTGGAGCACTCCACCCACTTATTGAAATATAAGCTAATCGGTTGATAAATTGGCTTTAGAGGTTTTCTGACACGCTGATTGTGAAAAGTGAGGCGTTTGACCGTAAACTTAAAAAATGGGTGGAACAATCCACCCACATTTTTAACTATAGGCTAATTAGTTGATAAGTTAGATTTTGATGTTTCCAACAAACTGATTTCAAAAAATAGGCATTATATTGCAAAAGTAATATCAGTACCGCCACTTTAATCTTTTTGTGGGAAGGTCTGTTAGCTTCCACGCCCACAATATTCAATTTATTAATAAACGACCATTTCTCGAATTCGCCATGTTCTATTACCTTCATCCTTGATTTGAATATCTACGACGTCACTTTGAAATTTTTGTGGGTGGGGATGCTGGCTACCACGCCCACAATATTCAAGTTTTTAGAATACGAATATTTTATTCGAGTTCGCCATGTTAGATTACCTCTACATAATGAATGTGGATTATTTGTTTCTTCACTTTGAATTTTTTGTGGGTGGGGCTGTTAGTGTCCACCCCTTCATAATTCAAATGTTCAAAAAATTGGTTTATTCGATTTCGCTATGTTTGATTACATTTATATCCGAAAGTGAGTAACTTTGAGATTTTGTGGGAGGAACTTTCAGCGACCACGCCCACAATGTTAAATTTTTTTAAACAAATATTTTATGCGAATGCGTAACGTTTGATTACATTTATACGCCGAAGTGAATATTTATGCCGTCACTTCAAGATTTTTGTGGGAGGGGCTGTTTGTAACCACGCCCACAATATTCAGATAGAAAAACGAGTATTTTTTTCGAGTTCGCCATGTTTGATTACCCCCACGGCTTACAAAGATGACCCTTTTTTGAACTTTCTATACTTCAATTCTCTTGCTGATGAATAATTAAAACTGCAGCAATATCCAGCTTTTGGCAAAAAGGCTGTAAAAAGGAGATTTTTTTATGAAATTTCAAATGGTTGTAGCTCATCAGGATGGAGTGGGCGCTGTATAGTTCAAATGGCAAAGTTGTAGCATTTTTTCTGAATTTTCGTCTGAATATGTCACTATTTAGCGCCCACTCCATACTGACATTTTTTTCAAAAAATACGGTTTTAGAATTTTGAATTTTACAAAATTAAATTTTGGAAATTTTTGAAAATTATTATTTTCTAAATTATCTACGTATAGCCTTTAGTAGTTGCTAAAATTTTGGCAGGGTTTGGCCATCAGGTCTATGAGTAATAATTACATTTTTTGACGACCGCTATATTGAGTCTATAAATTTAGTACTTTCGAGCACTTTTGAACCCCTCTTTCAGGGGTTAATTGGGTTCTGAAAATTTTAATATTACTGAATTCCATACCACTTAGGCATGCCTAATCCACTGGTATGACTATCTTGGTGATATTAGAAAGTCGAAAATTGGACCGGGTGATTTCATTTAAAACGCAGTCGATTATTAGAGAAAAAGTGTAATATGCATTTTCAGATTAGTTGTGAAAAAGCGCAATATGCAATTTTAGGTTAGTATAGTGAAAATGGGCAAGAGCGCAATTTTTACATAAGGGAGCAATGAGACACGAGTCGTACAACATGTTTAGGTAGAAATATGATTTAACAATCACTAATAGCTCAGATATTCGCAGCTATAAAATTTCAAAATGTGGAATTATTGCACAGAATTTCATACCTTCTGATTTTATCATAAAATCTCAATTCGCCTCTTATATCGATATTTCGCATTTTTACTACCAACCTGAAAATGCATATTGCGCTTTTGATACCTTAAGGTGCGATATATTATATACATATCGTCTGCTTAAAATTACAAAGTAACTAGCCACATTATCATGGCTGCTACAAAGTTACAAGCCACATTATCATGGCTGCTACAAAGTAACAAGCCACATTATCATGGCTGCTACAAAGTAACAAGCCACATTATTATGGCTGCTACAAAGTAACAAGCCACATTATTATGGCTGCTACAAAGTAACAAGCCACATTATCATGGCTGCTACAAAGTAACAAGCCACATTATCATGACTGCTAAAAAGCAACAAGCCATTTGGCAGCGACAAGGTAACAAACCTACTCCTGATACAATGGTTTGTTACTTTGTAGCAGCCATGATAAAATAGTTTGTTTCTTTGTAGCAGCCATGATAAAATGGCTTGTTGCTTTGTAGCAGCCATGATAAAATGGTTTGTTGGTTTGTAGCAGCCATGCTGAAAATATGGAATGTTATACTTTGTAATGTTACGCAGACTATATTATACAACACTTTTAATCGGTTAAACGACAGTAATAATTAAGTTGAAAATATTATATAGCATACTATTTATCTTGTAAACAGAAGAGTAAGTTATTATAAGTATTCATGGAATTTTCCGCCAATATATATTAAAAATTAAATTTGATTTTTAAAGGAACGGACGTTAACCACCACACCTAATTCCTCGCCCAATTCCGGTAATTAAAACAATTCTAATTTTAGGTTTGCATTTTTACTTAGCTAATGTAAATCGGTAATATTATTTTACTTCACATGAAGAATAGCATTATTTGATAAAATATTTATTTCTTACTAGTTATTGTTTGATTTAGAGAATTTGAAGCCCGAACCCAAGGATTCAGGAGTTGCTGTACTTTGTTTTGCACTATTTTCCCAAAAGAAATTATTTGATGCACTATTGACCCAACAAGAAGAGTGTGTAAGCCTTAAAGACATAAAAGAAATTGTAATTGAGCCTCTTCAAAAACATGGGGTACTACTGCAAGCACAATTCGATCAACTAAAATGTTGTATTCGAGAAGTGGTGAAATATAGATTTGACGACGACATTTTAAAAAGAGGATTAAGTATGACTTGCTTATTATTTTTATAAATTATATTAAAACCTTTTACAACAATAGAATTACTAATTAATATAACATATAACATACAAAGGACATGCCCTATCTGCCTGTGTTATAAGCTTTTCCATCATGTACCTTTATTTATCCTTGAAGGCATTTTATATTCATTGGTCGGTTGCAAAGTAGAGCCCCGAGACGCGGGAATATAAATATCTGCTATGCCTAAGCATCACAAATATTCGTATTCCCGCGTCTCGGGGCTATACCTTAACCTCGCGGTTATTTCTTCAAGGATAAAACAAGGTGTCTCACGAATCAAACAATAAAATTATGTGCTGGGTGTCTTCTCTATCCTTTATTATCTCTATTTTTACAACCTACAAGACAGAAATTAATTGATATAGGAAAATGAAAAAAAAGTTGCGAATGTGTATGACCGACGCAGGAATTTTTGTATGGCAAAAATTTTCATCAAGCAGTCGTACATTTGTATGGTACGTTAAAGAAAACCGACAGGTATTGTATGGAAAGTAAAGGAACAATGTATGATACTAAGACAAAATTGTGGCTTTGATGTAAATATTTAGTCATTGTAATCACATCATGTTTATTTGTGCGATTTTGAAAATATGAGTATCAAATTAATTGCGATATTTCGTTATTTTAGGTACTAATAATTACTTTCACAAATATAATAAAGTTGTGGTGAACACGTGAAATAAAGTTAGGTAATGTCAACAAAGAAGTAAATTATAAGCAGGTATGGTAAAGTTATAAAATTATCGTCAATTTAGAGCTCTTGTCAATTTCTTTGGCCAACCTGGTGTATGGCCTTGACTGCCTCTGATAATCTCTTTGTTACCTTTTAACCTGGCGATTCCAATAACATGCTTGCAAATGTTATGTTTCAAGAAATGTGGCCAAGTACAAATTAATGATAGGGAAATATTCGGGTTGTATATAATTTTCTTTGTTTGCTCAGACACTAAGTATTCGTTAAAGAAGCGCCAGGTTACTTATACTATCCGGTATACTTATAGTATTATTACCTGTAGTACTCTCATTAAAGCCACATTTTTGTCTTAGTACCATACATTGTTCCTTTACTTTCCATACAATACCCCTCGGTTTTCCATAACGTACCATACAAATGTACGACTGTTCGATGAAATTTCTTGCGATACAATATCCTATTTTCCCGAAAAAAAGTAGATCTTCAGACGACATTTTTAACTATGTTTTTCTGTACACTTAAGTATTATGAACTAATTTCTTTGGCCAAAAAAATTCATTTGTCCTTATTTCAGAGCCTATATGTGAAATAACCCCAAAAAATCGGTATGAGAAATAACTGCGAAACTACCTGACCGATTTGGATGAAACTTGGAACAGAAGTCAACAATCGCTGTATCTCAGGGTTTTTTTGAATTTGTGAAAAATTCGAATTTCTTCCCTTTCAAAATTACGAAATAAATTTCAAAAATACAGATTTTCATGTAAAGAATTGCTTATCAAAATTCTGCCCGATTAAAATTAAAGCCCTTATAAGTTATGGTTTAAAGAGCTATAGTATATTCAATATTTAAAAATTGTTCTAAATTGTAGTGTTCCCTCCGAGATGTCAAAGGTAAAATTTTATTTTTCGTCGAAAAATGCCTATGTAAGTTGTCGTTCACAAACTAAAGATATGGTAAAGGCCAAATATGTGCATGTTTTGGCAACCGAGGACTTCATAAAGAGGTCAAAGCTCATGTTCGGGAAAATTGTACTAGCCATAACCCATTTTTAACATAGCCATGTACCTGCTCGAGTGCCTACATAATACTTGGCAAAACGTTTTTCAGCTTTCCTGCCAATTAAACACTTGTGTATGACTTTTTGCTTACACAATTTAATGCCATTGATCTGTAGTGATATGTATACTCGTAATGATATGTTGTCAATATAAAGCTGTTTTAAGTATAGACGAGTTGCAAAATGGGCCGCCAAATGAATCGCTGATGGCGGTCCACAGAAATCCTATGTAAAGACAGCCGACATTGATAGTATGAATGCAATTATGAAGTAATTCTGATGATAACATCAGAATAATAATACAGATTCACATAAGATGATTATTGATGATTGAATGGAAATAATTAACTAAAGAAGATAATTCGTTTTCCAAAATTCCGAAATCATATTTTTCTGATTTTAAAGGGGAACATTCTGGGGTGTTTATTAAAAATAGAGTCTTTTATTATTTCCCGTATTGGACACTACGATCTATAGTTTTTCAGGAACTTTTTCATTTGAACCGGAATTGTTTTTATTACTGTGATGAGTTGCCTGCTTAATTTCTCTTGAGTGCCAGGTTTGCCCCTTAGCTGGGTTCACTAGTAACATATAAGGGCTTTATTTTTAATCGGGCAGAATTTTGATGAAACAATCCCTTATATGACAAACTGCCTATTTGGAAATTTATTTCGTAATTTTGAAAGGGAAGGAATTGGAATTTTTCACAAATTCAAAAAAGACCCCGAGATACAGCAATTGTTGACTTCTGTTCCAAGTTTCATCTACTTCGGTTTGGTAGTTTCGGAGTCGTTTCATAATCCATTTTTTTCGGGTTATTTTACATTGGCTCTGAAATACTGAAAAATGAATTTTTTGACCAAAGATGTTAATTCATAATAATAAAATGCACAGAAAAACATAGTTAAAAATGTCCTCTGAAGATCTACTTTTTTAATTTTTCTATATAAATTAATTTCTATCACAAGCTAGCAATTTTTATTATTGGTTCTTAGGCCCGCACGAAGGATTAGGTATTTTGGGATTAGGAAACCTCATCCAATTTAGTCCAATGGGCAAAGAGGATTCTTCCTTTGAACTTAACTTAGAAAAATTGCCGCCAATGGGAAATCTCACCGTTGAAATGGCCTTAAATATGAGCATCCAGAAAAACAATATTCACTTTTACAAGCCTCCTACTACAGCTTTAATTATTCGAAAGCGACACGAAGAACTCAATTTACTTTCAAACCTTGAGTTGGACATTTCGAAATGTCTTGGTAATTAGATAAGCGTTAATAAATATTTTGATGGAAGTTTTAGAAAATGTTTTCAGCAGAATATGTATTCAATATTGATATAAAAAAATTATTGTATCGTCATTTTATTTGATATGGAAAAGTCAAAAATTTGGTTCCACAAAAAAAAATTTGGGGAGAAAAATTTATTTTGGTAGCTCATAGTATTAGGAAATAACAACTATCACTGAAAAATCATTTTTGCCTGAAACCTTGTTGACCGCTGCACACAAAGGGGATGGCTTGTTCAAATTTGTAGCGATTTCAATGACCATAACTAAATTTTGGGAAGTTTTCACATAAATGACAGGGTACTTAATTAACTAGTATATATAGTGGGTAAATGACGACTTTTCTGCTGCCATCGAAACAGTACCGTATTTAGAAGTCGATTTCGGAGGGGGCAATGATATCATAGGTCAATACATATTAGGCATAATCGCGCGAAGCGCGAAAAATTTTGGCTTATTTTGTCTAAAATGAGTCAAAAATAGCCTAAAAATCGCGCGAAGCGCGAAATTTTTTGGTATTTTGAGAAAAAATTTCCCTTTTTCTTGGATTTCGGGGGGGGGGGCATTTGCCCCCAATGCCCCCCCCCTCAATACGGCCTTGCATCGAAATGTTTAAGCATTGTAGGATAGAACTAAGGCATTGTGTAGTAGTGATGGCCGTCAACCAAAAAACCCAATAATCCCGGGGTTTTTTAAGTAAAGCCGGGTGGTTTTTTTGCCAAAAAACCCCGACCCACAACCCTGCCCGTCAATAAAATAATCGACAAAGATTGGGACATATATAGGGCCGTAATATATAGCAACTGAAAAGTGCCATTCAAGCGTTGAGAGCAGAGTCCATACTGTGTTTGCCTTAGTCCTTGAATGCTCTCAAACAATAGCCAGACAAATGAAAACATTACTCTGCACTGTGGAGCCAGTTATACGGGGTACCAGGTAACGACAAAATCGACGAATTGTCGAAAGGAGCGGCAGGGACAATAATTTGTGGACCTGAGCCGTTTCTGGCCCACTGAAAAAAAGTATAAAATCAATAATTGACCCTGTGCCTTAGCTCAGCATTCCAAAACGTGGAAGAGGAGTGACTGTCGACAGACAAAAATTTGTCTGCCCACTCCTGGGAGGAAGATTATTAAATACGGTTTGAATACGAGAAGGGGGTTAGATATTAGTAAACAAATAATTAAGTTTTAGCCTGTCAGTGAGAGTGAGCTCACAAGATCGGAAAGTCTGTCACACATGTCTGATAACTCCGTAATAAAAACTATTTTGATTGTTAAAACATGTCACTGTAAATAATGAGCTAGTGTAGCAAAAAATCACTTAAATCATTTCATTTTAAACCAAAAATTTAAAGATACACAGACTAATTTCTATTTATCCCATGAGAGTTAGGGAAAAAACATTATAGGAAAGCGGAACAACTTTCATGGATATAAAGGCGACCACATAATTTTCCTCCCACTGCAACAGATTTTAATATTTACTTGAAGTTAATGACATCGACGTAGGGGAAACATGTCCAACTATCACGCATTACCATCCAACAATCGGTTGAAAAGTTATTGAAAACATTTTTTAGAAGTGATTTAAAAATTTCTAGAAGCTCTGTCCAATTTGCTTTGACTCAATCTGTCCTTAATACTTAAGAACCTTAATCCACTCTTTGTTGGGCAGTAAAAAGAACCTTAATCCTTTTTTCGTTGGGCAATGAAAAAAACCTTAAACCACTTTTCGTTGGGCTGTGAAAAAAGCCTTAATCCATTTTTTCGTTTGGCATTTAAAAGAGCCTCAACCCACACGAATACATTCGACTTTTAACCTTTTAATTAGAGATTCTTTAGATTGTGAAGGAACATTCGAAAATTATTCCTATATTGCTCTGTGCCAACTTTGTCCGCTACTCTTCCATCGGCTCTTATGCCCTACCCCTGATAATGGAAATATGGTTTTTTTCCTGAAAGTTTTTTTCTCCAAATACTATGAGCTACTAAAATACACATTCTTTTCTTTCCATCTGTGCCACACATTTTTGACTTTCCGATATCAAATAATGTCTGCAGGGTTACAATATGTCAGTAAAGTGTCAGCATAAATGGCGTTAATTGGTTCATTGGTTAATTTACAGATACAAGCGAAACGAAAAATAGACCATTGCTTCCAATGCATCTACAGTCTATTATATGTAAAAAAGGAGAATATTATTCGTGCTATCTTCGCCATGAAATAAAAACCGGAAAATACGGTTGGCTGTATTACACACCAATTACTGGAGAGGTGAATATTTACGTATAATTTAAATTTAAATAATTCTAAATGAAACAATCTATAAATATTTCCAAGCAAGGATGCTATTTTTCAGGGTAAAAAATAGATATTGGTATTTTTCAAGTCTAAATTAGTATATTGTCCACAGCAGACTTACTTGCGAGTCGTAACGGAAGAGGAATGTGTACAATAAAATAGCGATAGGTTAATATTGACTACAAAATTAACCACCAGCCGTAACAGCTGCTAGCCTAGCACGACCACGGTATTCTCATCTTTTTTGTTAAAGTTCCGATATTGCAAGGTTTGGTAGTAGCAAACCTTGCCATAGCAACTTGCTACGTCTATTGTGCAACTTGTGACTTACAATATCAAAGTAAATCCATATTCTCATGTCATTTAGCAGCGTCCTAGTAAGTTTGCGACGTTGTAGCAGCTTTTGATAATTTTTCCAAGGTTACGGTATTTATCAGCATGGATATGCTAACTCCAAGGTATGGATTAGTGTTAGAAGATTATTAGGCATTGATTGAGTCACTACTTTACGAGTGACTGTTGACTGTTGTTATGGAAATTACAATCACTATTATCTTGCACTTCAATACACATGGTACTTGACAGACGTACGGAGTCCGAGACCGGAGATTATCAAATTGATTATGTCAAATAACCATGGAGATCATAATTGTCTTCATTCTCCATATGCTTTCAACAATGAGATCGCAAATTTGCGGTACCTCTCAGTTTGCGCTAACTATGCAACAGATTTCTACTATGTTGTAGCAAATTCAGGGGATGAGAATCGTGTTTTGTAGCAGCGCTATAGAAATTCCTTAGTTCTTTAACAACGATAACAAAGTTAAACCTACGACAACGAGGAGAAAATAGTAAATCCTGCGGTAACTCAATATTTGGTTGCGATTTCCCCTTGCTGAAGGGATGAGAATATCGTCCCTTAGTTAAAGGTACCGTAAACGCAATGGCGACTCTAGGATTTGCGAGGCCCTGGGCAAAATGTTTCCGCAAGGCGCTATAATAATGGCTTACATGTTAGCTACCAGAATGGTCCTAAGTCCATGCTAGGGAAGGGTTCTTGCAGCGTGCGCGGTCCATGTGTGTTAGGGGGAGAGCACTGCTACTACTATTGATTAGTAGAGCTATGCTACCGCTCAAGCCGCGAGGGCTTACTTGCAGTGACTCGCGGAAAAATTTTGCTAAGTGTACAGACTTACACTTAGAGACTTAGTGAAGAGTACTGAACCATGAGACGGAACGACTCAACACTGTCCCGCAACTCGATCTGGTGAGCAGGCGGAGAGGGACCGTGACATGTAAGCCGACCACTAGTGACCATCTCCAAATCACTTTTGGCAGTCTACTTCAACCCACCTTATCACCTCATGTGCATCCCATTGTCCAGACTTGAGCTAGGTAGAACTCGTAGCACGTATACAGACCAACAGAACAATCCATACACTACAGATAGGGCATTGATAGATAATCATATTGTCACTAAGATAGGCAACTCAATGCTAACAACGAATATACGGCAATGACAGCTTCTCCCAGCTCCAGACTACTACCTTATAGACCTGAGGCGCTCCAGAGATTCGAACTTCAGACCTCAGCCTGAGAAGCGGCTGTTTAGACCACTAGACAGACCTGTACGCCCCGTGCGCAGTCCATACTAAGTTATCTGCCAAGTTCCTACGTTTTCGCTCCTATAAAGTGGAAATCACAAAAAGTAAGCTCGCAGGAAAGTAGCGATGTCGTGCTGTAAACCACTCCTCTCGTTCCTCATTAGTCGACTACTATGACCACATCTCTAAACTGACTTTATTGTTGGTGGGAGATATTTTTGTCGCACTTACGACCATATACCTTCACCGCTTCACCTATACATATTAACTTTAATTTTTTTAAAAATTTTATTATGTCAGAGAACAAAGAACATAAAATACTGAGATTCTACATAATCCAAGAAAAATAACCGACATAAAACTGAAAATGAAGTTATTAAACATAAAATTATCATATATAACGATATCGATAAGTACTGGACATACTGTTTAATCTTTGGACAATAATCTTTTACACGAGCGTTCTAAAGTTTTTAAATAATATTCGATTATGGATTACCTCTAACCAATTATTGGTGTTGTTCATATAAGATAATGATATAAGATAGGGTAATCGTATGTAGACTCACAATAACAAGATATGAGAAATATAGACCCCATCTAGACCAGAATGAATTCTTGAATGTACTTCAATGAAACTTAGCACTTAAACTTAACAGCAATCAGTAAAACAGAAATCTCGCCTGAGTAAAGGGTACAGTCAATGCTGTATTGTGGGGGGGAGCATCGAGGGCAAAATTTTTTCGTTTCTTGAATTACTGTAATTCAAGAAACTAAAAAATTTTTCTCAAAATACCAAAACGCAAATTTATGTGATCTTTAGGCTATTTCTCACCTGTTTTAGGCAAAATAAGCCAAAATTTTCCGCGCTTCGCGTGAATATGCCTATTGCATATATGTATGGCGTATGTCGTCATTGCCCCTTCCGAAATCGACTTCTAAATACGGCACTGGTTCTGGGTTAACTTGTTTGATAAGAAAATTGTAGAATTAGGTTAAACTTTAACTGGCTATAGATCAATAATTTGAACTTTGGTTTATTTGAACATTCACAGTGGTTAATAAAATTAATAATAATTGACAAGTGATAAAACTGCCAACCCTGAAAATAGTTGATTAATATTGACAATGGAAATAAAAAGCTATACCAAGAATATATAACATGTTTGAGCATATCTTTCACGTGGAAAATAATTATGTCAAAACTACCACTGGAGCCAGTCAACTACATGCACTCTTTATTTTAATGTACACTTTCCTTTATTGACTACTGCTGAAATCTTTTATAAAAAAAACTGCCAATTCTTTTAAGCGAAAACAGCCACTTTCTATTCTTATAATACTAATTCTTTAATTTAATGCTAAATTCCTTTATGGCCTAACTGCCAAAGCCTTTGTACGAACTGCCAAATCCTTTGTTTTACACCCTCTTTCAATATAACCCGTAATTAAAGTTAGGTCAGTATTCTTAGAAGGGTAGTAAAAATATTTAACTCTTTTATTTGACAGATTTTATTTGATATTATGGGTAAATGGTCATCCCGATGGCTTCCAAAATGCCATTTCCTTCTTTCTTCATATGGGCAATGGCAATAGGAACAAACAACTTTCAGGAACAAAATCATTTTTCACACTGTCAGTAGTTATAATAAAAAAACCTCTAAAAAAGAAAAGCAAAATAACTTTTTAATCCCTGAACGGATTTGGATGAAAGTTGGTAAGGAGACCCGTCATAAGTCAATCTCCGGACGTATTTAGAAAGAGCTGTAAATTCTTAGTTTTTCGATTTCAAATGGCCCGATAAAGTTTCAAAAAGTGGGATTTTTTGAATATTTCCCAAAAAGAATTTTTTTTCAAACATCTGCTCGGTTTAAATTAAAGATATTATAAAACTAAACTTTGAGGGTATATCAAGTATTTCACTTTTGGTGACCCCTGCCATGTGTCAAAGGTCAAAACTTGGTGTTAAGAAGATTTTCATCGTCTGAGGTATCCATCGAAAGCTGATTTCGGCATACTAAAGGCTACCATGTGCCATCTAACATATTGTTAGATGTCATTTGAATGTTAACACAGCAATCCGGGTAGGTGGGAGCTATTGTGAATATATAAAGAAGGATTATCAATCACTCGTAATTGTCGCGCAACTCGTACCACGAATACAATTTAATATACGGACCTGTGCCTGGCCATGTGTATACTTAATGCATGGAAGAAAATGATGCTATGACTCGACATTATATATTGAAATGTCACTTCCCACCGACCCGGATTGCAGTGTCTTCATCCAAATGACATCTTACGATGATTTAGATGACACATGGTAGAATTTACTATGCAGAAATAGGCATATTTTTGCGGAATTATTTGAGAGTGAGTGTTTGAGTGTTCTATTTTAACACTTCCGTCACCAATGTGTGTGACAAATGTCACACACGCCGGTTTTGTTTTTTTCATTTGGCTCTGTTGGGCGGTACAAACTTATGGCTCATGGTACCTTTCAAACATATAATTTTATAAATTTTAAAAATATTTTGAAGTCATTTGCTTCATTATTTCAGTTATAAGGTACAACCGAGGGTGGTTGCACTTATTTGAGTAATCTGGATCTGACTATGCTGATTCGCATAGAGCAGCACCCAGAACTTAGTTTGTTTATTTGTGAATATGCATTATGTATTATTATATATCTATACCTAGTAATAGTTCTATGAATGTAACTAGAAACTAGACGCTTACCTTTGTAATCCCTATTATACATTCCTAAAGTCCCGTTAAACCCTAAAAATCAATATTACTTAATTTTCCTAAAATATTGTCTAACCTAATGAGGGTCAATGAGATGCATCCAGCAATCGGCCATAAGAGCCCATGCATTCACTTTTGCTGTCTTAATCTCCTAAAATTAAATATTAATGAGGGACTTGCATCCAATTATGGGATGCCGAAAGACAAAGGACCTCGAAGCCTATAAAAGGTCTTCGAGCTCCTCAGTCGTGATCACTCATGTTCTGTAAGTTGCCTGGACAACTCTGTGGACCTGTTTGTTGGAAGTATCTTTCGATACTAGTACGGCCTTGTCTTGGAGATTGCGAGCCAATCAGCTCAGGTCGCCCCAACACCTTTTCTTGCGTGGAAGTTGACATCGTCAACTAGTCGTAAGTTCCCCCTCTATTATTTAAGTTTACTTTACTTTGTAAGTTAGTTAGTAATTAGAACTTAGTACTTGGTTAGTAAGTATTAGTGATAGTTAGTAAGAGTCTTGTATCGTATTATTGTCAAAGTTCCTCAATAGTCAATAATATTCGTTCCTCTTACCTTACAATCCAATTACCTGTGTTGTGTGTACACTCTCTCTACCTCACCTAGTGTTTCCTGTCTAGTTGTAGTACTTCGATACGTTGCATGCCTGTTCCATACTTAGAGTAAAACATGTCACCACCATTTTCACCACCATTTACACCACCATCCTAAGCTCTCCTTTGCTTAAGTTAGTCCTGTGCTTGTCATCCTGATTTATCCTTATCCTAAGCCTTAGCCCATTTAGCAATATTTCGCCTTAATAATTAATACTGTCATACAGTTTTTATAACAAAATTAAGTGAGAAAAGTTTGTCTTTACATAGTAGCTAGTTACTAACGTGTGACAAATGTCACACAGTCAGGGTTTTGGTACTGGGGTGTGACTTTTGTCACATGCGTTGGTAACTACAATGTAAAAGATAACAAATGGAATTATATTATTTTTACGGACCATATGGTATAAACCTACAGCAAGCCGTAACAGAAGCTCGCCTGAGTAAAGGTTACCGTGTACACATTTTGGTAGACGAAATGTACTCGCACGTAATACAAAACCGAGTGTAGGGATTTTTATCAAACTTTCAGAATTGAGTCTTTATATTTGTAGCTACGAAATTTTAAAAATTAAAGACATTATATTTGAAAACTGACGTGATCTTTAACATATACAATTATAACGCAGCCAAAACGAAGCTATATCATTTGAAAAATCGACATGAAATCAAAATTGATAATTGTTGACTATGAAAATCAACAGAAAATCAAAATTAATTAATGTTGACAATAAAAATCAACAGAAAATTAAAATTGATTAATGTTGAATATGGAAATAGATTGCTAACAATTTATAGGAAACACAATTGAACTTTTTTAACGCCCATTTTCAACTTTGACAATCAAAATGAAGATAAAGTGAGCGCGCGGTATCTCAACAACCTATAGACCGATTTACCCCAAAATCAATAGGGATCGTCAGTGGTCCATAGGCATTGTTTTCGCTAACTTTGGTTAACTTCCGACTTTGCGTTCGAAAGTTATCGTGGGTACGGCCGGACGGACGTACGGACAGACTGTGCGATTCTATAAGCTGCCTTATTCACGCGAGCTAAAAAGTGCGAAAAATGTACATATATTAAATATCATATATGAGTATATAACATATAACAAGCATATATGCATATATATTAGGCATATATGACTATGTAAAAAGTATATATGCATATATATTACGCATATATGACTATATAACAGGCATATATCTGCATATATATTAGGCATATACGACTATATAACAAGCATATAAAAGCATTTATATTAGGTATATATGACTATATAACAAGCATATATAAGCATATATATTAGGTATATATGGTTATATAACAAGCATATATATTAGGTATATATGGCTATATAACAAGAATATCTGCAAATATTAGACATAGATGACTATATAACAGGCATATATGCATATATAGTAGGCATAGTTTTATAATATCTTTAATTTGATATTTGAAAAAAAATTTCTTTTTGGAAATATTCGAAAAACCCCACTTTTTGAGACTTTATCGGGCCATTTGAAATCGAGAAACTACGAATTTACAGCTCTTCCTAAATACGTCCGCCGGAGATTGACGTATGACGGGTCTCCATACCAACTTTCACCTAAATCCGTTCAGGGATTAAATAGTTATTTTGTTTTTTCTTTTTAGGAGGTTTTTTCCATATAACTACTGACAGTGTTAAAAATGATTTTTTTCCTGAAAGTTGTTATTTCCTATTGCCACTCCCCCACATGAAGAAAGAAGGAAATGGCATTTTGGAAGCCATCGGGATGACCATTTACCTATATTAAATAAAATCTGTCCTCTATATTTAACTATTTAAATATTAAGCATCAAAGTTAACGAAAAATCTAAATAGATTAATCTAAATAAATAGATAAATTAATTTAAAAAAGTCAAAATACCGTAAAATTCGAATTAATTCGTCCCGTTCAAAATAGTTGACCCCCTCTGGGTCAACTATTATATTAGCACGATAGCAAATACATTCAAATAACAGCTGCCCCCCTCGAAATAATTGATCTTCCTATTTGTATGAGAGTAAGTGGGATGGCAATTGGCAAGAGTTGGAAAACCAAGTTAGTGAAGGTCTATCGACTAGGTCCATAGCTTGTTTTCTTTTTTAAAAGTCAACAAAAAAGACTATATAAGAATTTGTTTGTACATTTTTTCGTTTCAGACGATTTGGAGTTAATTTGGGGCTTGAGGGTGTATTTATTTTATGCCAAAAGGTGTATGCCAATTTTTCTTGAGGTTGGTCATATTTTGGGTGGGGAAACCCTCTTGTGTACATAACGATCCTAGCCTTTTTTAGTGGACCTTTTGTATACATCTTTAAAAAAGCCTTGTACCCCGTTAGCGCAACTCTAACCATTGAAAATAATAGTCCAGAAAATCCCACCGGGTAACTGTCCCGACTTTTTCTTCAAACGACATAATGGAGATATACTTTAACTGAATACACTAAAACATAGCACACACTTAATATGTGTTCTAATACTTATATTTCTCTCATTTAACACTTCCTTTTGTATTTATTTTAAAAATTTGGTAATCTAAGAAAATTTTTCTAAATTTACCTTAAAAAAATAGAACACCCCTACCGTTTTAATTGACCTCTCCGGGGTTAACCATTTATTTTTCGCACGAATGACATGGTTGAAACAATCATCCTGGTCAATTAATTCGGATTTTAAGGTTGATTAATATTGAATATCAAATGGAATAGGAATTCAAAAAATAAAACCAACAAAAGCTAAAGTTTGTTAAGGGTACTAAAATGGTTAATGATTTTGTGGCTGTAAAAGAAGTAACTTTGGCAGTAAAAAAAGTCTTGGGGCAAGGGTCTAATTTTTCAGGGCTGTAAAATAAAGTACAAAAGGCAGTAATACGAGTAGTAGTGGCTGTAACAAAAGTGATTTTTATTTAGTCAAAATTAAATCAAAACTAGTTCAAAATTAAATCAAAACTAGTTCAAAATTAAATCAAAACTAGTTCAAAATTAAATCAAAACTAGTTCAAAATTAAATCAAAACTAGTTCAAAATTAAATCAAAACTAGTTCAAAATTAAATCAAAACTAGTTCAAAATTAAATCAAAACTAGTTCAAAATTAAATCAAAACTAGTTCAAAATTAAATCAAAACTAGTTCAAAATTAAATCAAAACTAGTTCAAAATTAAATCAAAACTAGTTCAAAATTAAATCAAAACTAGTTCAAAATTAAATCAAAACTAGTTCAAAATTAAATCAAAACTAGTTCAAAATTAAATCAAAACTAGTTCAAAATTAAATCAAAACTAGTTCAAAATTAAATCAAAACTAGTTCAAAATTAAATCAAAACTAGTTCAAAATTAAATCAAAACTAGTTCAAAATTAAATCAAAACTAGTTCAAAATTAAATCAAAACTAGTTCAAAATTAAATCAAAACTAGTTCAAAATTAAATCAAAACTAGTTCAAAAATTAAATCAAAACTAGTTCAAAATTAAATCAAAACTAGTTCAAAATTAAATCAAAAACTAGTTCAAAATTAAATCAAAACTAGTTCAAAATTAAATCAAAACTAGTTCAAAATTAAATCAAAACTAGTTCAAAATTAAATCAAAACTAGTTCAAAATTAAATCAAAACTAGTTCAAAATTAAATCAAAACTAGTTCAAAATTAAATCAAAACTAGTTCAAAATTAAATCAAAACTAGTTCAAAATTAAATCAACACTAGTTCAAAATTAAATCAAAACTAGTTCAAAATTAAATCAAAACTAGTTCAAATTTAAATCAAAACTAGTTCAAAATTAAATCAAAACTAGTTCAAAATTAAATCAAAACTAGTTCAAAATTAAATCAAAACTAGTTCAAAATTAAATCAAAACTAGTTCAAAATTAAATCAAAACTAGTTCAAAATTAAATCAAAACTAGTTCAAAATTAAATCAAAACTAGTTCAAAATTAAATCAAAACTAGTTCAAAATTAAATCAAAACTAGTTCAAAATTAAATCAAAACTAGTTCAAAATTAAATCAAAACTAGTTCAAAATTAAATCAAAACTAGTTCAAAATTAAATCAAAACTAGTTCAAAATTAAATCAAAACTAGTTCAACATTAAATCAAAACTAGTTCAAAATTAAATCAAAACTAGTTCAAAATTAAATCAAAACTAGTTCAAAATTAAATCAAAACTAGTTCAAAATTAAATCAAAACTAGTTCAAAATTAAATCAAAACTAGTTCAAAATTAAATCAAAACTAGTTCAAAATTAAATCAAAACTAGTTCAAAATTAAATCAAAACTAGTTCAAAATTAAATCAAAACTAGTTCAAAATTAAATCAAAACTAGTTCAAAATTAAATCAAAACTAGTTCAAAATTAAATCAAAACTAGTTCAAAATTAAATCAAAACTAGTTCAAAATTAAATCAAAACTAGTTCAAAATTAAATCAAAACTAGTTCAAAATTAAATCAAAACTAGTTCAAAATTAAATCAAAACTAGTTCAAAATTAAATCAAAACTAGTTCAAAATTAAATCAAAACTAGTTCAAAATTAAATCAAAACTAGTTCAAAATTAAATCAAAATCAAGTCAGCTGGAAAATTAGTGTCTTATTTCAGAATTTATGGTCTTACTACGGCTTTAGATACACCTTGAGGTCTTCCTGCTTTGCGTTTTATAGCGATTGGTATCTGTTTAGCACTGGGGGGAATTGTTGGCAATTTATTCATGCTGGCTATACCTATGATAAGCTTACACATGTAGTTTTTTTGGTAAATTGGGAAAGTAGATGATGAAGTTTTATAGTTTTCTTGGGAGTAGATGGCGTGGCACATTGTGGTCTCTGAGGTCAAAAAATCGCTTAAAGTCTTTGCAAAAGTAATATAATATCACTTTGCTATCTTGATTGTGGTTTTGTATTGAATAGACCAGTCACTTTTAATGTCTTCAGAGGCTTCTTCTTCAGTATTATTTTTTTACACGTTTTCAGCTGATTTTAGTATTTTTCGTGGTATTTTTGGTACTATTTTCAATTTCTAAATCTGTGTCAGAATTGGAAGAATAAAGAAGTTGGGAAGCCATTTTTTATTAAAACTGAGTCTTCTAAATATAATAATCGAGTTCACGTCTGTGTCTAGTCTGACCGTCTGACCACAACTCCAACTAAATAATCAATTACCTTAAATTTCTTATCTGATGTAAAGTAGATAGCAAGTTATTGCTGCATCGTACTACATCATGTTGAAGTCTTCTAATTAATGCTTATCAATGAGTCATGCAGCAATTTTTGTGCTACAGCCACTTATGCCTTTCGTACTTTATATTACTGCCGTCAGTACTCAGTTTTAATGCCTATAGTACCCTTGCCCCAAAGACTTTATTTTACTGCCAAAGTTACTTCTTTTACAGCCCCGTAAATCCCTGCCCGTTGTGAAATATTACTATCTTAAATAACTAATTGATATTTTTGTGGCCCATTTTCTGGCTTTGCTAATCAAAATAAAATCAAGATGAGCGCGCGGTATCTCAGAATCCAATGCATTGGACGGACGGACATTTACGGACTGACTGTCAGGGCATGAAAAACCCATGGGTTTTTGCTTTTCGTTAGGAAAAACCCAACCCAAAAACCCAGGTTTTTGAGCAATAACCCTGGGTTATTGATGTTTGCTACCCAAAAACCCGGGTTTTTTGGGTTTTTCATGGCCTTGTGACTGGGATTCTATAAGCTCGTCATGAGAGCTAAAACATGTCATTTTTAATAATGATTTTAACACATATTTTTGTGTTAACATAAATACATGTTAAAATGTTTTGTGCTTTGAAAATTTTAATTAGACTAAGGGGGTTGACTACGTCGAAGATGATTTATGTCTCCACTTCAAGTCTAAGGGCAAGCCCAATATAAAAATTACGGATGCTCATCAAAGACGAAGAATAAAACAAGCATATTTGTGGATTTATACCAAAAAGACTCCACAAAAATTACCTTTTAAAAATTAAAAATTATCGAACGTTAAATAGTCCAGTGTTAAATATTAGTCTCTACTGCAATCAGTAGGTTAAGGAGAATAGAATATAAATTACTGATCATAATGTAAAAATAATATATTGATATGATAATCTTGATCTATGATTACTATAACTGGAAAAAGTAAGCGTATTTCATTACATAATTGTAAGGTTACCGCAAAATTATTTTGTTGTTTGGAATAAAAACGAGTAAGCTTTAATGATTACATTTGGATCTTTCTCTCTGTATTTTAGTAACAACATGTGTAATCACATGCAATAAATATTTGTGAAAAAATGTTTGGTATTTCGCTCGAAGCAAAATTGTAGATATGTTAATAATATTCCGTAATATTTGCATTAAATTGTAATATAATAATTCAAATGCTTAAATAAGGAGTACTAAGTAAATCAACAATACTAATATTAATAGAATTATATGAATAAAACAATTGCCTTCAATCGAAATCCATTTCACGCTCCATTCGAAATTTTTACACTTCTATATCCACAATCAAGTGTGTTTGGGTTTATTTCTGCTAAAAAGGATGTGACTAAACTAAGAATCAAAATCGATTAATAATGACTATCAAAATCAACAGAAAATTTAATTTGATCAATATTGATTGGCATAATAAAAAGAAAATCAAAGTTGATTAATATTGACTATTCTAAATGCCTATTTTAATCTTTGGCCATCCAAATGGAGATAAAATGAGGCCGCGGTATCTCATATTTAACCAAAGATCAATGGAGGTCGTCAGTGTGCTTTTTTTCAAGTTTGGTCAACTTCCATTATTAAGTAGCGGCAGCTACTTTATAGGAATCCCCAATCTGTCTGTCTGTCTATCTGTCTGTCCGTCTGTAAGCACGATAACTTTCGAACGGAATGAGATAATCCGTTCAAACTTTTTTTACGCATTCTATGGGTCAAAAGACAGATCAAATTCGTGAATGGGCAAAATCGGCCACACCCCCTGACCAGGGGTGGGGTTCGAATATTAAAAATTGACGTAACTTCCGTTCTGTGCGTCGTAAAAAGTCGTGTAATACCTCGTTCGACATCAGAATGATTTAAAGAACACTGTTAAGGAGGGTACAGTCATCCCCTAACTAAAGAAGGGGGTAAAATCATAAAAATTGACGTAACTTCCGTTCTGTGCGTCGTAAAAAAATCGTTTAATACCTCTTTCGATATCAGAATGATTTAAGGAACACTATTAAGTAGGTTACAGTCATTCCCTGTGAGGGGAAGGGGTTAAAATCATAAAAATTGACGTAACTTCCGTTATATTCGTCCTAAAAATCGTTTAATACCTCGTTCGATATCAGAATAATTTAAGGAACATTATTAAACTAAAAATAGACACTGATTTACTCTTTTGCCGCTACTTTTTTACATCCATTTGTACATGGTTTATTACGTTTAAAACATATGCTACGGTTCTATAAAATGTTTTCCTCAAGGGAGCTACAACAGGGCTCATTGAGATCATTTGTTGACAAATCATATATAACCTTATATCGATAGTTGACACTCGGCATCTCAGAACGGTGCACTTCCACTAGGGGTCTGACAAAGTTTACTTTCGTTCATTGGAAAAATGGGTAAGAATAAAACAATTTTGGTAAACGTAGTGAATCGGCTTTAAACTCAATTTATGTTATATACAAGAAAGGTTAAGCCCCCAGCGGGGGCTAGAATCAGTGTTTTCAAGCAAATTTTATTTGTTGCATATATTGTTCCTTAATAAAATTTATAGTTCATTGAGAATAGTAACCGAAAACCTTTAAACCTCACACTTCACTCACCGTATCACTTGGACCACACAAACTAATTAGGACGTAGATTGAATACCTGTTTGTGAAACGTAAATTCGAAATTAAATACTGCGGATTAAACCCATTCCTTTAAGAACCGGTTCTACATTCGGGAAATTACTCTTTTTAATTGATTTTGATGCGAAACCATTTATAAATATGCAAAGGAAATCGAAACCTTTCAAAAATTTTCAAAATCAGTCAGTTAATTCCTCTAAAACATAATAATTTTTACCGACCAAGTTGATCGGCAACTATGGAATTGGTAATTTTTGTCCCATTCGTGGAAATTTTGGCGCAAGATTTAGTTTTGGCCAAATATTTAAATTTTTGTGCCACTGTGCATGGATTGAGTTTTGGTGGACTCTTTAATGTATCGTTAAGGTCCGTCCGTTAGGTCATGGACCATACCCAGCACTAACACACACATCACAGGGTTGTAAAACGACAACTGACTGACAAATTACAAAAATATTACTGTTGTATTGACACTGGCTAACTATGTAAACAATGTCATAATTAATCGTAATTATTCAATAAATTGGCAGCCTACACACAAATCACCAAGATAAAATGAAGCTAAACTGCTTCTATGGCATTGGTATAGAAAACCTGTCAGCTTTGAAAATGTCATACTTTAAGCACCAAATTGGTAGTTGACTAATAAATCGAAAAAAAAGTATGCATTTGTTATGGTACGGTTGCAAAATAAATCGTAACTTGTGATACTGGCTTTTGTAGGCAAGGGCTCTAACAGCAGTATTTAGATTCCAAATCATTTTCCTTTTAATTGTAAGAGGAAAACTGGCACTCGTAATGTTGAGTCCCAGAATCCTCTCCATTCCCAACTTGCCTAAGCAGCTTCAGCATGCTCACCGGTTTCGGGCATGGTCAAGTGGGTTAGTCCCGGAGTGTAGAGAATAGTCTGGGCACTCCAGTGCCAGACTAATACCCGGGTTATGCTCTATGTATGTTTGGTATGATTAAGTGCGTAAATGAATTGAGTGAAAGAGCACAGAACAATTAGGAGCTAATATTTATTTGACCAGGACTCTGCCTCCTGGTCAGATTCGGAATGAGGTCCGATTTGATGGATGTTCCAATATACATGAATTTGTGTGTATGTGTTGTACGGGTGGAAATAGGTAAGTACACAGGTAAGGTATAGATTATATGTATATAGTATTAGTGATAGATATTAGGATTAGATGGATAGGGAGATGAGGATGGCGACATGCAGATCACCGAAGATAAGGAATGGTGATAATCTGCAGAGACATGGGCATGCATGGCTCCTGCAGGGAAGGCTTTGCTAAACTAAACTTTGCTATACAATGTCACTTTTGTTTAAAAAGTACTGTACTAAAGTCTGTACTTATTACCATCCCTATTTAATTAAAAATTTCGTAGGCATCCTCTGAAGATTGTTTTTGGTCAAGATATTGTTCCAGCTCATCTCATCAACCCAACATCATCATAAAAATTATTAACATGTTTGTAAAATATATCATTTCACTATTACAAACACAAACAAGCACACATGTCACAAATAGAATTTTCACTATTATTTTGTTGAATTTAAATTTTTCAAAAATTTTCATGTGGCCTTAAGTAGAATTTCAATTGTTTTTCAAAATTTCAAATTGTAGGCCTCATTTTCCAACAATGTGAGTCGCGCTTCAACTGCGTACCGCCCCTTTTGGGGGAGGATCCTGCAGGAGCCATGCATGCCCATGTCTCTGCAGCTTATCACCTTTCCTTATCTTAGGTGATCCGCATGTCGCCATCCTCATCTCCCTACCTATCTAATCCCTAATACCTATATACACCTTAATCTATATCTTACCTGTGTACTATCCTAAATCCATCCATATAACACACAACACAAACTCACTTATAATTACACACATTGGTAAATCGGATTCATTCCGAATCTGACCAGGAGACAAAGTCCTGGTCAAATAAATATTCGCTCCTAATTTACTCTGTGTTCTTTTACTCATTATCATTCACGCACTGATTCATACCAACACATACATTCATAGTGCACAACCCGGGTATTAGTCTGGCACTGGAGTGCCCAGACTATTCTCTACACTCCGGGACTAACCCACTTGACCATGCCCGAAACCGGTGAGCATGCTGAAGCTACTTAGGCAAGTTGGGAATGGAGAGGAATCTGGGACTCAACATTACGAGTGCCAGTTTTCCTCTTACAATTAAAAGGAAAATGATTTGGAATCTAAATACTGCTGTTAGAGCCCTTGCCTACAAAAGCCAGTATCACAATCTGCGAATTACTCTTTCTTAACTGATTCCATTGCCATAAGTCGATTATAAAGAAGTTATCATTTTACCTTAATAATAGTCTGCCAACTTAAATTATAAAATAATTTCCAAAATAAATTACGTGGTGTGTCTAAATATATGTAGCTGCACTGGCTTCATTGTTTGGGCACGGGCTAACTGTCACAATATTAAAAATGTTATAAATCAAGCACAAAATTAGCAGATGACTGACAAATCGCTAAAATAAAATTTAGCACTACTGACATGTATTGGGGACGGTTAACTATCTCTATACTGACAAAGTCATAATTGAAGCAGCAAATTGGCAGACGATTTACGAATCACCAAAATAAACACAGCTATAATGGCTCTGTTGTCTTTGGCACTAGATAAATATAACCACGTTAACAATGACATGTTTTAACACTAAAAATTGGCAGCTAATTAACAACTGATGAAAATAAATATATTGTTGTATTACCCATGGCACCGGTCGCAAAATAATTCTTAACCTGAAATGAAAAGTATTTTATTTTTATTGCTCTGTTAAGCCTGTTAAGCATGTTAAGTATAATTATTTTATTATTTATTATTATTATTAATTAGTGACGGTCCCTCTGGGCTTTCACCCATGGACCCATTAATTAGTTACATATTTGCCTTAAGGCTTTATAACTTGCATTACGTTATTAAATCCTTGCATTGAATTAAATTATTACATACTACAATTATAGTGTATTATAAGATATAAATATATACCTATACTATTTCTTACACATTATAATATGACACATTTGTCCCTCATTTACATGTACAGAATCTTAAGCTTAATCATTTCCTGCTCTTTATTTGCAGGAAAAACAATTGCACTTTGTAACTATTACTTTAAAAAAATTATTGGATTTGCTGACGCTTAGTTGAACATGACACATCTGCCCATTCAGTACTTATACACTTACACTTACATTTCCTACATGCTAATTTTGCTAAGCTTGCACTTTTGTCCTGTATATTATCATTATGCTACTTCATGCACTTTTTATAGTTACTTATCACATAGTTTACTCTAAGTGCTTTTTACGTATATAACTACATTTTTGATGAATTAATTACGACTTTTAATTACGATCTACCTACTTAACAATTGTGTGCTTAGTTGCTATATATGCTTACACATTTCACGAGCTTTTCGCCTGCTGATTTGCGGCTGTTTTCATTTGCAATTTAGACAGATTAGTTTCCCATGATTCTTTTACTTGTCATTCTTTCTTGTAACAGAAAGTCCATGTTAAAATGACAGCTGACTGACAAATTACCAAGATAAATATGAAGCAGCACTGGCTTTATTGAGCACGGGCTAACTATTACAGTAGTATTGACAATGTCATAACTAAAACACAAAATTAGCATCTGATTAACAAAACACCAAAAAATGTGTAGCGACACAGGTTCAATTGCATTGTCACGGGATAACTATAATCATATTAATAATGTAGCGTATTTAAATCACCGAATTGGCAGCTGACTAACAAATCATGAAAAAAATATAATGTTTCATTTGCCATGGCACGGTGGTCAAATAACTCATAACATGAAATAAAAAAAATATTTTTAATTGTTATTGCTTTTTTTGGCATAAGTATTTGGGAAGTAAATATTGCTGTTAGAGCCCGAGCTTATAAGAGCGTAGTCTTAACAGTTTACATTGTCATAAATCATTTTTAAAGAAGTCAGTTATCATTCTACAATAAGAATAGCATGCGAACAATATATAAATTACCAATATACCAATTACCATGGTGTTTATTAGTAGGAATTGTAAAATAACAGCTGACTCACAAATTACCAAACTGCACAGGTATTATTGTATTGGCTACTGGCTAACTATCGTAACACTGACAATGTCATAATGATCGTAATTAAAGTGTTACTTTTGAAATGTAAGCCAAAAGTATTGTATATTGTGATTTGGCGAACACTTCTTCTACCATACCAACATCAACAGGCTTAGGTAGATAGGCAGAAAGCCAAAGATGGGAAATTTTAGTGAAATGTGTGGTTTTGTTAACTACGGCTAAGCTTGCATGTATGGCGTAGAGCGAGGCCCATCTATAAGTGCACACACATCATGCATACATATTTATTTATTTATTGTTAATACAAGATATTGCCCTTAATTAAGGTCGTTATAATACCACGATACAGTTCAAATTCAGTAATAAGCACAAATCAGTAACACATAATACATATTAGTAACACACAAGATTAAATAGTACCTCAATATATGAACCTCTTCAACCTCTCCAACCTCTTCAATACATGAATACTCATGAACTTCATCTATAACAGTACATTCACTAGCTTTTATTCCTGCAGATGCGGCTTTATTCCCTTCTAATCACGCGTCGTATTACTATAAATTCTGCATAGTGTGGTACATAAAATTATTAACATTTATTGCACAGATGCTTCTACCTTGGTTTTTCACTACAAACCGTTTTAACTATACTTATTCAATTACCGTAATTCACACATTTTAAGTCTTAATTTACTTTTCACTCTTATTCTATTCTAGTCATAGATATATCATAAGTCTATAATTATATTTTATAAATTATACATCAATTTTATGTTGGATTACTTGATCTTCACATTATTAAGTCTACTTATTTCATCTTACGTTACCTTTCGTACAACTAATGATAATTACAAATTTCTCTGACCAATATTTTGTTATTTTGTCTTACAATTAACATCTTTGGATTGCTTTTAGATTACTTTTCTGATAAGTACAATATGTCTGTTAGCTTAGTGTTGGTACTGTACATCATTCATTTAACCATTGTCAACTTCTTGTGGTAGTTCATCACGTCCTCATCTGCATGGCCTTAAATTAGAGGTCCAATCAAATGCAGGGCATGAAAAAGGCAGGGTTTTTCCTAGGAAAAGCCCAAAAACCAGCCTTTATGCGTTTTTGTTGGGTTTTTGGGTTTTTGCAGTAGCCTCCGCCATCTACTGTGGTTCACTCTACTTCTACTATTATTGTTCCATATTCAAACTTAAAATAATATTCATTTTGATTCTTTATTTGGGCGATCTGGAATAAGACTTTTATTATAATGAAAGTGAATTTGTCGATTCGATTTGTAGTAATTTGACGGTAATCTCAAAAGTATATTGATCAAATATTCGGTTGGCAAGTTATTAAGTAGTTATTAGTTATGGAGGCGACTTAATATAGACGAACTTGACAACTATGATATTGAAAGTATTTCATTTATTTTCAAAATATTGAGATAAACATAATTTGTTTATCTCAATATTTTGGATGGACAAATAATTACTTGTATCAGTTGCCCATTACGTTGATTAAGGAATAGGAATAACGGATGTTTTAAACTACGGTTCTTGTAGTCTGCTCTAATCCTTGGGTTTTCACATTGCCCCATTTCATAGCAAAAACCCAAAAACCCGGGTTTTTGCTAATTTTGCTACCCAAAAAACCACCCAATAACCCAAAAACCCGGGCTTTTTGGGTTTTTCATGCCCTGATCAAATGGTGACAGATGTATCTGTATGATCCATAAACTTTCTCCATCGCTTTCTCCATAAGTTCGCGCCTACATCCGGAAGGAAAGTTCTCGCTGTAGCTAACAGAATCGGCTGCTTAAGGATGCGTCCTTTGTCCGTTTTCTATTTTATAGCTCCGAGATTCCTACAGGAAGTTTCGCGATTCATGGACATTTTCTGGACTGGGCCATTTTATTGCCCCAGTACTCATGAGTCTCTCAATCAATTCCAGCCGATTGAACATTTATGATTATAGGTTATTTCATTGAATCGCCTCAAGATATGGGCGACAAGTTAGGTAAATCAAGTTTTAATTGAATAAGTTATACTTTTCCTTTCTTATCTTGAACTAAAGATTTATTTAGTATTTTTTTGTTCGCAATGCATTGTACCTTTTTGTTTTTCTTAAATTATGGATGAAGTACGTGTAATGATAGCAAACTGTCAAAAAGATGAAATAAATGAAGTCTAACTATCGCTACTACTTGGCTGAATATTCCGTAGATGAGGTAGAGGCATGAGCATGAATCATAATTTATAATTTAGAATTAAGTATGAACTTCACTAAGGTAAGCCTTCGTCTAATGTTCACTAATGATTATGAAACTTACTCTAATGCAGCAAAAATGAATATTAGAAATACCCGTACGTTTTAAAAGAGAAAAACCAATAATATTATTAAAACTAAAATTTGAAACAAAAATTCAACTCAAAAAAATACTAATTTAGATACAAGAAGTTAAGTTAAATAGCCTAATGGGGAATAGTGAGACAGGACTAAAGAGAGTGCAACAACTTACTTTGACAGTAGGCTTCAGCACAAATCCAAGTCCAAGGTAAGGCACAATAGAAGAACAGTCCAGGGCACACAGAACAGAACAGTTCTTAGCCGAGTCCACAGTAGAAATGAGATGAAGTGCATGGGCACTTCAAACTATTTATATGGTTGACAAATATTGATAAAGTCTCAGTACGGAGACATAAATCTTAATATCCGAATGTAGGGTCAACTCCAACTCGTAAGTCCGGACGTGGCAGAGGGAGTTGTCCATACATTCGGACTTACAACAAAAGGTAAGCAGGTAATTTTAATTTAAATAATTAGTTTGGTAGGGAGTAGCAGTCTAAGTTTTAATTTAGGATACAATAGCAGGTAGAATTTAGCAGGTAGAAATAAACTTAGAGTTAGGAAGACATACAGATAGATTTTTATTCATTAGGGCCAGGTAATGAACTATTAGGGAAAAGACATAAATAGAACAAAAGAGTCTTCTAAGTTCATTACCTGGACTCATCGTATGATGTGTAGAATGAAGGGACAGCGGCCGGCGAGAAATTGATAAGATGTCAATTTCCGTCGGTCGCTAGTCCATTCATTCCTTTACCTGAGTGATAGGAGTGGATGCTTTGGCTTTAGCTACTGCATTCACTCCTATACACTTTACACAGCCCCCTAAACAAAAGCGACATTCATTGTCGTTAAGACGTTTCAGGGCTTTAAATTTCCTCCGTGACACTTTTGGGTTATCACATACCTCACGACTGTGACCTAGCTCTAAACACTTCCAGCATCGAAGCAGTGAAACATCAGCGATTGGTGTTGATACCGTCACACGAATGTCAGGGTGTGGTTCAGACGATGGAATAGTGCGCACTTTTCGAGAAGAGACAGGGCCCTTGTCAACTTCTTTTGGCGGCTGGTGTTCCATAGCAAAAGGATCGTCTTCAGGAGTAGCTGATCTAATCAATCGTTCCAAAGCCTTCAATTTTGTTGGATGTCGAGCCGAATCACGAGGTAGTAACTTCGCAAGTGCAGGAGATAAGCCGAAGCATACACGTTTCATGGTGTGTTTCTGAAACATCTTGGGCTGTAGAGCTTGATAGCGAGGAATACTCTTCATTTGGGACACAACTCGAAGGTAAAAGCAAAGATAGGGTTCATTATCCCTTTGTTCCCAGTTGTAGTCACCATCCATCTGACAATTGATAACAATGGATATAGAAAAGGAAGGTATATTAACAATTGAATTAGTTCCTAGGTCTTAACATATAACTATGTGACGGACCCACAATCGAGTCGTCGGGTGGTTGATCTCTAGGAAACGTACTGGGAGGAATTAAAGAAAATTCACTGGGTCGGTCAAAATAAAGTTTCAAATTTGCCACATTTTGAGTCCCTATGCTAAGGTCAGTAGTTACGTCTACAAGTTCATAGGTGACGGGCGAAAGAACTTTATGAATCCTATAAGGACCTTCCCAACGAAATGCAAATTTTCGAGAAATTTTCTTAAGTTTGTCCGATAGGACATGAGTTTTCAATAGTACTAAGTCGTTAGTTTGAAAAGACACTGGGTTATGTTTAGCATTATAATATTTAGCCTGAGATTTATGAGATGATTCTATGTGTTTTCTAGCCTGAGTATAGATTCGTGTAAGTTTAGTTATAAGATCTGACTTATATGCAACACGTGAATCTAGTGTTTCGTCGGAATCATCGTCTAACCAATGATCAAGAGGAAGCTTAATTTCCCTACCAAAGTTCATCATTGAAGGACTAAAACCCGTGGTGTCACTAACGGCAGTACGGAGCGCTAAGGCTACCATTGGTAATTCTTCATCCCACTTATTATGAGTCTTTTCAATATAGCTTGAGAGAATTGCACGAATTGAACGATTGACTCTTTCAGCTATATTACTTTGGGGATGGTATGGAGTTAAAAATGTATGCTTGAAACCCCAGGTCTTGGAGAGGGTTTCGAAAGTCTTAGATCGGAAGTTTGTAGCGTTGTCAGAAAGCAGTGAACTAGGAGCCCCATAGCGGGAGAAAACCTCATTTTGTAAAACAGAAGCAACTCGACTAGCGGTCCCATCTTTCAAAGGAAACAACTCAACCCATTTCGTAAAATGGTCAACAACGACTAACAGCTGAGTGTTTCTCCTAGGGGTGGAGGGCAAGGGACCCATAAGATCTATGGCTAAGATTTCCCAAGGACCTCTAGTCTTGATGCTCTGTAGTTCACCTGGTGGTAATGTGCTAGGATTTTTCACACACTGACAAATTTTACAACTTCTAACATATGCCAAAATATCTTCATGCATGCCAAACCAAAAGACCCTACGGATAATACGAAGAAGAGTTTTTCTATATCCTTGGTGTCCTGAACCAGGCAAGTCATGAAAATAGGAAAGAATGGCAGTACGTAATGAGAAGGGGATGTATGGATATTTTCCCGCATTTCGATTGACTTTATATAAGGTTCCATTACTAACTACAAAATCTTTAGGTAAATCTGCTATGATGGCTAATGTTTCTTCATCTGTGGATTGCTGCTCACGAATAGAGTCTAGAGTAATAGTAGGGGAGAATGTACAAAGAAGAGAAATTGGAACTGTGGAAGGGGAATACATTTCATCCTTCGATTCCTCTTCCTCAGGTTCTCCTACTGTTGCTCTACTAAGCGCATCGCTAACTTTGTTATGTCTACCTGGGATGTGGGTAATTAATGCCTGAAAATCCTGAATTTTTAGTGCCCATCGCATGAATTTGCTATTCACATCGCGCATCTGATTGAGCCAAGTAAGAGCCTTATTATCCGTCTGGAGTTCAAATTCCTGACAATCCAAATAATGCTCAAATTTTTTCAATGCCCAAATTATTGCTAAGCATTCTTTTTCTGTTGCATGATATGATTGCTCGCACTTGTTTAAAGAGCGGCTTGCAAAAGCTATGGGGCGTTCTAAACCATCTGGGGTTGGTTGAGCTAAACATGCTCCTAATCCTGTCCCAGCGGCATCAGTGCGCAAAATGAATGGACGACTAAAATCAGGAAAGGCTAGCACTACAGTATCACACACTATATCTATTAAAGTTTTAAAAGCTTTATCTTGTTCTGCCCCCCAAACAAAATCCTGATTCTTCCGAAGAAGTTTGTTTAAAGGGGTAGCTTCAGAAGCAAAGTGTGGAATGAAATGCCTATACCAACTACATAATCCAAGAAAACGTCTAACATCTTTAGGATTTCGTGGTCTTGGGAATTTCCTAACAGCAGCAATTTTATCGGGATCCGTTCGGATTCCATCGGAATCTATGATGAAGCCTAAGTATTTCACTGATGTTTTACCAAAAGAACATTTTTCTTTATTCACAGTAAAGCCCGCATTTTCTAACAATGTGAAGACAGTGCGTAAGTGATCTAAATGCTCAGCCCACGATTTACTGTAAATCACAATGTCATCAATATAAGGGTCAGCAAATTTACCACGACAGTCAGCTAATAAATCGTTCATTATGCGTTGGAATTCGGAAACTGCAGTCTTAATTCCAAAAGGCAAGACTGTAAATTCGTATTTTCCAAATTCACATATAAAAGCTGTATACTGAATAGAATCTGGATCCAGGCTAACTTGCCAATAACCTTTCTTTAAATCTATGGTGGATATAAATGAAGCGCCTCCTAATCTATGGATCAGGTCCTGTATGTGGGGAACAGGATAAGGATCAGATTTTAGTCTACGGTTTATAGAACGAACGTCTAGACAAAACCTAAAGTCATCGCCTTCCTTTTTAAGATGAACGGGACTACACCATTCTGATCTGGAAGGACGAATAACTCCTAGAGCTAACATCTGGTGGATATGGCGTTTCATTGCTTCTCGTTTAATATGTGAGGTAGGATAAGGTTTTTGGGCAATAGGAGGACCAGAGACTTCAAGCTTAATAGTGGCTAGGTGGGTTTTCCCTAACGTACCTGAGAACAATTTTGGATAACTTTTAATTAAATCTTGGAGTTCGGTTGACTGCTGGGGATTTAGTCCTTGTAATGCACATAGGTAAGCTTTATTGGAAAGATCAAATGGTTTTAAGGGATCTGATTTAAAGAAAAATTCACCTACATCAGGATCAACTATGATTTTTGCAAATCTCAAAAAGTCAAAACCTAAGATAAACTTTGTTGGAAGGTGTTGTATGATATGGAACTTAAATTCAAAAACTCTATTTACAAGAGTAAACTTAACTGTACAAGAACCCAGAGGGGATACAACGATAGAATTTCCTATTTTAACACCAGAAAGAGTGGATGCAGACTTAACTAGATCTAGGGATTGAAAGGTATCATAATCAATAAAGCTGTGAGAAGCTCCAGTATCTAAAAGAGAAGAGAATGTAGAATCCTGGAGTTTAATTACAGTTTGGGCAGTTTCTTTAGAATCTAGTGAGTGAGAGATATAAGCAGAAACTAGACCTAATTCCTCACTCAACGGTTTTCCGAACCACTAGGGGCAGGGGTACCTTGCATTGCTAATGCCTTGGCCTGTCGTTCTTCCTTCTTTTTCCTCTTAAAACACATATCTATTGAATGCCCTTTCTTTTTACAGTAAGCGCACATAATAGAGGATTTGGAAGAAGAGGCTTTAGAAAAAGATTGGGTATCAGAAGGATCCTGAGAAGACACTGGATTGGCTCTTTGAACTAGTGGACCCAGAAGTTGCCAATTGGTCACTATGCTCACTTTTGGGATCACTAGGACTACTACTAGACTTATTAAAGTTGGATTTATAATAAGGTTTATAAGATTTAGATTGTTGGACTGGATCAGTATCGGACATTTTTAATAAAGGGCGATTCTGCATGAGTCGTTGTTTATTTAAATGAAGAATAATATCCTTGCCTTTTGAAATTACATCTAGAATGGTTTTACATTTTAAAGGTCTCAAGTGAACTGCAATTTCAGGCAAGCATGAATTAATAATTCTATCAATGACTCTGTCGCTTGCAATTTGTCTATCTATTTTTCGATACAAAGTTTGAACCTTCCAACAATAATTCTCAAAGGGCATGGCAAAGGTTTGCGTCATTGCGAACAGCTCTTGGTAGAGGAGATCAATGGACTGGGAGCTAGTGTGATAACTTATAAATTCATCACAAAAATCTTTCCAGTTGGTACATGATTCCTTTGATTCCCTCCACCAGTTTGCTATATTGGAGCCCTTTGGGAAAAGTCTAGATAATAGATTAAGCCAAGTGTTTTCGGGTGCTGCTTTCCATCTAAGATATTCTTCTAATTCTCTAAGGTAAGCCCGTGGTGAAGTCTCTGAAGGAGAGTAAACAGGTAGAGGAATAGATGAGGCGCTATCTATAATCACGGCAGTATTTGGAATGGTCGGTAAACTATTCTGAACATCTTCTAGTGAAGTCACAGTAACATGATGTTTTTGTGATAGTGTGGTATGCGCTCTAGCTAAAACCTGTACTTGTGCATGTAAGTCTGTTAAAGCTTTTTCTAATGCTGCGGGATCCATGGTGTATTAAATTAGAAGGGAATAGAAAAGTTATAAGTGAATAAACAGTAAGGTATGAACAAGCTATAAATGAAAAATGAATAGTATGAGAAACTACAAGGATATAGAATGCAAACAACAAAGTGATGTATTTATTTAATGCAATGCCAAATAAACAAAACAAAACAAAACCAGAAAAAATGAATGGCTAAGCAGCCGGAAGATATTGGGTATCAATGAATACCAAGCCGGTATGATGGAGATGGTAACGATCTTGTTGGTCGTACCACCTATAAAACCGTCCCTCATATACCATCCAGAGGTAATTGATCAGAATGTAATTATTCTGGTAAACGGCGAGACGATTGCCAAAGCGTTGCTTAATGCGCTGGGTTACTGCCACCTGTTTGGGTCTTGGATGATTAGAATAATACTCCAAGGCCTCGAAGTCAGAAAAGGTGCTTAATGCCCATGCCACTGGCATGTCATAGTTAACCAGCAACTAGAGGGGAAAAAGAAAAAGAGGATCTCAGAAAAAATGAACAAGAGGAAGAATGAACTGAATCTAAAGTGTCGTGGACTTATGGACCTATCTGAATAAATTTGAACTGCTAAAGTCGGAAGATTAAATCTAAAGTCGGAATACTAAAGCTAAAGGAGGCTAAAGTAAAGAGATAAGCGTACCTTTTCGTGCTGGCCATTTAAGTCGTTACGACTTAGGTACGCGTTGTAAGCTGCCAACTCGCCCAGAGAAGATTCTACTGTCGGTACAGGATACTCCCAACCGTCCTCAACCCCTGAATCGGATCCCCGATTGCTCGACGTATCGCTCATCTACAAAATGAAGCCAAGAATTAAATTGAGAACTCAGAAATCAACTAATTCCTCTGCGGGGAGCCATTGTAATGATAGCAAACTGTCAAAAAGATGAAATAAATGAAGTCTAACTATCGCTACTACTTGGCTGAATATTCCGTAGATGAGGTAGAGGCATGAGCATGAATCATAATTTATAATTTAGAATTAAGTATGAACTTCACTAAGGTAAGCCTTCGTCTAATGTTCACTAATGATTATGAAACTTACTCTAATGCAGCAAAAATGAATATTAGAAATACCCGTACGTTTTAAAAGAGAAAAACCAATAATATTATTAAAACTAAAATTTGAAACAAAAATTCAACTCAAAAAAATACTAATTTAGATACAAGAAGTTAAGTTAAATAGCCTAATGGGGAATAGTGAGACAGGACTAAAGAGAGTGCAACAACTTACTTTGACAGTAGGCTTCAGCACAAATCCAAGTCCAAGGTAAGGCACAATAGAAGAACAGTCCAGGGCACACAGAACAGAACAGTTCTTAGCCGAGTCCACAGTAGAAATGAGATGAAGTGCATGGGCACTTCAAACTATTTATATGGTTGACAAATATTGATAAAGTCTCAGTACGGAAACATAAATCTTAATATCCGAATGTAGGGTCAACTCCAACTCGTAAGTCCGGACGAGGCAGAGGGAGTTGTCCATACATTCGGACTTACAACAAAAGGTAAGCAGGTAATTTTAATTTAAATAATTAGTTTGGTAGGGAGTAGCAGTCTAAGTTTTAATTTAGGATACAATAGCAGGTAGAATTTAGCAGGTAGAAATAAACTTAGAGTTAGGAAGACATACAGATAGATTTTTATTCATTAGGGCCAGGTAATGAACTATTAGGGAAAAGACATAAATAGAACAAAAGAGTCTTCTAAGTTCATTACCTGGACTCATCGTATGATGTGTAGAATGAAGGGACAGCGGCCGGCGAGAAATTGATAAGATGTCAATTTCCGTCGGTCGCTAGTCCATTCATTCCTTTACCTGAGTGATAGGAGTGGATGCTTTGGCTTTAGCTACTGCATTCACTCCTATACACTTTACATACGTACCACGTATTCCATCACAGATATAATGAAAATTATGGGAATTATGAAAAATTTTTCTTAGCCAAACAATAAAGTACAATTACTAACATGAGAATTATAGTAATACACCCTATTGTAGACCAATAATTAAATACATGGTGAAAATCATGAATGTGGACTTCCTGAAATTTCACGGTTGCATTTACCTTTACTTTTAGGGATGTCCAATTTACTTTAGGCTGCAGGTGCCAGTTCGTTTTTACTGTAAGAATTGGATCAATTGCTGCGTGCCGTGATAGACTAATCCTGGAACCATTAAATTGTAGATTATTGATGATAAAGTTGGATCGCAGTGGTAATGAAAAGATCTCTTCAGGGAATTTTCCTTGGATTCCTTCTACAGTTAAATTAGAATCGGGACAATAGATAAAATACTGTCCGTTATGCGGTTGGATTTGAACGAAATCTAAATGATCCAATTCCTGAGTGTCATCGCATTCTGCAACACGGAAGTGTTTAGTTTGATTACGCTGTTCTGGTCTTGGCTAGTAGTCACGGGTTGGTGCTAGAATCAGATCATGTCTAGATGGGTGTTTTATGTTCACCGAGTAGATGCACTGATCTTTTCTAGACAATATAGCGTTCTTCGGTCCATTGTATGCGACCCTGCATGTTTGTGGGTTGTGCCGCATCATAAGGTCGAACGGGTCAGCATCTACCAGCAAAGGATCTCTACTGATGATAGGTACCGTGAAGTCCAGTAGCAGTTTCATCCCATTTTCTGAAATTGCACATTTCTGAGGTTGAGCCAAATGGATGGGGCAGTCATCTCCACACGGTAGCTTCCCATTAAAGTAGTCCAAAAATGCAGAACTAACTTTCCCTTGCTTCCATAGATGATGCGCTTCTTGAATAACTGTTTTTCCAATATGAAACCTGCTGACAAGATGAGAAATAACATATTTTGTCTCAATACTCTTTCCCTTGAACTCTTCGTGGTCATTCTGTAAAATTGACATGTTCTCTATGGCTTCGTTGAATCGGGTGGTAAGCTCCTGTATTTTTTCATAGTTGACTTTTATTTCGCCCTCAATTGTGTTTGCCATGCCAGTAAGTTCATCGCTTCTTGTTTCTAAGGAAGATATTTTTCCTGCATTTACGGCTGCCATGGACGTAAATAAAGTAGCAAAATACATCAAAGCCCAAAAGAATCTGGAATTCGTTTCGATTTTGCCAGCAACATCAAGAACCGACTTAAAGCTAACGAAAAACATGTTAGCTACAAACGGAATAATTCATGTAGAAATATGGTTTGCAGATTTTGGCCATCCCTCCGAGCGACAAATCACCTGCAATCGCATTCCAATTTATCAACTACTTGACCGTTGGGGAAATGTTTCCTGCTATTCCTACGTCCATTGGTTTGTAATATTCATAGTTGGAATCAGCCTAACTACAGCAACAATCACAATCACCTACATCACAAAAGTTATTGTAACATTAGCTAAGTGGATAATATGGCCCTTCCGAAAATGTGTCAAAATCATATTGTTAAGAAAATTGAAATCTGGAAACAGAATTGTAAACGTTAAAATTCCGCTGGATGAAATCCGGATAACATCTCAATGTCCCATTTCAAGAGCAATAAGGAGTCCTACCATCCGTAGACGAGAATACCTACCGGAGCAAGGATACTTTTCCTGTGTTCATTACTGTTAATCATAACAATGGTCCATGGATGCTCTAATTTTGCAGCAATGACGGCAGCCTCTCATGAGGTCCACTATACTGAAAATTCAAAAGCGACGTCCTCAGTTCGTTTTAACACTCGACTTGCTCTTAGCCCTCTTGAACAAAGTTCGTGTTTTAATATCCAAGACTCACACACCAATCATCTAGGAACAATCTCAATTGAAACTAAATACGTACCGCTAAAATGCATGAAGGAACTTCTGTATTACGTCCCTAAGCCTGCAGTGAAATGTCAGAGTTCCATCCAATGCTATAGTCTCTATCCGAGTTCCGAATGTCATGCAAATAAATGTCAAGAATTTGGAAACAATGATACTATTAAGATTTTTAAGGATATCAAAAATAATCTAGGCTGAAGCACCTGTCAAGATCTCCGCCATCCTCAATGTCCATTCATATTGACAAGAGATTGCCATTTCATTCGCGTATCCCTAGCAAATCCAACAAACGAAGTATATACGGTATACGACTGTGGAAATTCTCAGTGCAGCTCAGCATAACCTTCCACCTAGGCAAGAAAATCTTCAAAAATGTCACTACACTTCATGCAGGATCTTCAACAACGATTGAAAACATCAATTTCGAATTAATATCTGTATCAGTCCCCTATGTCCCTGTTTTAGGACACTGTATAATAGCGAAGGGTCGTATACTAGCTCTAGTTCCCTGTTCCAGCCGAAAAGAGATAACCCTCAATAAGCTTGGAGAAGTTCAATGTGACAGTATTGAAGACGCTAAATCACTAAGTAACCGCTGTTTTGCTAGTGCGAATTTGGTTCGAGTTATCTCAGATAGCAGCGGGGTACGTTGCATTTCGGATCTAATTAATCCAGATAAATTGATGGAAGACAGTGCCCTACCATTAAAATTAGGTGATGGTGTCTTAATCCCTGAAGGTGATTCTGTCATTTTTCAATCCACCACCAACACGCTCCTGGAAATTCAATTAACAACAAATCAGCTGCAGCTAACCAAACAAGTATCCGATTCAAAATGTATTCTACAGGTGGTTAAATTGGTCGGATGTTACAGTTGCCGGCCGGGAGCTAATTTAGTTGTTTACGCTAAGGTCGAATCCGGTGAAAATGTTGGCACCTTGGAATGCCCTGAAATCGGGTTTTTTGTTCCCATTCACTTTACGGACGAATTGGTAAAACATCATATCATCATGAAGCTAGACAGCCCTGACGTTAACCTGAAATGCAAATTTCAGTGTTCAAAAAATGAAATTCCCGTAACTATTACTGGAAAATTACATTACCTATCTAATAAGGATGTGAGAGATGAAGGAATGTCCATATTGTACGAGCCACCGGAAAACGGAGGAGGATTTAATATTTTATCTCTCTATGGTTTCGGCTGGAGCTCTTGGATCTAAAAGGGACTAGGATTTTTCATCATCATTTTGTTAGCACTCGTCATCACCATTAGCAGCGTGAAGATCATATTAAAAAAGATTATTTAATTTTTATTTAATTGTGTTAATTCAATGGTAGGAGTATGAAATAATATCTAACAATTTATATTATTAAATGGCATGAATATAGACTTAACGTAGTAATTGAGTACCTACTAAATACCATCACTTACTTACCTATATCCTGTCTCCGGTCCATGAACTTGATCTGCATGCTAAAAAACTCCCACTTCCGAGTTGTATGTTATTAAAAAACTCCCACTTCCTAAAGTACATTTACTTAAGGAGTGGCAGTTTATCTCCTTGATTTTAAACTACCTACTTGTAACCGCTACTTAGACTTTAATGTAAACAAAAGAGAATTTATCATTACTTACACATGCTTTTTAAAGAAAAGAAAAGAACTAATAAATCACTCACTCTCTTTTTGTCTCTGTACACAACCACACAAATGCAATTGTGTTCCAGAGTATTTTATAATTCCATATTATAATATTAACTTTTAACTATACACTAGTCTAAGTGCACTTGGATTAGGAATTCATAATAGTAAATATTTATAGAAATCTACAACATAAATAGTCTTTAAAATACAGTTAATAAAATTACGTAAATAAATATATATTATATATTCATAATTGATATCACATCAGTCAGCATTAATCAATTTTGATTTTTTGTTGATTTTCATAGTCAACATTAATCCATTTTGATTTTCTGTTGATTTTCATAGACAACATTAATCAATTTTGATTTTCTGTTGATTTTCATAGTCAACATTAATCAATTTTGATTTTCTGTTGATTTTTATGGCCAACAATTATCAATTTTCATTTTCGGTTGATTTTTATATTCAGCATTAATCAATTTTGATTTCGATTGATTTTCGTGGTCAACAATCATTAATTTTGATTTTCGATTGATTTTCGTGGTCAAAAATCATCAATTTTGATTTTCTGTTGATTTTCTTAGTCAACATTAATCAATTTTGATTTTCTGTTGCTTTTTATAGTCAACATTAATCAATTTTTATTTTCTGTTGATTTTCATAGTCAACATTAATCAATTTTGATTTTCTGTTGATTTTTATGGCCAACATTAATCAATTTTGATTTTCTGTTGATTTTTATGGTCAACATTTATCAATTTTGATTTTCGGTTGATTTTAATAGTCAATAATAATCAATGTGGCTTTTAGGTTGATTTTTAGCTCGCCTGAATAAGGCAGCTTATAGAATCGCACAGTCTGTCCGTACGACCGTCCGTACGTCCGTCCGTCCCCACGATAACTTTCGAAAGCAATGACGGATCTTGACCAAACTTAGCAAAAACAATGCCTATGGACCACTGACGATCCCTATTGATTTTGGGGCTAATCGGTCCATTCGTTGCTGAGATACCGCGCGCTCACTTTGTCTTCATTTTGATAGTCAAAGTGAAAAATGGGCATTAAAAAGTTCAATTGCGTTTCCTATAAATTGTTAGCGGGATAGTATAAAATATTTCACTCCGCTTCTACCAAATTTCAGATTTTATAGTAAAAGCAAATAAAACCAGAAGTAACTATAAGAGGACGGAAATAAATCTATTTCGCATTTATATTCAATTTTATAGTCAAACTTGCATTATTCCAATTTCTATTGATTTTCAATAATAATATTGACCGATTTTGATTCTCTTTAGATTTTCATAGTCAACATTATTCAATTTTAATTTAATGTTGATTTTCATAGTCAAAATTATTCAATTTTGAATTTATGTTGATTTTTATAGTCAACAATTATCAATTTTGAATTTGTGTTTATTTTCATAGTCAACATTAATCAATTTTAGCTCGCCTGAATAAGGCAGCTTATAGAATCGCACAGTCTGTCCGTCCGTCCGTCCGTACCCACGATAACTTTCGAATGCAATGACGGATATTAATTTAACTTGGCAAAAACCATACCTATGGACTGGTGACGATCTCTATTGATTTTCGGGCAAATCGGTCCATTGGTTACTGAGATGCCGTGCGCTCACTTTGTCTTCATTTTGATAGTCAAAGTGAAAAATGGGCATTAAAAAGTTAAATTGCGTTTCCTATAAATTGTTAGAATGATGGTATAAAATATTTCACTCCGCTTCTACCAAATTTATTTTGAATTTATGTTTCATCGATTTTGATTTTCTATTGATTTTGATAGTAAAGATTAATCAAATTTGATTTTCTGTTGATTTTGATATTCAACATTAATCAATTTTTATTTTCTGTTGATTTTCATAGTCAGAATTAATCAATTTTGATTTTCTGTTGATTTTTATGGTCAACATTTATCAATTTTGATTTTCGGTTGATTTTAATAGTCAATAATAATCAATGTGGCTTTTAGGTTGATTTTTAGCTCGCCTGAATAAGGCAGCTTATAGAATCGCACAGTCTGTCCGTACGTCCGTCCGTACGTCCGTCCGTCCCCACGATAACTTTCGAAAGCAATGATGACAAACTTGGCAAAAACAATGCCTATGGACCACTGACGATCCCTATTGAATTGGGGGTAAATCGGTCCATTGGTTACTGAGATAACGCGCGCTCACTTTGTCTTTATTTTGATAGTCAAAGTGAAAATTTATAATTAAATGGACATTAAAAAGTTCAATGGCGTTTCCTATAAATTGTTAGCGGGATAGTATAAAATATTTCAATCCGCTGCTACCAAATTTGAGATTTTATAATAAAGCAAAATAACTATTAGACGATGGAAAAAATCTATTTTGGATTTTTATTCAATTTTATAGTCAAATTTCCATTTTTTGATTTCCTTTAAATGAAAATAATCATTATTAACCGATTTTAATTTTCTGTAGATTTCAATACTCATAATCAATTACCATTAAATATCTGTTGATTTTCATAGTCAACATTAATCAATTTTGATTTTCTGTTGATTTTCATAGTCAACATTAATCAATTTCGATTTTCTGTTGATTTTCATAGTAAACATTAATCAATTTTGATTTGCTGTTGATTTTCATGTCAATATTAATCAATTTTGATTTGCTGTTGATTTTCATAGTCAATATTAATCAATTTTGATTTGCTGTTGATTTTCATAGTAAACATCAATCAATTTTGATTTGCTGTTGATTTTCATGTCAATATTAATCAATTTTGATTTGCTGTTGATTTTCATAGTCAATATTAATCAATTTTGATTTTTTGTTGATATTTCAAATAATATAGCTTCGTTCCCTTATAATATCAATGTCTGAATTTTTAATATGTCATAGCTACATATATAAAGACCCAATTCTGAAAGTTTTGTCAAAATCCGTACGTTCGGTTTTGTGCTACGTGCGAGTACTTTTTGTCTACCAAAATGTGTACACGTTAACCTTTAATCAGGCGAGCTTCTGTTACGGCTTGCTGTAGGTTTTTATATTCAGCATTAATCAATTTTGATTTCGATTTATTTTCCTGGTCAACATTAATCAATTGTGATTTTCTGTTGATTTTTATGGCCAACATTAATCAATTTTGATTTTCTGTTGATTTTCATAGTCAACATTAATCAATTTTGATTTTCTGTTGATTTTCATAGTCAACATTAATCAATTTTGATTTTCTGTTGATTTTTATGGCCAACATTAATCAATTTTGATTTTCTGTTGATTTTCATAGTCAACATTAATCAATTTTGATTTTCTGTTGATTTTCATAGTCAACATTAATCAATTTTGATTTTCTGTTGATTTTTATGGTCAACATTTATCAATTTTGATTTTCGGTTGATTTTAATAGTCAACAATAATAAATGTGGCTTTTAGGTTGATTTTTATATTCAGCATTAATCAATTTTGATTTCGATTGATTTTCGTGGTCAACAATCATTAATTTTGATTTTCGATTGATTTTCGTGGTCAACAATCATCAATTTTGATTTTCGATTGATTTTCGTGGTCAACAATCATCAATTTTGATTTTATGTTAATATTTCAAATGGTATAGCTTTGTTTCCTTACAATATCAATGTCTGAATTTTTAATATGTCGTAGCTACATATATAAAGACTCAAGGTATCGTTAGCTAACTGTGCGGAGGCCAAATTAAATTTACAGAAACTGTACGCGGGGAAATCGAAAACCTACGGCGAAAACATTCAAAATAAACTTTCTGACATTAGGAAAGATACAGAGTTTTGGAAATGCGCAAATTCTTTCAAAGAAAAAGGCTTCTCGGGTAACTATATCACTATTCCTGAATGGGAGCAATTCTATGCGACAAATATGCCTGCTAGGCAACCGTTAACAATAATTGAAAGCACTTGTAATTCAGAAGAGTCAGAAATCCATTTTGATGAAAAAATATCTATGTCTGAATTCGAGCTAGCTGAAAAAGTGTTAAAAAACAATAAGGCTCCTGGGTCTGATTCGATAACAAATGAATTCCTTAAACATAGCTCTTTAGAATGTAAAAATAAAATACTTGATTTATTCAATTTAATTCTAGAAAAAGAGACTACGCCTGACCCGTGGTCCGAAATACAGGTAGCAATGCTATTCAAGAAAGGTGACAGGTCATCTCCTAGTAATAACCGAGGTATTTCACTCTTAAATACTTTGTTAAAATGGTTCACAATGATCTTGCTAATGAGGCTCACAGCATGGTCTGATTCTAAAAACATTCTTCCAGAGTGTCAGGCAGGATTTAGGAAAGGAAGAAGTTGCGATGACCAGATATTTGTTTTGAGCGCCATTATTCAATTGAACGTAAAATACAAAAAAGAGCAAATTTTTACAGCGTTTGTAGATTTCGAACGCTGCTTTGACCTACTTGATAGAAACTTGCTTTGGCGGACACTGATTGACCTCGGTGTGTCTTATAAATTTGTAAAAATTTTTGACAGTCTGTATGGAAAAGCTAATACAAAGATTAGAACTCAAAACGGGCTAACGGGCCCGATTGAAAGTACCCAAGGTTGTCTACAAGGCGAGTTATGCAGTCCTTTGTTTTTTAATCTTTATATCCACGATATTCAAACGTATTTTAGCAAAGCAGGGATATCACAAATTAGCATTGACGAGACTACCACCATTGATATTCTGATGTATGTCGACGATACCGCCATCTTTGCGAAATCCAAAAAAGGCTTGCAAATGAAACTCAATTTATTGCATAAATACTGTGTATTGAAGAAGCTTAAAGTAAATGTGAGCAAAAAAAAAGTAATGGTTTTTCGCAATGGTGGAAATCTTAGCAAAAAATGCACCTTTCAGTACAATAGAGAACCTCTTGAAATAGTCAACAATTTCTGCTACCTAGGTATTATATTTTCATACACAGGCAGTTTTAGAAGCGCGGTTGAACACGCTAGGCAAAAAACAAATGTCAAGATTATTTCAGTATGGAAAACTCTGTATCGTTCCAAAATGAAATCGTGGGGAGCAAGGTGTAAACTTTTTGACTCTATTTGCCAGCTACTTTATTGTATGGCGCTTCTATCTGGGGACTATTTTACTTGGATGTGATTGAAACCGTTCAGGTACGGTTTTTCAAAAAACTTTTGCACCTCCCGTCGAGCACACCTAATTATGTTATTAGACTTGAGACAAACCGTGTAAACACAGAATGTAAAGTCATTAGTCTTACTTTGGGGTATCTATTTAAATTGCTATGTATGGATGATGGTCGTTTGCCGAAAATTTGTTACAAAAAGTTATTCGAGCTGGATACAAACCTTGAAAATAACTCTCAGAGAGGTTCAACCACTTAACTCAATTGGTGCACTAAAGTACGCACCAAATTGGAGAGGTTGGGTTTTGGAGAAGTTTGGAAGATGCAATCCGCTAACTATCTTAGTAAAATGGTTTCTGACATTTGCACTAGATCCATAGATGTAAGTAGACAGGAGGATGAAGGTAGGTTAAATGATTCTTCCCACTGTTTGTTCTATAAAAAATTAATTAGAGAAAATGGCTTACAAAAATATCTTACTTTTAATGTCTCACTTATTAAAATTAGGGTGATATGCAGGTTAAGGTTATACTGTAAATTATCTAGGGGTTTTGTCATTCATGGCATAAAGTATTCTCTGGAGGAGGGTAATTTATGTAGTGTGTGTTATAACCCATCTAATGAAAATGAGGATTTATTCCATTTTCTAATCAGTTGTAAAATGTACAGCCCGAACAGATCATGCTATCTTAAGCTGGCAGGCTTAAATATAACTCGTGACAACTACCATGAGCTGTTCAACATTGAATCTAAAGAACAATTGCTTGATCTATATAATTATATCTCAAACTCCTTAAGATTACGATCTTGGTTAGTAAATGAGTAACTTTGATGTACCTTCGCTCGCTCTACAAGTTACAAATTCACTTAAGACTATAATAATTATAATATTGTCTAGAATATGTAAATTTAACCTGATTATTTGACTATTGTATTCGAAACACAATCTTATTAACAATTGAAATGTAATGACTACTTTATAATTGGTAATACTCTAAATATATTTTGGGATTAAGTCTTGTAATAACGTATGTATCTTTGGACTTTTGTGTGATGTGCTACGGCCCGCTGGAAACGCAATAAAATAATATCTATATAAAGACTCAATTCTGAAAGTTTGATCAAAATCCGTACGCTCGGTTTTGTGTAACGTGCGAGTACTTTTCGTCTACCACAATGTGTACACGGTAAACTTTACTCAGGCGAGCTTCCATTACGGCTTGCTATAGGTTTTTCTACTGTAGTTAACTAATTTATTTCCTTCTATTACAGCTTATCTATTTAATGACATTTTTCATTTTACTTTGCATAACTTATGGCAAATTGAAATTCCTTCAGTCAGAATGGTGCCTGATTAACAGTGTCATAATTATTTAAGTGTTTTTATTTAATTTAATCAATTTTTAGCTCGCCTGGTAAGGCAGCTTATAGAATCGCACAGTCCGTCCGTGCGTGCGTCCGTTTACACGCTAACTTTTGAAGACATGGATGGATGTCAACTAAATTAGGCAAAAACATTGCCTATGGACCTGTGACAAAGCCTATTGAAAATGGGCCACATTGGTCCACAGGTTGCGGAGATGACGCGCGCGCACTTTGTCTTCATTTTGATAGTCAAAATGAAAATGTGACATTAAATGGACATTAAAAGTTCAAATGTGCTTCCTATGGATTGCTAGCGGGATAGTACAAAATATTAAATGCCGCTTCAACCAAATTTAAGATTTTATAATAAAGTAAATAAAACTGGAAAATACCTATTATAGGACGGAAATAAATCTATTTCGCATTTATATGCCAATAGATAGTTACATTTATATTTTTCGAATATCTTTTCATTATGATAGCCAACATTAATCAATTTTGATTTTCTGTTGCTTTTCATAGTCAACATTAATCACTTTTGATTTTCTGTTGATTTTCATAGTCAGCATTAACCAATTTTGATTTTCTGTTGATTTTTATAGTCAACATTAATCAATTTTGATTTTCTGTTGATTTTCTTAGTCAACATTAATCAATTTTGATTTTCTGTTGATTTTCATAATCAATAATTATCTATTTTGATTTGCTGTTGATTTTCATAGTCAGTAATTACCTATTTTGATTTTCTGTTGATTTTCATAGCCACCAATTATCTTTTTTGATTTTCTGTTAATTTTCATAGTCAATATTAATCCATTTTGATTTCTGGTGATTTTCATAGACAATATTAATCCATTTTGAATTTCTGATGATTTTCATAGTCAATATTGATCAATTTTGAATTTCTGTTGATTTTCATAGTCAATATTGATCAATTTTAAATTTCTGTTGATTTTCATAGTCAATATTAATCCATTTTGAATTTCTGTTGATTTTCATGGTCAATATTATTCTATTTTTATTTACAGTTTAGTTTGTCAGTCAATATTAATCTATTTTGAATTTCTGTTTATGTTCATAGTCAATATTAATCAATTTTGATTTTCTGTTGATTTTTATAGTCAATTTTAATCTATTTCTATTTTGTGTTAATTTTAATATACAATATTAATCTATATTTATTTACATATGCTTTGTTATTCAATATTAATCTACTTTAATTTTGTGTTAATTTTCATAGTCCAAAATTAATCTACTTTAATTTTGTGTTAATTTTCATAGTCAAAAATTAATCTATTTTTATTTCTTGTTGATTTTCAAAGCCAATAATAATCTTTTTTGATTTTCTGTTGATGTTCATATCAATATTAATCGAATTAGATTTTCTTTTGATTTTCATAGTCAATATTAGTCTATTTTTATTTTCTGTTGATGTTCTTAGTCAATAATAATCGATTTAAATTTTCTGTTGATTTTCATAGTCAATATTAATCTATTTTTATTTCCTTTTGATTTACATCCAATAATAATCTATTTTTATTTTCTGTTGATGTTCATAGTTCATATTAGTCTATTTTGATCTTCTGTTGATTTTCATAATCAGGATTAATCTATTTCGATTTTCCGTTGATGTTCATAGTCAATATTAGTCTATTTTGATTTATTGTTGATTTTCATAGTCAAATTAACCCATTTTGATTTTTTGTTGATTCTTATAGTCAAATTTAATTTATTTTGATTTTCTATTGATGTTGAAGATTTTTTCAATATTTATAAATATTGATCTCCTTTGATTTACATTTTACTAATCAAAATAAATCTATTTCTATTATTAATCCACCAAAAATGTGCACATGGTCCCCGTCACTCAGGCGAGCTTATGTTACGGCTTGCCTAAGGTTTTAAGATTCTAAAATTTGCAATAAAAATGAATAAAATATTATATTTTGTACTCCGGAATTTGAAAATTATAGTTTATTATATTATTATTGATTTAAAACACTACTTTACACTCTAATTGTTTTGTATTTGATTTATGGTTATGTACAGTTTTAGATTGACTTACTAACTTGACCGTACCGTGTTGGTAGATGCCTTAGCGAATAATTGGCAATATTCAACCACCAATGTTTAATAAAATTTGCATTCGTTCGCTTATTATTTGCATTGGGTTATCTGTTATCTTTCGATGATAAAAGTAAAATGTAACTGTTAAGATTACCTGCTATCTATGGAAAATTGGGTGGCATAATTTCTCTGAGTTTACTAATTGTACTTGCGTGCTCGGTAGGAAACATCGTTCCAACATGCGTCATTAAGTGAAATATATTTTCTAACAATTTACAGCTGTCTTCCAACTGTCTGGTAAGTAATAAAAATATACTCAGGATTTTAACTTTGAATTCAGAATTTTTTCCCGCTGTATTATTTTTATTTACTAAATTTGATCTGTTATAATAATTGATTTGTATGTTATTTAACATAAAATCTTTTCAGACTTTCTCCTTGTTGATCATAAAATATTTTAGGGTCAAATTTGGACATATTGTTGATGGACATTGTGACCGGACATGACATAATATTTTTAAGTGTCCATATGGACACACTAGGCTTTACAAAGTTTCATTACTTGTTTTGGAACACCAAGTGTGAGTAAAGTCTTGTGAACAATTTAGACATATTGCAATAGGGCGAATATGCTTATATTATTGGGTGTATATGCCTATACCTAAGGCATATACACTTATACATAGAGCGTATATGCTTATATATAGAGCGTATATGCTTATATATAGAGCGTATATGCTTATATATAGAGCGTATATGCTTATATATAGAGCGTATATGCTTATATATAGAGCGTATATGCTTATATATAGAGCGTATATGCTTATATATAGAGCGTATATACTTGTATATAGAGCGTATGCTTATACATAGAGCGTATATGCTTATATATACAGCGTATATGCTTATATATATAGCGTATATGCTTATATATACAGCGTATATGCTGACATATACAGCGTATATGCTTATATATAGCGTATATGCTTATATATACAGCGTATATGCTTATATATACAGCGTATATGCTTACATATACAGCGTATATGCTTATATATATAGCGTATATGCTTATATATACAGCGTATATGCTTACATATACAGCGTATATGCTTATATATACAGCGTATATCCTTATATATACAGCGTATATGCTTATATATACAGCGTATATGCTTATATATACAGCGTATATGCTTATATATACAGCGTATATGCTTATATATACAGCGTATATGCTTATATTTACAGCGTATATGCTTATATATAGAGCGTATATGCTTATATTTACAGCGTATATGCTTACATTTACAGCGTATATGCTTACATTTACAGCGTATATGCTTACATTTACAGCGTATATGCTTATATATAGAGCGTATATGCTTATATTTACAGCGTATATGCTTATATTTACAGCGTATATGCTTATATATAGAGCGTAATTGCTTATATATAGAGCGTAATTGCTTATATATTGAGCGTATATGCTTATATATAGAGCGTATACGCTAATATAAAAGGCGTATATATTTATACATAGGGTGTATATGCTTATATATAGGGCTTATATGCTTACATGAAGACCGTATACGCTTATATAAAGGGCGTATATACTTATACAATGCGCATATATGCTTAAATATAGGGCGGATGTGCTTTTATATAAGGCGCAAAAGCCTATATATAGGGCGTTTATACTTATAGAAAGGGGGTATATGCTTATATAAAGGGCGTATATGCTTATATAAATGGCGTATATGCTTATATAAATGGCGTATATGCTTATATAAAGGGCGTATAAGCTTGTATATGGAGCGTATATGCTTATATATTTGGTTATTAATGGAGCGAATGTGCTGATAAATTATATGTATGTTTTCGTCCTGTTAGCCGCAGCCCATCCAAGTCTTTAGTTATTATTTAGCAGCAAAAGCGTGTCTATATGGGCACATGAAATTTCTCTGTGACGTTTGACCCGACATGCGCCAAAATTATATTATACCATGGCCTTTGCATCCTTAACACTTGACTAAAATTTGAAAACGATTTGTCAAAAAAATAATTCAGAATTTAATTCGTTTATAATTCGTTTTAATTTTTCAAACTACAATTCTCTCACATACATTCATGTAATATTGGCCCACACAACTTCAACATGCACATTCAAGAGCCAATCTTAGCCAACACATCCCAACGTTCAAATAATATTCCAACATAATACAATTACACAATACACGCTGGGGTTTATACAAAACTGAAGTCCAAGTCATATACGAAAGATTATCTTGTTTATTTTAATGCCTTACTACCAGTGTACAAAATACCATTTACCACTTACTAGTGGTAAGTGGTTTTTAATGGTAATTAGCCTTAAATACTACCGCCTAATAGGTAGTGGTAAATGGCATAAATGTCAAAAATGATTTCACTTAAATTTCGTGTAGAATTTTAATAAAATTCGGTGCCAAGTAAAAAAAACTTATTATTGCAAATTATTGATTATTATTTTATTATTGATTATTAAAGACAATCTTAATCTATTTTGATTTTCTGCTGATTTTGAAAGTCAACATTAATCAATATTTATTTTCTAACTCTTTTGATGGTCAAAATTAATCTATTTTTATTTTCTGTTGATTTTCATAGTCAACGTTAATCTGCTTTGATTTTCTATTGACTTCGATGGTCAACATTCATACATTTTGATACTCAATATTAACCAATAAATATGAAAATAAACCTGTTTCTATTATTCTACTAAAACTGTGTACACGGTTCCCTTCACTCAGGCGAGCTTCTGTTACGGCTTGCCGTAGGTTTTATCCTCCTCCTTCTCTGGTTTCTTCTCTTTTCTCTGCTGCTTAAATCTCTTCCTTGTCAGCCTCAACCGTTCCTTTTTTCAATATTTCAATAAATGGAGCTACTTTGACCATCACTTTTCAAAGCCCCAAAACTGCCAAGGCGAACTTTGCATTATGTAAAATAATGGATTTTATGGAAACTCTCTGTACTTAAATATCTTGTTTGAAACCGAATATTTGTTTTTTGTGACTTTTTTGTAACTATTATAGAATAGGTACCGGAGAATAGTTTTTGAGGAATATGATGAATATGAACCTATTCAATAATCACCTTGGAGTCATTAGCAAAGGAGTATCATTTATAGAGATCCAATCATTTTATTCTACCATTTTTGCTCAAAATCCAGTTACTATACGACAATTTTTTCAAAGAATCTCAGGCCCACCCATGTCGCATTTGAAATTCAATTGTCCTAGGCCAATGAGTCCAGCGAAACCCGGTACTCCCCATTTTTACCATTCAATGCATTTTTACCACTGTGATGGTAATAAAGCGTAAAAAGTGGTAAATATGGTACACTGCTTACTACAACAGCAACCAGCAACAAATTTGCGGTAAAGGTTATAGTGACTATCTGACTGCACTAAATACCATCGGTACTCGCTTTACTTCATTAAAGAAATATCTCGTTACCTATTCTGCCGATTTGACACATTCTACGCACATACCATCAAATTTTAGCAGTTGCAGCACAATGTGGCTTGCGTGGTAGAGTGTCAGTCTCTGCGGCCATTGGTCACAGCTTCGATGCTTTGCGATATTGTTGTTTGGATACGGTTTTCTTCAACGCTGATGTATTTCGCAGTTACAGCTGTTACTAATTATTCCTCATGCAATGGTTTTCCGGTATCTTTAACTCCGAATGAAGAAATACCATCACATTTCTTTATTCTACTCAACGCAACATTAAAAAAGGGGGTATTAAAAATTTGGGATTATTTTAATGGAATTTGTCATTATAATAATGTAAATTTTCTTTAAGTACTTTGTCTTTGAAACAATATAACATGTCTTTGGATTAAATATTCCGTCAGTATATGATTAAATTAAGTTTTCAGTAAAACAATCAAACTTATCAGTTTTAGTCAAATGTAATTTGTCGGTAGGTATTGCATTAGCAAGGCTTTTGTTGCTCCAATCTTTTTTCCTAATTTTTGTTTAGAACCAAGAAGTACTACTTTTTCTTGTGATGGAAGTTTATTTTATTTTTACATAACGGTTATTGCTGCAACATGCTTACATAAATTATTCGGTATAACATTCGCTCAACATTTTGTGATTACTTTCCTGTAAAACTTAAAGCTGATATGTCCTGACCAAGCACGTATCCAGGAATTTGATCAAGACCAAAATTTTTTGGTAAAATTAAGACATATTCAAATTTTTAGAATTTTTGCCTTTTTCTGTCTGGGAATTTAGGGAAGTTCGAGTAGCCCCAGCTTCCCCTGTGCTTGGTCCTGAATAAAGTATAGTAGTGAAAAGGTTAACGGCTAATTTTGGGAGATGAAATCGATTCCTCACGACAAACAGCTGGAGTGTGCACACTATTATGGAGCCCAATAATTCTCTAAATTACTTAAATAATAAATATCACTGGGAAACATTTGTTTAGTATGTTAAATGGCCAGGAACTTATTTATAGAACTGACTGCTCAGGTCAGTAACATCAATCACGTATCCAGGAATTTGACCTAGGGGGGGCGACCAAAATATATTGATAAAATCATGGCATATTCCCACGAAACTTTTTTGGATTTTTAACCTTTTTTGACAAAAAAAATGCCGTTTTCTGGTTACTTAGGGGAGGCCCGGCCCCCCTCTGGATACGTTCTTGAGTAACATGACTGACTATGACCCGACTATCATAACATTTACCAGTAACTTTATTTTGAAAGTTTCCTAAGGATCTGAGACCACTGATCCTAAACCCACACAATTCATTTAAAAAATCCTCTAAACCTATTATATTGTAGTTATAAGAAACATTTCACATTTTTGTCCTTATAGCGGAAATTCCAAAAAATTTCGAATTTTCTCGATTCACATTTAGCCTCTGTACAATTTTTTAAGGTTACCTAGCAACATTCCCATTTGTATAGCAAAAACAATCTGAGTCTTTTAAAGCTTAAACCTTAGCCTTAGCATTTTATTAACGTGTAACAGGTGTGGTTAATTGACTTTATTTTGGTTGAAAAAATGGAATTTTACTTATTTCATATTTTAGAGGCAAAACTAGATCAAAGTTATATAGGTACCACTAAATAAAACTAGCTTTTAACATTTTTATCTATTACTTCATTTAATACTAATTTTTCCTTTACAGATTGGGATACAAAAATGGAATCGACCTTGCAATCTATAGTTGTAGCTTTGTTTGGTGGTAATGACGACATAAATCAGTTTGTGATACAAAAATATCGCGGCATCATTTCAGAGGTTCAAAAAAACCAATTGATTAATGCAAAATTAAGAATTGAAGATTTCCTTATTTCTAATGACACTGGTCAGTGCTTTTACTGTTTTACATATTTTGAACAATTAATATCATTAATTTTAGTAATTCGTTAAAAACAATACGAAATTTATACTTTGCTGATACCATTTTATTTAGAAACCAAACATAGAGAAACTAAGCAAGGTATAACATAAGACAAGTAGTGTACTGTTGCACAGTTGGGATTTAATGGCTAGGTAGACCTCACCTACCTCACCTCTTTACATTGATTGAGACCCCTACATGTTCTGCCGCGGACGAGTAGTCCACTACCTTTCCACTGCTTCGCAAGCTTAACAATACAATCTCCCATTTACATTTTTTAAATCGATTTTTGAATCATACGTTAGCGACAAAGAGACTTCGTATATAAAACACTGTAGTATGAATCCATCTATGGACAACCGCTCGGCTCCCAGCATTTTGCTTGCGTGCCTTGCACTGCATACTATATACTGGCTGGAAAAGTTCAAGGGTTTGGATGTAAGGTTTTTAATTATGTACCCCAATGCATTTACTTTAGGGTACGTTTCAAAAAGTCTACGCAAAGGCACCCGACAACTACTCCCGTCCTTCACAAACACGAGCCCTTTCTAAACCAAGGCTAAAACTCACCATTAGTGTCATTAGTATCGAAATTATGAACAAATTATTCAGATTTTTTAAAAAAAATTACCGTACCCCAAACGTACCCCAATGACTTAGACGAATTTCAAGCGTACCCCAAACGTACCCCAATGAACTTAGACTAATTTGTTGCGTACCCCAAACGTACCCCAATGACTTAGACGAATTTGTAGCGTACCCCAAACGTACCCCAAACGTACCCCAATGAACTTAGACGAATTTGTAGCGTACCCCAAACGTACTCCAATGAACTTAGACGAATTTGTAGCGTACCCCAAACGTACCCCAAACGTACCCCAATGAACTTAGACGATTTTGTAGCGTACCCCAAACGTACCCCAAACGTATCCCAATGAACTTAGACGAATTTGTAGCGTACCCCAAACGTACCCCAATGAACGTAGACTAATTTGTTGCGTACCCTAAACGTACCCCAATGATTTACACGAATTTCAAACGTACCGCAGGCGTACCCCAATGATTTAGACGAATAGCAAGCGTACCCCAAACGTACCCCAATGACTTGATGGAAAAAAATGAATTTAGGCTACTTTGTACACAAAATGAAAAATGGATTTAGACTATTTTGTAAACAAAATGAAAAATTGATTTGGGATATTTTGTACACAAAACGAAAAACCTAAATGGCGCCTTAAGGGGACGATATTTAGCTTTGGACACCTATAAACAATATCAACATGTTTCAACATGAAATAATACATGTTTTAGTTGGAGTTTGGAATTGGGCTTAAATAAATGGTTAGTAAGATAAAATAATAACATCTAATATGTTGATATCTATAATATTTATTACAATCCATTGAAATATGCTAGAAAATTGTCAAAACCAATGGTAAATTTTGGAGCACAATGAAAATTCGTGTAGGACATTGGTGTACGTTTGGGGTACGTTTGAAATTCGTCTAATTTCATTGGGGTACGTTTGGGGTACGCAACAAATTCGTCTAAGTTCATTGGGGTACGTTTGGGGTAAGCAACAAATTCGTGTGAGTTCATTGGGGTACGTTTGGGGTACGCTACAAATTCGTCTAATTTCATTGGGGTACGTTTGGGGTACGCTTGAAATTAGTATAAGTTCATTGGGGTACGTTTGGGGTACGTTTGAAATTCGTCTAATTTCATTTGGGTACGTTTGGGGTACGCTTGAAATTAGTCTAAGTTCATTGGGGTACGTTTGGCGTACGCTACAAATTAGTATAAGTTCATTGGGGTACGTTTGGGGTACGCAACAAATTCGTCTAAGTTCATTGGGGTACGTTTGGGGTAAGCAACAAATTCGTGTGAGTTCATTGGGGTACGTTTGGCGTACGCTACAAATTCGTCTAAGTTCATTGGGGTACGTTTGGGGTACGTTTGAAATTCGTCTAATCTCATTGGGGTACGTTTGGGGTACGATTGAAATTAGTCTAATTTCATTTGGGTACGTTTGGGGTACGCTTGAAATTAGTCTAAGTTCATTGGGGTACGTTTGGCGTACGCTACAAATTAGTATAAGTTCATTGGGGTACGTTTGGGGTACGTTTGAAATTCGTCTAATTTCATTTGGGTACGTTTGGGGTACGCTTGAAATTAGTCTAAGTTCATTGGGGTACGTTTGGGGTACGTTTGAAATTCGTCTAATTTCATTTGGGTACGTTTGGGGTACGCTTGAAATTAGTCTAAGTTCATTGGGGTACGTTTGGGGTACGTTTGAAATTCGTCTAATTTCATTTGGGTACGTTTGGGGTACGCTTGAAATTAGTCTAAGTTCATTGGGGTACGTTTGGGGTACGTTTGAAATTCGTCTAATTTCATTGGGGTACGTTTGGCGTACGCTACAAATTAGTATAAGTTCATTGGGGTACGTTTGGGGTACGTTTGAAATTCGTCTAATTTCATTTGGGTACGTTTGGGGTACGCTTGAAATTAGTCTAAGTTCATTGGGGTACGTTTGGGGTACGTTTGAAATTCGTCTAATTTCATTGGGGTACGTTTGGGGTACGTTTGAAATTCGTCTAATTTCATTGGGGTACGTTTGGGGTACGATTGAAATTAGTCTAAGTCATTGGGGTACGTTCGGGGTACGTTTGGGGTACGTTTGAAATTCGTCTAATTTCATTGGGGTACGTTTGGGGTACGATTGAAATTAGTCTAATTTCATTTGGGTACGTTTGGGGTACGCTTGAAATTAGTCTTAGTCATTGGGGTACGTTTGGGGTACGCTTGAAATTAGTCTAAGTTCATTGGGGTACGTTTGGGGTACGCTTGAAATTAGTCTAAGTTCATTGGGGTACGTTTGGGGTACGCTACAAATTCGTCTAAGTTCATTGGGGGTACGTTTGGGGTACGCTACAAATTCGTCTAAGTTCATTTGGGTACGTTTGGGGTACGCTACAAATTCGTCTAAGTTCATTGGGGTACGTTTGGGGTACGCTACAAATTCGTCTAAGTTCATTGGGGTACGTTTGGGGACGTCTGGGGTACGCTTGAAATTCGTCTAAGTCATTGGGGTTAGTTTGGTGTACGGTAATTTTTTTGAAAAATCTGAATAATTTGTTCATAATTTCGATACTAAGGACACTAATGGCGAGTTTTGGTATTGCTTTAGAAAGGGCTCGTGTTTGCGAAGGACGGGAGTGGTTGTCGGTTTCCTTTGCGTAGACTTTTTGAAACGTACTTCAAAGTAAATGCATTGGGGTAAATAATTAAAAGCCTTAGAATCGCTGTTGGCGGACCACAGAAATCCTATGTAAAGACAGCCGAAAGTAATATTGATGAATGCAATTATTAATGCAGTACTCCGGTGAAGTATTATAGATCGGTTTAGAAAGAATAATAATAGATTCTGGAATCGTTAAAAATTATTAAACAGTATCCAAAACTAGAAATAAGCCCGTCCTACGGACTCGAAATATTGTAATTATTCTTGCGCCGGCGTCGTTACACGAAGTTCATCATTTACATTTACACACTATCACGTAAATTTTTCATTGCGAAACTCCACTTTAAGATTATCTTATGGGTATGATAAAATAAAAAAATTTACCTAAAATTTGGAAAGTGAGATTGATATTTGGAAGCCCAATAAAAGTGATTGATATTTTGAAGCCGAAAAAAATGATTGATATTTGGAGGCCCATGAATAAAAGTAACCTAAATTTGGAGGCCCAAGAATAAAATAATGAAAATTTGGAGGCCCAAGAATAAAAAAATGAAAATTTGGAGGCCCATAAATAAAATAATGAAAATTTGGAAGTCTACGAATAAAATGATGAAAATTTGGAGGCCTATTAACACGTTCCTTACTACGGTAACCATATGGTAACAGTCAAGGACATCTAATTCAAATATTTTTATTTTGTAGACAAGATTTAATAAATGGATGTCCTTTCACATTTTACTAAAACGTATTACATTTTGTCCTTTCTTCGATTTTTTATGAAATTTCGAATTTATGCATACGAATCTTATCTGTAAAATTGAGAAATTTATTTTTAAAAAAATTAATAGACACAAAATGGGAAATAATTTTATCCTTTTTAATGTTTAGAATGAATTTTCAGTATCCGTAATTATCGGCAATAGACTAAATTACAAAATTCACAAAACGCTTTGAGCGCTGTGTCGCTGCAAGCGTCAGTGTTACCATTTGGATACTCTAGGATGATGTGATGTCAGTTAGAGAGCAGCAAGCTGTGTGTGACAGTTAGTACCAAACCACCTCTATATCTAACTATAGTTAGTCATAACGCCAAATGTTTCATCGATTCTTTATTGAAATGACCTGGAGGTCACACTTCTAATCTCCCCACCCCCTAGATTGTGGGTGGGGAGGTTGGGGCAAAATGAGATTCAACTGGATTTGGATAGATATCGACCAATTGAACAAATCCCCACCCATCTTCATCCCCTCCGAACCACTTTAAGGCTAGATTTAGGCATCGATCACGTTGCCCCAATTGCCCCCTCCCCCGTTGCTCTAAGTTTGGTCACTTAACTTATTACTATTACATTAAGTTTTTCCCCGTTATTCCAAGTGCTTCTATATTAATCTAATGTGCCTATCTAATCTATTGAATTCGTTGCCGCCCTCGCCCCAAGCGTAGTAAATAGTAGTGTATGTGCACTATATTGGGGGCAAAAAATTCAATAGATTGGAAGGCACATTAGAAACACTTGAGGCAACGAGGGAAATAAATTAAGGTAATAGGTTAAGTGGCCAAACTTGGGTACACGGATGCAACGTCGGTAGCAGACGCAACGGGGACAGTTGGGGTAGCGAGATCCCACTGCCTAAACCCAGTCCCTCTTTTGAAGTATCCCTTGGAAGGGAGTCGAAAGGGTTGGGATGGGTTAAGTTTTACGGGACTAGGCAGACTCTGGATACGCTATCATTAGTTGACGTCGTTAGTTTTACCAAGCTTACAAATGTTCAGATGAGTATTACGTTGCACAGACGGTCGGCAATAAAAGATGACGATGTGACCAAACATCACTGACATGTGCAAGAAGTTTGACGTCGGTTTGCGCGAAAAATTCTTTGCTGCTTTCCAAGCACGTATCCAGAAATTTAAAGGGGAGTGCAAACAAAAATAATGCCAAAAATGAGACATATTCGCGCAATGCACGAAAAGTTTTGGCCTTTTCCTGGCATCTTCTCTTTGTCTTATATTTAGGGGTGACGCGCTGCGCTCACCCCGCCCCCTACTGGATGTATACTTGCTGATTTTCATAAATGTGGACAAAATGTCATATTTTAGTCGATTTCTGAACACATTTGCCATGAATTATATTTATTCCACATTTTGCGTAACATTTATTTTTGACCCCACGCACATGTTCCTAGCTTTGCCATATGGTAACGGACATTATCACGGGAGCTTTGCAGATTTCAATAATATGATCAATTTAAATAATGTTTCTCTACCCCAAAGTACTGTGATACTAAAATATCAAATCCGAGCCCCAAAAAAAAATTCCGTAACGGATGGGTTAATGAAATTTGGAGGCGTATGAATAAAGTAATGAAAATATCAGTCACTTTTATGGGGTCTCCAAATATCATTCCCTTTTATCGGACCTACAAATACCAGCCAATTTTATCGGGTCTCCAATAGGGAAGCTTTTTTAATTTATTTTGGATATTGGATATTTTATTTTTAATGTTTCCAGAAAACATTATTATTATTCTTTCTAAACCGATCTACAATACTTCAGAGTATACTGCTTCATAATTGCATTCATACTATCAATGTCGTCTGTCGTTACATAGGATTTCTGTCGTCCGCCATCAGCTATCATTTGGCGGCCCATTTTGCAACTCTTCTATTATGTATATACTAGCCGGTCACAGGGCCCAGGCCCTGTTATAAATAAAGCTAGTGTGTATTCCGGGGCAATATTGTAAGATGGATAGAATGTATTTCAGAAACTTCTTCCCATCACCCACCTGGTGCGTGACGGGGATCAGATTATTTGCTTAGTAATGAATAACACTTGGCAGCATAGAGATGTAAGTTGTAGGTTAACATCCCATCCAATGAAAAAGATGGAACAACCAACCCCATCCATCCCATCATCACCAAACACCTAAGGAAAGATCAACATCCTATCCACCCCATCAATAATATCCAAATAAAGTAAACCACCTAATACAGCCATCATCAACACATCCCTTCCAGCCCATCCAAACACCTGGATGGGGATGTTGGGTTTTTGCTCAAAAACCCAAAAACTCGGGTTTTTGGGTTGGGTTTTTCCTAACGAAAAACAAAAACCCATGGGTTTTTCATGCCCTGAGGAAAATGTCAACTTCCATGACTATGACCAACAAAAATTGCATCACATTAAAGAAATATTCTATACTCATAAATATCCACCCACCTAAACTTGTTAAGGGATACTTATGCTCTTCCTGTTCCTATCATCACGATTTGTGTCGTCATATTATCAGTTGATTTTAAATCTACTAAAAATGTTTCCAATGAGACATGACGTCATTTTGACGTCACGAAGCATGATAATGAAGGAATAGGATGAGTCTAAAGTGGCCTTTAGTCACCTGCGAAAATTAGTAAAACTGGGAAATGTATGGAAATCAAAAGGTGTTATATTAGAAGTCATAATTTTATGATAATAAATCTCTTTAACACAGGTGGCAAATTCAAAACGTACACATTGGAAATAAAAAAATAGTTTACCACATCATCCCGCTCTGAGTATTTTCTATTTAAGAATGGACTTAGCTTTTCTATTTAAGTCGTAAAAATTTTTAACCTCCTAATATTAGCTTAAAACCGTTTGCGAATTGAAAAAATATAGTTCCATTATAAATAGCCAAATTTTAAATAAAATAAGTTCACTGCACGGTATATTATATTGAAACAAAGAGTTTCAACTACCACGTCGCACAACAGTGACACAACGCGCAAGCGTGTATGCATAAAACCAAGTTCCACCTGGATGGAATTTAGCATCTTTAGCAACATACAAACATCCGTACATACAAACATCCGTACATCCAAAAAATATTTCGATGACGTTTATATTATAGAGTGATATGTTAGGGATGAAGCGAATATTGGTATTCGACAAATGTCGAATAACGAATATTTGACAAAAAATAATGTCGAATGTTCGACACGAATATTTGTTGTAGTTCACCTACCAACATTTCAGGCTCATTTTCAACATTGAGTGACTCCGTCGAATACAAATATTCGATTCTATATTCGTCGAATATTGGGTCGAATTTAGTCGAATTTTGGTCGAATTTAGTCGAATTTTGGTCGAATTTAGTCGAATTTTGGTCGAATTTAGTCGAATTTTGGTCGAATAGTTCGAATTCGACGACGAAGCTTCGACTTGTCGAACATTCGCCGCAACCCTAATATTATATATGTCTAATATGTAGTTAAATATGTAGCCATATATGACTAATATATAGCCTTATATATCCAACAACATATGACCATATATACCCAATGAATGACCATATACCCAATGAATGACCATATATACCCAATGAATGACCATATATACCCAATGAATGACCATATATACCCAATGAATGACCATATATACCCAATGAATGACCATATATACCCAATGAATGACCATATATACCCAATGAATGACCATATATACCAAATATATAGCCATATATACTCAATATACAGCTTTATATATGCACGGTATATAGCCATATATGCCCGGTAGATAGCCATATATGCCCGGTAGATAGCCATATATGCCCGGTAGATAGCCATATATGCCCGGTATATAGCCATATATGCCCAGTATATAGCCTTATATGCCCGGTATAAAGCCTTATGTCGCAGATATGTATCGCCATATATATGCACGGTATATAACCATATATATTCACGGTATATAACCAAATATATGCAAGGTATATAACCATATATATGCCTGGTATATAACCATATATGCCCGGTAGACAGCCATATATGCCCGGTATATAGCCATATATGCCCGGTATATAGCCATATATGCCCGGTATATAGCCATATATGCCCGGTATATAGCCATATATGCCCGGTATATAGCCATATATGCCCGGTATATAGCCATATATGCCCGGTATATAGCCATATATGCCCGGTATATAGCCATATATGCCCGGTATATAGCCATATATGCCCGGTATATAGCCATATATGCCCGGTATAAAGCCATATATGCCCGGTATATAGCCATATATGCCCGGTATATAGCCATATATGCCCGGTATAAAGCCATATATGCCCAGTAAATAGCCATATATGTCCGGTATATATTCGTATATTCCCGGTATATATTCGTATATTCCCGGTATATAGCCATATATGCCCGGTATATAGCCATATATGCCCGGTATATAGCCATATATGCCCAGTAAATAGCCATATATGTCCGGTATATATTCGTATATTCCCGGTATATAGCCATATATGCCCGGTATATAGCCATATATGCCCGGTATATAGCCATATATGCCCAGTAAATAGCCATATATGTCCGGTATATATTCGTATATTCCCGGTTTAAAGCCTTATATGCCAAATATACAGTATGTATAGAAAGTGGGTATACATAGGAGTTTATAGGTATATAATAGGAATTTAGTATCCATAGCACTTTCATTGTAAGTTCAATTTGCAATTTTTACCAGTTTTCTTTTTATTATTTCAATGTTCGTCTCTTTTTCATTCTTTTCGCAATAAATAATGCGAGCTTCAGTCTGAAGAACTCAATATGGATAAACTGTCAATAAGTGAGCGAATTGAATTTATAAAGATGCGGACAACAATGTCGTTACGAAAGGTGGCTGAGGAATCCACTATCGTGGAAAGACAGTTAGCATCAGAACAGTAGCAGTTACCACAACTCGGTTTGATATGACTGGTTCCGTCAAAAACTTACCAAAAAAGGATACTAAGAGAGTGGATCCTCACAACATTTGGTTTCAGCAAGACGATGCTCCCCCATATTATGCCATACAAGTTAGGAATTGATTAGATGAAACTTGATCATGATCAAGTGATCATGATGATCATGATCAAGTGATCACGATGATATGATCAAGTGATCACGATGATATGATCAAGTGATCATGATCAAGTGATCACGATGATATGATCAAGTGATCATGATGATATGATCAAGTGATCACGATGATATGATCAAGTGATCACGATGATATGATCAAGTGATCATGATGATATGATCAAGTGATCATGATGATATGATCAAGTGATCATGATGATATGATCAAGTGATCATGATGATATGATCAAGTGATCACGATGATATGATCAAGTGATCACGATGATATGATCAAGTGATCACGATGATATGATCAAGTGATCATGATGATATGATCAAGTGATCACGATGATATGATCAAGTGATCATGATGATATGATCAAGTGATCATGATGATATGATCAAGTGATCATGATGATATGATCAAGTGATCATGATGATATGATCAAGTGATCATGATGATATGATCAAGTGATCATGATGATATGATCAAGTGATCATGATGATATGATCAAGTGATCATGATGATATGATCAAGTGATCATGATGATATGATCAAGTGATCATGATGATATGATCAAGTGATCATGATGATATGATCAAGTGATCATGATGATATGATCAAGTGATCATGATGATATGATCAAGTGATCATGATGATATGATCAAGTGATCATGATGATATGATCAAGTGATCATGATGATATGATCAAGTGATCATGATGATATGATCAAGTGATCATGATGATATGATCAAGTGATCATGATGATATGATCAAGTGATCATGATGATATGATCAAGTGATCATGATGATATGATCAAGTGATCATGATGATATGATCAAGTGATCATGATGATATGATCAAGTGATCATGATGATATGATCAAGTGATCATGATGATATGATCAAGTGATCATGATGATATGATCAAGTGATCATGATGATATGATCAAGTGATCATGATGATATGATCAAGTGATCATGATGATATGATCAAGTGATCATGATGATATGATCAAGTGATCATGATGATATGATCAAGTGATCATGATGATATGATCAAGTGATCATGATGATATGATCAAGTGATCATGATGATATGATCAAGTGATCATGATGATATGATCAAGTGATCATGATGATATGATCAAGTGATCATGATGATATGATCAAGTGATCATGATGATATGATCAAGTGATCATGATGATATGATCAAGTGATCATGATGATATGATCAAGTGATCATGATGATATGATCAAGTGATCATGATGATATGATCAAGTGATCATGATGATATGATCAAGTGATCATGATGATATGATCAAGTGATCATGATGATATGATCAAGTGATCATGATGATATGATCAAGTGATCACGATGATATGATCAAGTGATCATGATGATATGATCAAGTGATCATGATGATATGATCAAGTGATCATGATGATATGATCAAGTGATCATGATGATATGATCAAGTGATCATGATGATATGATCAAGTGATCATGATGATATGATCAAGTGATCATGATGATATGATCAAGTGATCATGATGATATGATCAAGTGATCATGATGATATGATCAAGTGATCACGATGATATGATCAAGTGATCATGATGATATGATCAAGTGATCATGATGATATGATCAAGTGATCATGATGATATGATCAAGTGATCATGATGATATGATCAAGTGATCATGATGATATGATCAAGTGATCATGATGATATGATCAAGTGATCATGATGATATGATCAAGTGATCATGATGATATGATCAAGTAATCATGATGATATGATCAAGTGATCATGATGATATGATCAAGTAATCATGATGATATGATCAAGTAATCATGATGATATGATCAAGTGATCATGATGATATGATCAAGTAATCATGATGATATGATCAAGTAATCATGATGATATGATCAAGTAATCATGATGATATGATCAAGTGATCATGATGATATGATCAAGTGATCATGATGATATGATCAAGTGATCATGATGATATGATCAAGTGATCATGATGATATGATCAAGTGATCATGATGATATGATCAAGTGATCATGATGATATGATCAAGTGATCATGATGATATGATCAAGTGATCATGATGATATGATCAAGTGATCATGATGATATGATCAAGTGATCATGATGATATGATCAAGTGATCATGATGATATGATCAAGTGATCATGATGATATGATCAAGTGATCATGATGATATGATCAAGTAATCATGATGATATGATCAAGTGATCATGATGATATGATCAAGTGATCATGATGATATGATCAAGTGATCATGATGATATGATCAAGTGATCATGATGATATGATCAAGTGATCATGATGATATGATCAAGTGATCATGATGATATGATCAAGTGATCATGATGATATGATCAAGTGATCATGATGATATGATCAAGTGATCATGATGATATGATCAAGTGATCATGATGATATGATCAAGTGATCATGATGATATGATCAAGTGATCATGATGATATGATCAAGTGATCATGATGATATGATCAAGTGATCATGATGATATGATCAAGTGATCATGATGATATGATCAAGTGATCATGATGATATGATCAAGTGATCATGATGATATGATCAAGTGATCATGATGATATGATCAAGTGATCATGATGATATGATCAAGTGATCATGATGATATGATCAAGTGATCATGATGATATGATCAAGTGATCATGATGATATGATCAAGTGATCATGATGATATGATCAAGTGATCATGATGATATGATCAAGTGATCATGATGATATGATCAAGTGATCATGATGATATGATCAAGTGATCATGATGATATGATCAAGTGATCATGATGATATGATCAAGTGATCACGATGATATGATCAAGTGATCATGATGATATGATCAAGTGATCATGATGATATGATCAAGTGATCATGATGATATGATCAAGTGATCATGATGATATGATCAAGTGATCATGATGATATGATCAAGTGATCATGATGATATGATCAAGTGATCATGATGATATGATCAAGTGATCATGATGATATGATCAAGTAATCATGATGATATGATCAAGTGATCATGATGATATGATCAAGTAATCATGATGATATGATCAAGTAATCATGATGATATGATCAAGTAATCATGATGATATGATCAAGTAATCATGATGATATGATCAAGTAATCATGATGATATGATCAAGTAATCATGATGATATGATCAAGTGATCATGATGATATGATCAAGTGATCATGATGATATGATCAAGTGATCATGATGATATGATCAAGTGATCATGATGATATGATCAAGTGATCATGATGATATGATCAAGTGATCATGATGATATGATCAAGTGATCATGATGATATGATCAAGTGATCATGATGATATGATCAAGTGATCATGATGATATGATCAAGTGATCATGATGATATGATCAAGTGATCATGATGATATGATCAAGTGATCATGATGATATGATCAAGTGATCATGATGATATGATCAAGTGATCATGATGATATGATCAAGTGATCATGATGATATGATCAAGTGATCATGATGATATGATCAAGTGATCATGATGATATGATCAAGTGATCATGATGATATGATCAAGTGATCATGATGATATGATCAAGTGATCATGATGATATGATCAAGTGATCATGATGATATGATCAAGTGATCATGATGATATGATCAAGTGATCATGATGATATGATCAAGTGATCATGATGATATGATCAAGTGATCATGATGATATGATCAAGTGATCATGATGATATGATCAAGTGATCATGATGATATGATCAAGTGATCATGATGATATGATCAAGTGATCATGATGATATGATCAAGTGATCATGATGATATGATCAAGTGATCATGATGATATGATCAAGTGATCATGATGATATGATCAAGTGATCATGATGATATGATCAAGTGATCATGATGATATGATCAAGTGATCATGATGATATGATCAAGTGATCATGATGATATGATCAAGTGATCATGATGATATGATCAAGTGATCATGATGATATGATCAAGTGATCATGATGATATGATCAAGTGATCATGATGATATGATCAAGTAATCATGATGATATGATCAAGTGATCATGATGATATGATCAAGTAATCATGATGATATGATCAAGTGATCATGATGATATGATCAAGTAATCATGATGATATGATCAAGTGATCATGATGATATGATCAAGTGATCATGATGATATGATCAAGTAATCATGATGGTATGATCAAGTGATCATGATGATATGATCAAGTAATCATGATGATATGATCAAGTGATCATGATGATATGATCAAGTGATCATGATGATATGATCAAGTAATCATGATGATATGATCAAGTAATCATGATGATATGATCAAGTGATCATGATGATATGATCAAGTGATCATGATGATATGATCAAGTGATCATGATGATATGATCAAGTGATCATGATGATATGATCAAGTGATCATGATGATATGATCAAGTGATCATGATGATATGATCAAGTGATCATGATGATATGATCAAGTGATCATGATGATATGATCAAGTGATCATGATGATATGATCAAGTGATCATGATGATATGATCAAGTGATCATGATGATATGATCAAGTGATCATGATGATATGATCAAGTGATCATGATGATATGATCAAGTGATCATGATGATATGATCAAGTGATCATGATGATATGATCAAGTGATCATGATGATATGATCAAGTGATCATGATGATATGATCAAGTGATCATGATGATATGATCAAGTGATCATGATGATATGATCAAGTGATCATGATGATATGATCAAGTGATCACGATGATATGATCAAGTGATCATGATGATATGATCAAGTGATCATGATGATATGATCAAGTGATCATGATGATATGATCAAGTGATCATGATGATATGATCAAGTGATCATGATGATATGATCAAGTGATCATGATGATATGATCAAGTGATCATGATGATATGATCAAGTGATCATGATGATATGATCAAGTGATCATGATGATATGATCAAGTGATCATGATGATATGATCAAGTGATCATGATGATATGATCAAGTGATCATGATGATATGATCAAGTAATCATGATGATATGATCAAGTGATCATGATGATATGATCAAGTAATCATGATGATATGATCAAGTAATCATGATGATATGATCAAGTGATCATGATGATATGATCAAGTAATCATGATGATATGATCAAGTAATCATGATGATATGATCAAGTAATCATGATGATATGATCAAGTGATCATGATGATATGATCAAGTGATCATGATGATATGATCAAGTGATCATGATGATATGATCAAGTGATCATGATGATATGATCAAGTGATCATGATGATATGATCAAGTGATCATGATGATATGATCAAGTGATCATGATGATATGATCAAGTGATCATGATGATATGATCAAGTGATCATGATGATATGATCAAGTGATCATGATGATATGATCAAGTGATCATGATGATATGATCAAGTGATCATGATGATATGATCAAGTGATCATGATGATATGATCAAGTGATCATGATGATATGATCAAGTGATCATGATGATATGATCAAGTGATCATGATGATATGATCAAGTGATCATGATGATATGATCAAGTGATCATGATGATATGATCAAGTGATCATGATGATATGATCAAGTGATCATGATGATATGATCAAGTGATCATGATGATATGATCAAGTGATCATGATGATATGATCAAGTAATCATGATGATATGATCAAGTGATCAAGTAATCATGATGATATGATCAAGTGATCATGATGATATGATCAAGTGATCATGATGATATGATCAAGTGATCATGATGATATGATCAAGTGATCACGATGATATGATCAAGTGATCATGATGATATGATCAAGTGATCATGATGATATGATCAAGTAATCATGATGATATGATCAAGTAATCATGATGATATGATCAAGTGATCATGATGATATGATCAAGTGATCATGATGATATGATCAAGTGATCATGATGATATGATCAAGTGATCACGATGATATGATCAAGTGATCATGATGATATGATCAAGTGATCATGATGATATGATCAAGTGATCATGATGATATGATCAAGTGATCATGATGATATGATCAAGTGATCATGATGATATGATCAAGTGATCATGATGATATGATCAAGTGATCATGATGATATGATCAAGTGATCATGATGATATGATCAAGTGATCATGATGATATGATCAAGTGATCATGATGATATGATCAAGTGATCATGATGATATGATCAAGTGATCATGATGATATGATCAAGTGATCATGATGATATGATCAAGTGATCATGATGATATGATCAAGTGATCATGATGATATGATCAAGTGATCATGATGATATGATCAAGTGATCATGATGATATGATCAAGTGATCATGATGATATGATGAAGTGATCATGATGATATGATCAAGTGATCATGATGATATGATCAAGTGATCATGATGATATGATCAAGTGATCATGATGATATGATCAAGTGATCATGATGATATGATCAAGTGATCATGATGATATGATCAAGTGATCATGATGATATGATCAAGTGATCATGATGATATGATCAAGTGATCATGATGATATGATCAAGTGATCACGATGATATGATCAAGTGATCATGATGATATGATCAAGTGATCATGATGATATGATCAAGTAATCATGATGATATGATCAAGTAATCATGATGATATGATCAAGTGATCATGATGATATGATCAAGTGATCATGATGATATGATCAAGTGATCATGATGATATGATCAAGTGATCACGATGATATGATCAAGTGATCATGATGATATGATCAAGTGATCATGATGATATGATCAAGTGATCATGATGATATGATCAAGTGATCATGATGATATGATCAAGTGATCATGATGATATGATCAAGTGATCATGATGATATGATCAAGTGATCATGATGATATGATCAAGTGATCATGATGATATGATCAAGTGATCATGATGATATGATCAAGTGATCATGATGATATGATCAAGTGATCATGATGATATGATCAAGTGATCATGATGATATGATCAAGTGATCATGATGATATGATCAAGTGATCATGATGATATGATCAAGTGATCATGATGATATGATCAAGTGATCATGATGATATGATCAAGTGATCATGATGATATGATCAAGTGATCATGATGATATGATCAAGTGATCATGATGATATGATCAAGTGATCATGATGATATGATCAAGTGATCATGATGATATGATCAAGTGATCATGATGATATGATCAAGTGATCATGATGATATGATCAAGTGATCATGATGATATGATCAAGTGATCATGATGATATGATCAAGTGATCATGATGATATGATCAAGTGATCATGATGATATGATCAAGTGATCATGATGATATGATCAAGTGATCATGATGATATGATCAAGTGATCATGATGATATGATCAAGTGATCATGATGATATGATCAAGTGATCATGATGATATGATCAAGTGATCATGATGATATGATCAAGTGATCATGATGATATGATCAAGTGATCATGATGATATGATCAAGTGATCATGATGATATGATCAAGTGATCATGATGATATGATCAAGTGATCATGATGATATGATCAAGTGATCATGATGATATGATCAAGTGATCATGATGATATGATCAAGTGATCATGATGATATGATCAAGTGATCATGATGATATGATCAAGTGATCATGATGATATGATCAAGTGATCATGATGATATGATCAAGTGATCATGATGATATGATCAAGTGATCATGATGATATGATCAAGTGATCATGATGATATGATCAAGTGATCATGATGATATGATCAAGTGATCATGATGATATGATCAAGTGATCATGATGATATGATCAAGTGATCATGATGATATGATCAAGTGATCATGATGATATGATCAAGTGATCATGATGATATGATCAAGTGATCATGATGATATGATCAAGTGATCATGATGATATGATCAAGTGATCATGATGATATGATCAAGTGATCATGATGATATGATCAAGTGATCATGATGATATGATCAAGTGATCATGATGATATGATCAAGTGATCATGATGATATGATCAAGTGATCATGATGATATGATCAAGTGATCATGATGATATGATCAAGTGATCATGATGATATGATCAAGTGATCATGATGATATGATCAAGTGATCATGATGATATGATCAAGTGATCATGATGATATGATCAAGTGATCATGATGATATGATCAAGTGATCATGATGATATGATCAAGTGATCATGATGATATGATCAAGTGATCATGATGATATGATCAAGTGATCATGATGATATGATCAAGTGATCATGATGATATGATCAAGTGATCATGATGATATGATCAAGTGATCATGATGATATGATCAAGTGATCATGATGATATGATCAAGTGATCATGATGATATGATCAAGTGATCATGATGATATGATCAAGTGATCATGATGATATGATCAAGTGATCATGATGATATGATCAAGTGATCATGATGATATGATCAAGTGATCATGATGATATGATCAAGTGATCATGATGATATGATCAAGTGATCATGATGATATGATCAAGTGATCATGATGATATGATCAAGTGATCATGATGATATGATCAAGTGATCATGATGATATGATCAAGTGATCATGATGATATGATCAAGTGATCATGATGATATGATCAAGTGATCATGATGATATGATCAAGTGATCATGATGATATGATCAAGTGATCATGATGATATGATCAAGTGATCATGATGATATGATCAAGTGATCATGATGATATGATCAAGTGATCATGATGATATGATCAAGTGATCATGATGATATGATCAAGTGATCATGATGATATGATCAAGTGATCATGATGATATGATCAAGTGATCATGATGATATGATCAAGTGATCATGATGATATGATCAAGTGATCATGATGATATGATCAAGTGATCATGATGATATGATCAAGTGATCATGATGATATGATCAAGTGATCATGATGATATGATCAAGTGATCATGATGATATGATCAAGTGATCATGATGATATGATCAAGTGATCATGATGATATGATCAAGTGATCATGATGATATGATCAAGTGATCATGATGATATGATCAAGTGATCATGATGATATGATCAAGTGATCATGATGATATGATCAAGTGATCATGATGATATGATCAAGTGATCATGATGATATGATCAAGTGATCATGATGATATGATCAAGTGATCATGATGATATGATCAAGTGATCATGATGATATGATCAAGTGATCATGATGATATGATCAAGTGATCATGATGATATGATCAAGTGATCATGATGATATGATCAAGTGATCATGATGATATGATCAAGTGATCATGATGATATGATCAAGTGATCATGATGATATGATCAAGTGATCATGATGATATGATCAAGTGATCATGATGATATGATCAAGTGATCATGATGATATGATCAAGTGATCATGATGATATGATCAAGTGATCATGATGATATGATCAAGTGATCATGATGATATGATCAAGTGATCATGATGATATGATCAAGTGATCATGATGATATGATCAAGTGATCATGATGATATGATCAAGTGATCATGATGATATGATCAAGTGATCATGATGATATGATCAAGTGATCATGATGATATGATCAAGTGATCATGATGATATGATCAAGTGATCATGATGATATGATCAAGTGATCATGATGATATGATCAAGTGATCATGATGATATGATCAAGTGATCATGATGATATGATCAAGTGATCATGATGATATGATCAAGTGATCATGATGATATGATCAAGTGATCATGATGATATGATCAAGTGATCATGATGATATGATCAAGTGATCATGATGATATGATCAAGTGATCATGATGATATGATCAAGTGATCATGATGATATGATCAAGTGATCATGATGATATGATCAAGTGATCATGATGATATGATCAAGTGATCATGATGATATGATCAAGTGATCATGATGATATGATCAAGTGATCATGATGATATGATCAAGTGATCATGATGATATGATCAAGTGATCATGATGATATGATCAAGTGATCATGATGATATGATCAAGTGATCATGATGATATGATCAAGTGATCATGATGATATGATCAAGTGATCATGATGATATGATCAAGTGATCATGATGATATGATCAAGTGATCATGATGATATGATCAAGTGATCATGATGATATGATCAAGTGATCATGATGATATGATCAAGTGATCATGATGATATGATCAAGTGATCATGATGATATGATCAAGTGATCATGATGATATGATCAAGTGATCATGATGATATGATCAAGTGATCATGATGATATGATCAAGTGATCATGATGATATGATCAAGTGATCATGATGATATGATCAAGTGATCATGATGATATGATCAAGTGATCATGATGATATGATCAAGTGATCATGATGATATGATCAAGTGATCATGATGATATGATCAAGTGATCATGATGATATGATCAAGTGATCATGATGATATGATCAAGTGATCATGATGATATGATCAAGTGATCATGATGATATGATCAAGTGATCATGATGATATGATCAAGTGATCATGATGATATGATCAAGTGATCATGATGATATGATCAAGTGATCATGATGATATGATCAAGTGATCATGATGATATGATCAAGTGATCATGATGATATGATCAAGTGATCATGATGATATGATCAAGTGATCATGATGATATGATCAAGTGATCATGATGATATGATCAAGTGATCATGATGATATGATCAAGTGATCATGATGATATGATCAAGTGATCATGATGATATGATCAAGTGATCATGATGATATGATCAAGTGATCATGATGATATGATCAAGTGATCATGATGATATGATCAAGTGATCATGATGATATGATCAAGTGATCATGATGATATGATCAAGTGATCATGATGATATGATCAAGTGATCATGATGATATGATCAAGTGATCATGATGATATGATCAAGTGATCATGATGATATGATCAAGTGATCATGATGATATGATCAAGTGATCATGATGATATGATCAAGTGATCATGATGATATGATCAAGTGATCATGATGATATGATCAAGTGATCATGATGATATGATCAAGTGATCATGATGATATGATCAAGTGATCATGATGATGATCAAGTGATCATGATGATATGATCAAGTGATCATGATGATATGATCAAGTGATCATGATGATATGATGATCAAGTGATCATGATGATATGATCAAGTGATCATGATGATATGATCAAGTGATCATGATGATATGATCAAGTGATCATGATGATATGATCAAGTGATCATGATGATATGATCAAGTGATCATGATGATATGATCAAGTGATCATGATGATATGATCAAGTGATCATGATGATATGATCAAGTGATCATGATGATATGATCAAGTGATCATGATGATATGATCAAGTGATCATGATGATATGATCAAGTGATCATGATGATATGATCAAGTGATCATGATGATATGATCAAGTGATCATGATGATATGATCAAGTGATCATGATGATATGATCAAGTGATCATGATGATATGATCAAGTGATCATGATGATATGATCAAGTGATCATGATGATATGATCAAGTGATCATGATGATATGATCAAGTGATCATGATGATATGATCAAGTGATCATGATGATATGATCAAGTGATCATGATGATATGATCAAGTGATCATGATGATATGATCAAGTGATCATGATGATATGATCAAGTGATCATGATGATATGATCAAGTGATCATGATGATATGATCAAGTGATCATGATGATATGATCAAGTGATCATGATGATATGATCAAGTGATCATGATGATATGATCAAGTGATCATGATGATATGATCAAGTGATCATGATGATATGATCAAGTGATCATGATGATATGATCAAGTGATCATGATGATATGATCAAGTGATCATGATGATATGATCAAGTGATCATGATGATATGATCAAGTGATCATGATGATATGATCAAGTGATCATGATGATATGATCAAGTGATCATGATGATATGATCAAGTGATCATGATGATATGATCAAGTGATCATGATGATATGATCAAGTGATCATGATGATATGATCAAGTGATCATGATGATATGATCAAGTGATCATGATGATATGATCAAGTGATCATGATGATATGATCAAGTGATCATGATGATATGATCAAGTGATCATGATGATATGATCAAGTGATCATGATGATATGATCAAGTGATCATGATGATATGATCAAGTGATCATGATGATATGATCAAGTGATCATGATGATATGATCAAGTGATCATGATGATATGATCAAGTGATCATGATGATATGATCAAGTGATCATGATGATATGATCAAGTGATCATGATGATATGATCAAGTGATCATGATGATATGATCAAGTGATCATGATGATATGATCAAGTGATCATGATGATATGATCAAGTGATCATGATGATATGATCAAGTGATCATGATGATATGATCAAGTGATCATGATGATATGATCAAGTGATCATGATGATATGATCAAGTGATCATGATGATATGATCAAGTGATCATGATGATATGATCAAGTGATCATGATGATATGATCAAGTGATCATGATGATATGATCAAGTGATCATGATGATATGATCAAGTGATCATGATGATATGATCAAGTGATCATGATGATATGATCAAGTGATCATGATGATATGATCAAGTGATCATGATCATAATGATCTGTGGTAACTGCTACTGTTCTGATGCTAACTGTCTTGCCAGGATAGTGAATTCCACAGCCACCTTTCGTAACGACATTGTTGTCCTCACTTATTGACAGTTTATCCATATTGAGTTCTTCAGATTGAAGCAACGCATTATTTATTTCGAAAAGAATAAAAGAGAGACGAACAATGAAATAATAAAAAGAAAACTGGTAAAAATTGCAAATTGAAACTGTGTACTGTATACTTTTACTTACAATGAAAGTTCTATGGATACTAAAATTCTATGTATACCCATAAACTCCTATGTATACCCACTTTCTATACCCGGTATATAGCCATATATACCCGGTATATGCCCGGTATATAGCCTTATATGCCCGGTATACAGCCATATATGCCCGGTATATAACCGTATATGCCCAGTATAAAGCCTTATATGCCCAATATATAGCTATATATGCCCAACATATGTTGTCATAGGCTCTGGTTGTGAAATCTGTATCTCTAAGACTCTCTCAGGCTATGGCTCTGAGTTTCCAAGCATAAGAGTATGGTTAGGCACTGGATATACAGGGTGGGCCAGAATGAACTTGAATTTTAATTTTAACTTCCATGAGTGCATTATGCCATGGCACTAAGTGCTAGAGCGTTCAGCATGTACCTCTTCGATTGTCACATGCTACGGACTTGAGTATTTAGGCTATTGTCGAATACGCGTTGGGGTTACGTAGCCTCAGAGGTAGTGCACACAAGTGACAAGGGCGGGATGGGATATCGGTGACTACGGATGAACCCGGATGCGGCATGCATGGTATTATACCATGAGGAATAAGACTGACGAAAACTCTAGACTCTCTTCAACTTACTTTATTAGTGGAGCTTATTCAACTCTAGCTCCATACTAAGACTCTCCAACCGCCTGACCCAGACTAAATACCTCACAAAGACTACACAATCTTTTTCTTAACTCGGCGAGCCTGGCTTGGTCCGTCAACTCGAAGCCGCCTACGGGCTGCTTCTCGTTGATTGGCCACGACAGCCCCGCTAACATTTACATTTATCTACATGCTTCCACCATATCCTACTCCAACCCGACACTATGGTACTAAGTGTCCGAGCGTTCAAAATTCAAGATGGGGGTAGTGCAGAGATCGCAATCAGTTCTCATTTCTCATTTTTGAGAACATGAGTGGCTCTCAAATGCACTCTTTACCACTCTTTCTCAAAGAGTAAAGAGTGTTCTTTTGAGTACGGCCTTTTGACAAAAAGAGTATTGAGAGATTGAGTTGAGTATGGCCGTTTGGTGAAAAGAGTATTGAGAGAATGAGTTGAGGATGGCCGTTTGGTGAAAAGAGTATTGAGAGATTGAGTTGAGTATTGCCTTTTGACAAAAAGAGTATTGAGAGGTTGAGTTGAGTATGGCCGTTTGGTGAAGGAATATTTGTGCGTTTATGGGCCTTTTTTCAATAACTCACCTCAACTTATCTCACTTTTTGCCCAAAATCGAGTTATAACTCAAGTAATTTCTAAGCCTGACAAAGTAGTCCGACTCGATACAACTCAATTTTGATGCTGAGTTAGTAGCCGACTCAACTCCACTCGTTTGCAAAATTAACCAAAATGAAAACTCAACCAACTTAACTCACTGTCCACCTTAGTTTAACTCAACCAACTTAACTCACTGTCCACCTTAGTTTAACTCAACCAACTTAACTCACTGTCCACCTTAGTTTAACTCAACCAACTTAACTCACTGTCCACCTTAGTTTAACTCAACCAACTTAACTCACTGTCCACCTTAGTTTAACTCAACCAACTTAACTCACTGTCCACCTTAGTTTAACTCAACTCAAGCTAAACTCGCATGCTTCCCTAGTAAAAAGAATAAAAAAAGAGTATTGAGTGATTGAGTTGAGTATGGCCGTTTTGTGAAAAGAGTATTGAGAGGTTGAGTTGAGTATTGCCTTTTGACAAAAAGAGTATTGAGAGGTGGAGTTGAGTGTTGCCTTTGGACAAAAAGAGTATTGAGAGGCTGAGTTGAGTGTTGCCTTTTGACAAAAAGAGTATTGAGAGATTGAGTTGAGTTTGGCCTTATGACAAAAAGAGTATTGAGAGGTTGAGTTGAGTGTGGCCTTATGACAAAAAGAGTATTGAGAGGTTGAGTTGAGTATGGACGTTTGGGGAAAAGAGTATTGAGTGATTGAGTTGAGTGTGGCCGTTTGCAGAGGATCCAGGAATTTTCACATCTAAAGTTTTACATCATGGGGTAGTGAAGTTTTACAACCAACCACCGCAGTTTTACAACCAGCCACTGCAGTTTTACAACCACACACTGCAGTTTTACAACCAGCCACTGCAGTTATACAACCAGCCACTGCAGTTATACATCCACAAACGGAAGTTTTACAACCTTACAAATGTAATGAACTCTAAGTTTGGTAAAACCTAAATAAATGCTTAATAATTATATTAAGACGAAGTGATATGGTTATATTGCTGAAAGGTTGTTTAATGCATTTAAAGTAAAGAAAACAGTCAGTGAAAAAGGTTAAACGTGGTCAATGTCAAATAAGGATAAGTAATATGTAAACGTTAATTCAATCTTGTTATAATTTACGGCGTTTTATGTTTTCTTTCTCCGATATGTAGCCTGACTCTTTAGCAGGGGACATTTCACTAGTTGCTGAATTTGTTGCTGGGAATTCTTTTTTCCTTTGTTTATGTGGTGATTTTTTAGCAAATGAGCAATTGAGCGGCAGTAAATTGCGATGTCCACTGTATTGTATGTTGCCATGGGCTTTTTCAACCTATCATCTATGTCTACGTATACTGATGCAGACGCTTTCCATTGATGAGACTCAACCAGTATTAATTTTTGACGCCAGTAAGTTGCTTCATTTCTCAAGTGGCCCATAAACTTCCAAAATGTGGGATGATAACAACGAAATCTTGCCTTCAAAGAGTTGTGATAGCCCTCTAAACTGTTAGTTGTTCTACTTGTTCTCGCGATGTTTTCATCCACATTCCACATTATTAACATTCCACATTGATATTGGGAAAATCGAAGGTCTGTCCCACGTCCCTATCCAATTTTGTTCGACATATTGGACGAAAGGTTTTAGCGAATCATGCAACTTAATCTCAAGTCAGCAAATCTTAATTATTAAGCATTTATTTAGGTTTTACCAAACTTTGAGTTCATTACATTTGTAAGGTTGTAAAACTGCCGTTTGTGGATGTATAACTGCAGTGGCTGGTTGTAAAACTGCAGTGGCTGGTTGTAAAACTGCAGTGTGTGGTTGTAAAACTGCAGTGGCTGGTTGTAAAACTGCGGTGGCTGGTTGTAAAACTTCACTACCCCAGGATGTAAAACTTTAGATGTGAAAATTCCCAATACCGTTTGCAGAAAAGAGTATTGAGAGTTTGAGTTGAGAGTTTTTGATTTTCAAAATGAGAAAAGAGTAGGCCCTTCTCAATACTCTTCCAAATTGCGATCTCTGGGGTAGTGTGAGTGGCACCAGCCTCTTTGTTCCCCTACTACTACTATGACCTTTATTTCATTCGTATGATGCAACCCACTGGAAAACCACGCAAAGAGCCATAGAATTACAGATAAACAAGTGTTGGTTGAGTAAAAGGTGCCCAGCAGTCAAATGGTCTTGACGCGATCTCTAACATTCAAACATGAAAATTCATGTGAATGCAATGCAAGCAGAGGCCAAAGCTACCATGAACTTTGCACTTCACAGCTTCGGCTGGTGCAGCCATCTACCATTTCAATCTAGTCTACTAGCTTTAGACAGATTTTATTTGATATAGGTAAATGTTTTTCCCGATGGCTTCCAAAATGCCATTTCCCTGTCTCTACATGTGGGGAATGTCAATGGCAACAAACAACTTTCAGGAAAAAAATCATTTTTGACCCTGTCAGTAGTTATATGAAAAAAACCTCTTAAAAAGGAAAGCAAAATAACTTTTGAATCCCTGGACGGATTTTGATGAAACTTGGTATGGAGAACCGCCATAAGTATATCTCCAGAGGTATTTTGAAAGAGCAATAACGTTCAAGTTTTTCGATTTCAAAAGACCCGGCAGAGTTTAAAAAAGTGGGTTTTTTCGGGTTTTTACCAGAAATAAAAAGTTTTTTCGAACATCTGCTCGGTTCAAATTAAAGAGATTATCAAACTACACTTTGAGGGTATATCAAGTATTTCACTGTCAATGACCCCCGCCCGGTGTCAAAGGTCAAAACTTGATATTGTGAAGAATTTCACTGTCTGACGTATCTATCGAAAGCTAACAAGGACCCTGATGTCGCTAAAGCCATTATTTTGGCTAATAATGACCTCTAAAAAAGTTTACGGATCATATAATGCAACCATACTTCAACATAGATGTATCTGAATACTCACAAAATTGCGACATAATTCCGAAAAAACATGCACATTTCTGCATATTAAAGACTTCCATGTATCATCTAACATGCTTTTGGATGTCATTCGGACATGAGAAAAGCGCAGGTAACTATTACGAATTCACAAACTAGGGTGATTAGTCACCTTTAATTGTACAGTAACTCGTACTCAGAATCCAATTTAATGCATAGGGCCGTGCCCGGCCATGTGTATACTTAATGCATGGAAGGAAATGATATTATGAATCGTCATTATATATTGAAATTTTACTTCCCTCCGACCCGGATTGGCATGTTAACGTGACAAATGACATTTAACGATATGTTAGATGACACTTTGTTGCGTTTAGTATGCAGAAATTGGTATATTTTTGGGAATTATGTCGCAATTTTGTGAGTGTTCTGATACATCTATGTTGACGTATGGTTGCATTATATGACCCGTAAACTCTTTTAGAGGTCATTTTTAGCCAAAATAATGGCTTTAGCGACATCAGGGTCCTTGTTAGCTTTCGATAGATACGTCAGACAGTGAAATTCTTCACAATAGCAAGTTTTGACCTTTGACACCGGGCGGGGGTCATTGACAGTGAAATACTTGATATGCCCTCAAAGTGTAGTTTGATAATCTCTTTAATTTGAACCGAGCAGATGTTCGAAAAAACTTTTTATTTCTGGTAAAAACCCGAAAAAACCCACTTTTTAAAACTCTGCCGGGTCTTTTGAAATCGAAAAACTGAAACGTTATTGCTCCTTCAAAATACCTCTGGAGATATACTTATGGCGGTTCTCCATACCAAGTTTCATCAAAATCCGTCCAGGGATTCAAAAGTTATTTTGCTTTCCTTTTTAAGAGGTTTTTTTCATATAACTACTGACAGGGTCAAAAATGATTTTTTTCCTGAAAGTTGTTTGTTGCCATTGACATTCCCCACATGTAGAGACAGGGAAATGGCATCGGGCACAATTTTGGAAGCCATCGGGAAAAACATTTACCTATATCAAATAAAATCTGTCTTTAGCAAGTAATTGGTTGCCCTTCGCTAGTTCGTAATCTGTAGTTTCGCTACTGCCGTTTTAGAGCTACACTCTGTCACTTTATGCCCTATAGCATTATTCCCCCAGGTTAACCCAATAATAGTCTAATTCCGTGGTATGATGTGAACAAAACAGTAAAACTTAGCACATTGAAAATAATGAATTGACCAAGTCATCGATAACCCATACACTAGATTTTATTTGATATAGGTAAATGTTTTCCCGATGGCTTCTAAAATACCATTTCCCCGTCTCAACATGTGTGGAAATGGTCATAGGAACAAACAAATCTCAGGAAAAAAAATTTATTTTTGAACCCTGTCAGTAGTTATATGAAAAGAACCTCTTAAAAAGGAAAGCAAAGTAACTTTTGAATCCCTGGACGGATTTGGAACTTGGTATGGAGAACCGCCATAAGTATCTCCTGAAGTATTTTGAAAGAGCAATAACGTTTCATTTTTTCGATTTCAATAGACCTAATGAAGTTTAGAAAATTGGATTTTTTCGCGATTTTATCAGAAATGAAAATCTTTTTCAAACATTTGCTCGGTTCAGATTAAAGATATAAAAAACTAAATTTTATTATTGTTGTTATTATTGTTTTTATTAAGAAAGATGTGACCTGTGGTCTTAACGTCCTATACATGGTTTCTTTAACAATGTATGATGACAAGTTTGGTATAAATTACATTAATTGCAAAAAATTGCATAAAAAAGGCCTATAAAATATTAATAATATAAATAAAATAAAATATAAAATATAAAAAAGGCTAATAATCAAAGCCGTATTGAGGGGGGGGGCATTGGGGGGCCATATTTTAAAAACATAAACACTTAACTTACTATTGAAATCATTACCTTTCGATTGGTATAGCACATATTTATTTGAAGAAAAATCCAATTTTGACATTTGACCCGGAGGTCATTGTGTGACTAAATAAATAAATACCATATTATGACTATTTATGTCATTACTTTCCCAATTGATACGTCACATGATGCATAAGAGAAAATAATAGTAGAGGTGGATCAAGTTTATTTGGAACTGTGATAAAAATTATGTTTAAATGGGGGAGAGGAATAGGAAGGGTGGATAAAGATTATATATAACTGATAATATATCATAATTTGAGGAAGGAAAAGCGTTTGATGTTGGAGACTTCATAGAATATATAATAAAAGAATAAATTTTTAATTAGTGAGGTGGAGAATTCATAGAGCTAATAAAAAGTTTTTGGTTTGTCTGCTGTGCAAACTTTTTCCTGATTTTGTGAAACGTCATTTTAAACCATTGCTAAAGTGGCGAAGTCTTGGGTTCGTTATACCGATGAAGGCTGATCAAGATGTAATTAATTAATTTATGCAATTCTTTAAAGTTTGATTTCATTAAAAATTTCAGGTATATTTAACGCCATGACAAAAGTACGCAGTAATCTTATACAACAGGAAATCTTTGATCTAATCACAATTAGATTAAAAGCTGACACACAAAAATCAATTCGTTTACAAACGCTTCTGGAAGAGGAACACATGAATAAACGTAAAATGGACAAATATGTTACCAAGAGGGTGATAATAAACATCATAAGGCCCAACTATACAAGTAATATGTATGTGTTGCCTACTCCAAATATTAATTTTCAGAACTTCACTGCAGGTAAATATCGTGCTTATCTATAAAATAGGTTGCTTGTCAATTTGGCAAATGACCTATGAACAGATGTGGCATGTGGATAAAATGACAAAACTCTGTGGATAAAAAATTGGCAAAAGAAACTTTTGTATGTGCAATTTTTATTAGGTCATCATTTCAAATTCATGGCAATAATTTTGATGAATTTAGAAAACAGTAATCGTTGTGGTGGAAGTGGAAGAGAAACTGATTACTTTAGTTGCAATAGTTTATTATAATTTGATTCGCATGCACCAAGCAAAATTTTTACTTTCGCGCTGACGAGTCTATCGGAATCGCTGATCGTCTGGTATAGCTAGGAAAGTGTTCTGTTTCAGTTTGGTTTCAGTTGCAGTTGTCTAAACTTGAAGTACAGCTGCGGAAGATTAGTTTTGATTTTAAAACAGGTAATGGAACCATATATATACCAACGAAATTGTAACTATAACTATTTCGTCGAGTTTCTATCAAACGTGATCGTGAACGTAATATTTGAAACTGACTCAAAAATTCAAGTATAGTTCAGGCGTGACATATCCCTACTCCTATCCTACAATGCTTAAGCATTTCGAGACCTATGGCAGCCGAGCTGGCGTCGTTCACCCACCATCCTAGTTAATGAAGGACCGACAGCCGACAACCCACCAATACCTGACCCCACCACACACGCTACCCGACACCTTTACTGCCTTGCCTGATGTCCGAATTCAAGTCCCGCATAGCGAAATAAAAAGCGAGAATGAACCGCAAAAATACAATAAAAAAATTTAAAAAGTCTTGCAAAAGCAAAAATTTTGGAAAAATTGTACAAAAATTAAATAACCGCATAAATGCGAGATGTTTGGACACACTCGCACAAAAATTGACATTTTCGTATATATGCGAGTTGTTTCGACCTACTCGCACAAAAATTGACATTTTCGTATATATGCGAGTTGTTTCGACCCACTCGCACAAAAATTGACATTTTCGTATATATGCGATTTGTTTCGACACACTCTTACAAAAAATGACATTTTCTGATATATGCGAGTTGTTTCGACACACTCGCACAAAAATTGACATTTTCGTATATATGCGAATTCTTTCGACACACTCGCACAAAAATGACATTTTCGGATATATTCGAGTTGTTTCGACACACTCGCACAAAAAATGACGCGAGTGTGTCGAAACAACTCGCATACATACGAAAATGTCAATTTTTGTGCGAGTGTGTCGAAACAATTTGCATATATACGAAAATGTCAATTTTTGTGGGAGTGTCCAAACAACTCGCATTTATGCGGTTATTTAATTTTTGTACAATTTTTCCAAAATTTTTGCTTTTGCAAGACTTTTTAAATTTTTTATTGTATTTTTGCGGTTCATTTCCTCTTTTTATTTTGCTTTGTGGGACTTGAATTCGGACATCAGGCAAGGCAGTAAAGGTGTCTTGTAACGTGTCGGGTGGGGTCGGGTATTGGTGGGTTGTCGGCTGTCGGTACTTCATTAACTAGGATAGTGGGTGAACGACGCCAGCTCGGCTGCCATAGGTCTCGAAATGCTTAAGCATTGTAGGATAGGACTAGGGATATGTGTGGTCTAAACAGCCGCTTCTCAGACTGAGGTCTTAAGTTCGAATCTCTGGAGCGCCTCAGGTCTATAAGGTAGTTAGGCTGAACCTTGGTGAAGCTGTCATTGCCGTATATTTGTTATTAGCATTGATTTGCCTATCTTAGTGACAATATGATTATGTATAAATGCCCTGTCTGTAGTGTATGGATTGTTCTGTTGGTCTGTATACGTGCTAAGAGTTCTACTTAGCACAAGTCTGGACAATGGGATGCGCATGAGGTGATAAGGTGGGTTGAAGTAGACTACAATAAGTGATTTGCCTGTGGTCACTGGGGGTCGGCTTACATGTCCCGGTCCCTCTCTGACTGCCCACCAGATCGAGTTGCGAGACAGTGTTGAATCGTTCCGTCTCATGGTTCAGTACTCATCACTAAGTCTCTTCGTGTAAGTCTGTACAGTTAGTAAAGTTGTTCCGGGAGTCACTGCAAGTAAGCCCTCGCGGCTTGAGCGGTAGCATAGCTCTACTAATCAATAGTAGTAGCTGTGCTCTCCCCCTAACACACATATAATTCGGCTAGCAATTAATGAGCCTTTAAAACAAAAACTCCATGCCTTTAATTTTATTAATTATGGTAAATTTAATGACTCGTCTTTACGAAATAAATGAGTGTTCCTCAAGCAATAATGTAATGAGCCAGTACTGAGGAAAGATATCCACCTTTAAATTTACATAGATGATAAGGTAGAACACATTAACTTATGCTTGGTGAAGGAACATGTAAATACGGTAATCAGTGGGCTGGAGTCTAGCACAGCCAGGTCAGTTCTACTTTCCTTGTAGTAGTAACAATCCTACTTTCAAACACGAAGCAATGGCTACTAAAAAAAGTTCGGATTGGGAATATAAAAGACATTTTACAGATAAAACCGAAGCCGAAAACTTTATAAAAGGAATGTGGATATTTAATTATCGTAACTGCAATAAATCGGGTACAGTTAAATATTATTATTGTAGAAGTGATGGTAAAAAGTGTCCCGCAATTGCCAAACTACATTTTGTTGAAGCTGTTCATTTGTGGGTGAAAGATAAGGAACATAGTCATACAGATGACATGCATGGTTTAGATCCACAAACCAAAAAAGTTGTAACGGAACTACTGAGTGTAGGAGTGAACAAGCCTAACCAAATAATAGCTGCTTGTGCCCAAAAGAAATGTCCTACTCCCGAAAAGTCAAAATTGATCAATTTTTTTGCAGTACTACAGGAGAAAGACCAACGACAACATAATTTACCTGCATCAAGTTAAAGAATTTTGTGTCACTATATAGCGGTGTCCATATTTGGATTCACCATATTCTGTTACCCCTCAGGGATGAATTTCAACTTTTAAATCCAATATTTACATTTCCCCAATATGGGGGTAAACCCCCTATATAGTGGGGTATTAGTTTCACTATATAGCGGTGTCCATATTTGGATTCACCATATTCTTTTACCCCGTAGGTATGAGTACCAAGTTTTTGTCTGCCTATTGTGTAATATGACCAGGTGTCGTTTTTGTGGAATTCGGGTGGTTCTTGTCATTGAAGTGGTTTAGTAATACTGACTATCTATCTGGAATGCTTTTATTTGATATGCATGAAATAGTAATGCAATAAATAGAAGGAATGACAAAAAATTCGATTTTTTTAAAGGAAGAGAATGTTTCAGGCTTTTTTTGATAAGGCTAACTCATTTAAAAAAAATTTAGCCAATGGTTTAAATTCGTACGGATGGTCACATATTATCTACCAATACATTTCAACATACACAATATATACCGTATACCATACCGTATTCAATAAAAACAAATACTAATGGCTAATTGTTTTATGCGTAAAGGCCCATTCATTTATGCGTAAAGAAAAGTTCCTTTATGTATTTAAGGATAAGCTCCTTTGTTTAAAGAAAATGTCATTAAATTTAAAGTATCACATTTCTGCAGTATTCTACATTTTAATTTAAAGGCTCATTCATTTAAACTACTGGTTAATTAAAAATAATTCATATAATTCTAGCTTAAAACTAAGGATTATGGACCTAAATGCTTTTGCCAAATTATCCGTACATACTTTTTGCCAAATGCTCCCAACGGTCAAAAAATTCATTTGCCAATTTATCCACAGTGGTTATTTTTTAAGTTTTTTTTTGCTTTTGCCAAATTGACCTACATTCATAAAATATAATACTCTATTTTTGTCAGGCATGTATCCAGAAATTTGACCAAGGAGGGGGGCGCACAAAAACATATTGGTAAAATTAAGGAATATTCGCGCAAAGCGCAAAAATATATTGAATTTTTAACTGGGGAGGCTGGGGAGGCTATAGCCCCCCCCCCCACTGGATACGTGCTTGATTTGTGATATGATATTGTCTATGAATAATTATACACCGTGAGCCAGAACTATGTACACAAAGTCTAGGCCTCATAGCTCCCAAACGGAGGCTGCTATGGAAATGAGGCGACCACCATTGAAAAGAGGGATAACCTAGAAATGAAATGAGCTATAAGAATATTTTTATTGAGCTGCATTTTGCCAAAATTCAATGTTAAATTTTCCAAATAAACATAAAATTCCTTTTAATTAATTAAATCTTAATTAAACTAATTAAATAATTAAGTCGGTTTTCGATGATTGTTTGCGAAACGGTTTGAAAGAGTAGTTCATTAAAAATCTTTTGAGAAGAAAGAATTGAATGAAGGATTTCCCTTGAAAAACATCTTGAAGATTTCCGCTCGTTAAAACTGCGCATTTAAAGACGAGACAAAGATTTTTTCCAGGGAAATCCTTCATTTCCTTGAAATTCGAAAACGAATTCATTTTCTCGTCAATCTTAAAGGAATTTAAACGCTTCTTTGAGGTGACACTCGCTGTTGATTCTTTAAGTTGGTCTCTTTCGCTCCCAAAGGTCAATTAATGGTGTTTAACTCATGAGAAGGTTAAAAATTTAAGTAAATTGGCCACTAAGCTTCAAGAAGGCAGTGGCAAAACAGTTTTAATGAATTCTTCTTGCAATTCGGATTGCAAATCGTTTGGAAGGCGTTGCAAAAAATCAACGAAAGACGACGGACAAATTTAATAGTTAAAGGGAATTTAACGCTGAAATTTGGCCTTCGACTTCTTCATTTTTAATTTTCAAAACGCAGCTCAATAAAAATATTCGAATGGCCCATTTTAATTTTAGATTTACCTCTTTCCAATGGTGGTCGTCTCCTTTCCGTAGCAGCCTCCGTTTAGGAGCTATAAGGCCTAGACTTTGTGTACATAGTTCTGGCTCACCATGTATAACCATGGTGTTAGCATGTAGTTAAATGTAGATGTGTTTAAATTGGACGAAATGGACAAAATGGCCTGGTCAAAATGGAGGCAATAAGTGGTTAAAGTGCACGAAATGGACGAAATACTGTTTTGGGGTACGCTGAGACAGTTACTTCAATAGCCAACAACAAATATTAAGTTCTTAAAGTTGCAGTTAAAAGTCAATAGAATGTATCATTTTGTGGTCTGCTGTCACTCTATTAATGCTTAATAGTTAGTTTTAGGAAACATTTCATCTTCAAAGTATTTAAATTTTGATTTCTTATGTCTAAAGTAACTTGACACAGTTTTCGTTTATTTCGTCCATTTCGTCCAGTGGCCGGGCGAAATACAAAAATGTGCACGGACTGCCAACACTGTAACAAAATAACCATATATTGACTATCGTCAAATTATATAAGAATTAAGATTTGTAAATCCTGTTTTTCATGAAAATGGTAAAGAGAATTTATATTTTCAGTGTATTAATTACTGGGGTCTAATTAAAGTTGACATATCATTTATCCTTTATCAACGTGTAGATGGAACTCAAATAAATCTCGTTAGCATCATTTGTGCTACCTCAGAGATTAAAGGAGAATTATTGGTATATTTCCTAAAAGACGGAAATTGGTACGTGTATTCGGCTACCAAATGCAAGGTAAGGGGCAATAATCTACTTATATATCTATATATTAACTATCTCTATTCCGACAACAAAGTTTGTCGTGTGCCATGTGTCGCCGCCAAAGAAATGCATTTGGTGTGTTGTATTAGTTATTGACTTTCGATCACTTTGCTGAGCCAAAGCAAAACACTCGGGTACGAATAAGTTGAAGCTATAAGCTGTCCGGGGGGAGGCGGGGGCTGTAATACAAATTCGAGTGCCTTCGACCAAATTCGAGTGCCTTCGAATAAATTCGAGTGCCTTCGAATAAATTCGAGTGCCTTCGAATAAATTCGACTGCCTTCGAATAAATTCGACTGCCTTCGAATAAATTCGACTGCCTTCGAATAAATTCGACTGCCTTCTAATAAATTCGACTGCCTTCGAATAAATTCGACTGCCTTCTAATAAGTTCGACTGCCTTCGAATAAATGGTTGAGTTTCTTATTATAAGTCTCTGGTGGATGGGCGACCTCACTAAGGAATAATTTATCGTTATTGTGTTCGATAGATGTCCCACCACTGCATTTGACTGTATATGCACGTTACCTTTAGTGCAGTGGTGGGGCATCTATCGAGCGCAATAACGATAATTATTCCTAAGTGAGGTCGCCCATCCACCAGAGACTTATAATAAGAAACTCAACCATTCGACTGCCTTCGAATAATTTCGACTGCCTTCGAATAAATTCGAGTGCCTTCGAATAAATTCGAATGCCTTCAAATAAATTCGACTGCCTTCGAATAAATTCGACTGCCTTTGAATAAATTCGACTGCCTTCGAACCAATTCGAGTGCCTTCGACCAAATTCGAGTGCCTTCGAATAAATTCGAGTGCCTTCGAATAAATTCGAGTGCCTTCGAATAAATTCGAGTGCCTTCGAATAAATTCGAGTGCCTTCGAATAAATTCGAGTGCCTTCGAATAAATTCGAGTGCCTTCAAATAAATTCGAGTGCCTTCGACCGAATTCGAGTGCCTTCAAATAAATTCGAGTGCCTTCGACCGAATTCGAGTGCCTTCAAATAAATTCGAGTGCCTTCGACCGAATTCGAGTGCCTTCGAATAAATTCGAGTGCCTTCGACCAAATTCGAGTGCCTTCGAATAAATTCGACGAATAAATTCGAGTGCCTTTGAATAAATTCGAGTGCCTTCGAATAAATTCGAGTGCCTTCGAATAAATTCGAGTGCCTTCGAATAAATTCGAGTGCCTTCGAATAAATTCGAGTGCCTTCGAATAAATTCGAGTGCCTTCGAATAAATTCGAGTGCCTTCGAATAAATTCGAGTGCCGTCGAATAAATTCGAGTGCCTTCGAATAAATTCGAGTGCCTTCGAATAAATTCGAGTGCTTTCGAATAAATTCGAGTGCCTTCGAATAAATTCGAATGCCTTCGAATAAATTCGAGTGCCATCGAATAAATTCGAGTGCCTTCGAATAAATTCGAGTGCCTTCGAATAACTTCGAGCGCCTTCGAATAAGTTCGACTCCCTTCGAAAAAATTCGACTCCCTTCGAAAAAATTCGACTCCCTTCGAAAAAATTCGACTGCCTTCGAATAAATTCGACTCCCTTCGAAAAAATTCGACTGCCTTCGAATAAGTTCGACTGCCTTCGAATAAATTCAAATACTAAATTGCTTTTAAAGAACAGATTGCCCATCGTGTAGTAGAATCTTATAATAAACCTAAATAAGGTTTTGAAAATTCTGCCCGTGGAAGAAGCGAGTAATTAAATAATATAAGATAGCAATTGCCATTTAAATTTTATAAAAATTGCTGATTTATTGGGGGCAAAAGTGTTATAAATCCTCTAAAAATTATAAACCGGACACGGACTATGTTCCCTGGATTTGGGTCACCCAAATCCAGGGAACATAGTCCGGAACATAGTCCTTATTTTCTCACACCCAAATTGGGTGTGAGAAAATAAGGTAAAACAAGATTGGTGTGTTGGCTCTACTATCTCACATTTATTTCCAGCCAAATTCCTCTAGAATCCTGTCGTGCGAATTTATTCGCATTTTCATTAAGGCCTGAGTATAGTGACGGCCTGGGTATTTCGACGGGCTCGTAATATATATTAATATTAATGTAAGCTACTAATATAAGTTTTCATAAGGAAATTTTTTATCTTAGTCCGTTTCGTTTCAGGTTACTAATATATTTGAAGGTGAAAACCTGTAACAGTAATAGTATAGTCAAGCACGTATTTAGTAGGGGGCGGGGGCGCAGCGCCCCCCCTAAATCTGAGAAAAAGAGAATGTTTTTCTCAAAAAAGTTCTAAAATTGCAAAAATTGCATCGAATACATCTTATTTTTGGTATTATTTTTGCTTCCGCCCCCCTTGAACAAATTTCTAGATACGTTGCTGGTAATAGTTTAAGGGTTATACAATTGTTTTTACTGTCAGCTATAGTTTCCTTATCTAGTATAATGTTAGCTATAGTTTCCTTATAACTTTACACCCATAAACGCCGGGGTCAAGGGTTTTTTCTTAGCACCTAGTTTTTCAATACCTTATTTGCTATAAATGTAGAAACGACGATATCAAAGTTATCATACCTCTTAAACCTGCATAGCACTATGAAGGACTAGAGTCGTGAGAGGAAGAGCGTGGTCGCTGAAAGGCCCGTATGGACTATAAATCTGTACTTTATTTTAATGTGATAATACATGTAATATTTATTTGAATGTCCTCGAATTTATTCAAAAATTGCATCCACTTCCGAGTAAATTAGTTTAGGTCTTCGGTAGTGCAAAATAGTATGTCGGGTCTTTAGTTTCGTCATCGATAACCAATAACACAACACACCAAGCATATTTTTTAGACGGTCGCACACGGCACACGACCAAACTTCTTATTGTGTTAGAGATAGTGAATTTGTAGACATCGTTTATTGGACGATTAAAAAAATTCATTAACCATCATCTACTATTGAGCGTACAGCTCTGTCCAGTGGTCTAATAAACAGAGCCGCTTATCAGGCTGAGGTTTGGAGTTCGAATCTTGCATTGTCATTCAAACATCAAGTCTAAATGGTAGTCTGGAGCTGAAAGAAGCTGTATTACCGTATATTAACACTTTGGATTGATCTTAGTGAATAGATAATCACATATTATGACAACACATGAGAGATAATCAATGTGTATATCTACCATTTCATATCCCTTCACTAATGCACATACCTACAGAAACAGAGGGGTTAATTATTTCGAATAGTGTAAATTTTCATAGAAAAATATTATAACACTGTGTAACTATTTTGAGGCCCGTTTTTTAGGTCTTTTTAAGATGTCCACAACACGTGTGAATTATATTTACGGCTTATTATGAAAGTGAAATACCTAAAGGTCTCAACGTAACCTTAAAAACATTTAATAAAAGTTAGACTTTTGAGGTTTATAACCAATCATTTTAAGATAAAATGTTCTGACACGTCATATAAAAATTTGAAACTTTCGTGTTAACTAAAAATTTAAAACTCCATTTAAATGGACTAATTTTTTTGGGCTGCTGTATGTTATAAATTCGAAATTATGATTGTTGGACCAATATAAGTAAAGCGACTGAAAAATACAATTTTTAGAATAATTTTAATTTATGGATTAATGTACTCTATAACATTCATATTTTTTCTGAATTCGAATAGAAATGATATCCTGTCATGTTTTCCGGTAGGGGCACGGAAGATGTAATACATCGGGTAAAACCTGGCGAGTTCATTATGACTAATTAAAACTGCTGACCTAATTTTTCTATGGTTTTCTCCAGCCCACGTTGAAATGACCCCCTTACAACGTGGCGAAATCAATTTGCCCTGATTGACAAAAAACTGGATTTTATCTCACTCATGTGGACAATACGCTGGAAGTTGGGGTTGATTTCCATGACATCCATAGCAATCGACCCGAAATCCTAAAGAAAATTCGCCAAAAAAGCATCCAACTGTTTTGTTACATCGGTGAATAACGCCACGTTGTATGGGGGAAGAGGGAAGGGAGTCATGTCAATTCGCCTTGATTTTCCTTATACAATGCCATTGTTAAGAAGATTTGCCGTATCGTCTTTGTCATTTGTCGGCAACCTTCTATCTTAGAATCCGGCTATTTTGTTGTTTTAATTACTTAATTTCAAATAGGAACGAAAATAAAATTGAATTCAATTATTATTAATCAGCGTGAATTGCATCCTATTATAAGTCTTATTGAGTTTAATTCTCAATAAAGTGAGCATTAGGTAGCAAGCACGTATCCAGGAATTTGACCTAGGGGGGGCCCACCGAAATATATTGAGACATTTAAGGCCTATTCGCGCGAAGCGCGAAAATTTTTTGGATTTTTAACCTTTTTTGGCAAAAAAATTGCCTTTTTCTGGATGCTTAGGGGGGCCCGGGCCCCCCCGGCCCCCCCTCTGGATACGTGCTTGTTAGGTAGTACTGTGCTCGATAAGTTCTGAAATAAAGTGTAGGTGTATGTAAATATTCTGTTTTTAGTGCAGTAGTGCAGCATCTATATTTATTGAACAACTCACTTAATAGATTTACATTCACATATACTTTATTGCAGCATTTATTGAGCACAGTACTACCTAATGCTCACTTTAGTGGGGACCAAATCCATTAGACGACTTATAATAGGAAATTCAACCATAGGAAATCAATATAAAGAAAAACAATTTAGATTATCATATGATAAGCAAGCAGACTCGCAGTTCTGTTAAAACAGCTCGATCATCGATCCGAAGAGTGGAACTTAATCTTTTCATCAATCAGCAATAAGCGTTTTGCACTTGCTTTCTGGTCACCAGTTGAAGTGAAGCACAGTAGATGGAGGTAAAGAATTATACATTAAAAAGCCTGAAAATACAATGTTACCATCTACTGAGTCTCACGTCTCACTTCAACTGGTGACCAGAAAGCATTTGTGTACTTGTATCGGAAACTTCAACTTTAGTCGAGAACCTGCTGCTGCTAGTTGACGAGCAAACTCCTTACCTATTTTAACAGTTAAAATACAGCATAGAATAATCACGAGGTATTACTTAATTTTAGCGATATGGAGGATTTGAGGAAATGTAGTGTATCTCATTAGTGCAATTTAAACATTGAAAATATTTTTGTATAATACTGGCAAAATATACCTGGCAGAGTTTTTTGGCTTCAACTAGGATAATTATTATACTACTAATAGAGTTTTACGCGATGCCTGTTTGTCGCATACATGCGCAATGCATGCTGCGCTGCAGAACGAAAGGAGAGAATACTTTGTTTGTGTGTGTTTATGGTAGGCATAACCTTCGCTCTGCTACACGTCAACAACACACTCTGTAGCTCAAGTAGTATGCGCGCCGCCCATACAGCCGGTTAAGACTTCGACTCTTGGCAATGTTACAATACTTTTTGCCTCACGCATATTAATTAATGCACATTAATTGCACACCTCCACCGTTAAATGACAAATCTCAGTTGCTACGAAATTAAATTTAACAAATTAAAAAAAAATTAAAGTTAACAAATTTTATTCGTAGCAAAGTAGCAACTGAGATTTGTTATTATTCGTTTTAAGAGCTCAATTATTAGTTTATATGTGACCTTCTAGGGGATTTTATACCATCGGCGAAATATTATAAAAATAAGTTAAGGCCAAGAAGCATAAACTGTAGTCATAGCGTTGGCCACATATACACCGCCTAATTGTTGGCCAAATATACACCGCCTAATTTTTGGTCAAATATACACCGCCTAATTGTTGGTCAAATATACACCGCCTAATTGTTGGTCAAATATACACCGTCTAATTGTGTGTCAAATATACTCCTCCTAATTGTTGGTCAAATTTACTCCTCCTAATTGTTGGTCAAATTTACACCGCCTAATTGTTGGTCAAATATACTCCGCCTAATTGTTGGTCATTTAAACTGCCTAATTGATGGCCAATGCTCTAAAAATTAATAAACCAGACAAGGACTGTGTTCCCTGGATTTGGGTGCAGAGCTTCCAGTCGTGATATTTAGTGGCTGCGGCGGCTGGCCGTCAATCAAGGTGTCGAGTGTGCCGTAAATGCCGCATGCCGTAAATGCCGTAAATTGAATTTACGGCATTTGGTATTTGGCGGCATGCCGTAAATGCCGCCAATGCAGTAAATTATTTTTTAAGTTTTTAGCTGTTTATATACATAAATTGATGTGGAAAGTGAGTAATAACCCGCTAAAAGTGCTTTTATACATCAATATTGTGTATTAACGTCATTATATGCAACTTACAGTGGCTGAAAAGCTTTGAAAAGGTAAAATTCATTTTATAACTTATAACCGTTATCATTTATTATAAAATGATCGAAATTATATTTTTTGTTCTTCCATTAGTTGAAAATTACCATTAAACTGTCTATGACGTGTATTATGTATTTTACGGCATTTACGGCTTTTACGGTATTTACGGCATGCGGCATCTGAAAATAATTTACGGCATGCCGACTTTATACTCTGGCCGTCATGGCTTCATGTATTTTTCCCCATCAGTGGCAAATTTGACCATAAAACAGCTGACCATCACGGCTGGGGGCTCTGTTTGACGGGCTCGTAACTTATAATTTGGTATTTTAGTTGCAGCTATTAAGATCATTCATGAACGACCTACAGAATATCCAAAATCACCCAGATTTTGACGTCGCATTTATTGAACATTTAGGACACCAAAAGCATTGCAATCATGTTTTGAAATATGCAAGGATATTGATTTACAAGCTCAAAAAGGACACAACAAAGGTAAAATTAATTATAATCATTTATATATTTATCAAAATGTTTGTACTAAAAGAATTACGAAATATTTCTAGGACGTGTAAAAATAAACATAGGTAGTAAAACAGTATTTATATTGTACAATTTAAAATGGTATCGAAAAATATTGTCAATTATAATTATAATTCGTTCGTTGCAACGCTGAAATTAGGTCGCTTCGCCTAGAACTAGTGAACCCGTGAACTAGTGAACCCGTCAAACGGACGAACATAGCACATAATATCTGATACCGACCCGATTCCAGCCAGATAAGTTGGCTGATGATCGGGGTGCAATCAATTTAAAAAAGGCTTCCTGTTTGTTTTACTAGCCACCCGCCCACTGGCCGGTAGCTAGTAAAACTCTTAACACTTCCACATCCAAGTGTGGTACAATTGTACCACAACGCCTTTATTTGCCCTTATCTCGGTTCCTTTCAACCGAATTACATCCAGCTTTCAGGTACCTGTCAGGAATATTGTTTTACAATTTTTAAAAATATTTTGAGGCAAATTTGAACATTTTTTCAATTTTTTATGACCGAAAAACTAAGGCGAAGTCATCGCTTACATGGCAGTATCCAATGTGGTACAAATGTACCACAAAGAAGGTTTCTTATCTGGGGTGGTACAATTGTACCACACTTGGATACTGCCATGTAGGCTAGAATAAATGGTAAATAATAAGTAAATAAATATAAATTAATGCAATGCTAGTAAGAAAATTAATTTTCTATAGTCGACTAAAAGCCGACAAAATTCAAATTAAATATTAATCATTGACTAAAATACGACATGATTCAAATTAATCAATACCACCGACGGAATACAGGGTGTCAAACTAGGATTCAGGCCCTATGTATCTAAAGAACCGTAAGTAGCACGACAAAACCGTTGATACCAATCGAAAGCCCGTTCAAAGTTACATTGAAACACCGGTTTTCATCAACTTATTCCTACGCATACGCTTACACCAGCAGTTCTCCCAAAAAAAGTTGAAAATATGAATAAATTACTAGCTAATTCGTGACCAAATCTCTCGCGGGGGCTGAATTTAGGCAGCGGTACTGTGTTGCCACTGTTTCCGCTGTTGCCGCCGTTGCCGCTGGGAGGTATGGGGGATGAGTGGCAACAGCATAATAGCGGAGACAGTGGCAACGGCGGCAACAGGGGCGACACGCTACAACCACTAGCGGCAACAGCGGCGACACAGCTAAAACCACTAGCGGCGACAGTGGCGACACAGCTAAAACCACTAGCGGCGACACGCTGCAATCACTAGCGGCAACACTGACCAGCGGCAACAGAGACACATTAATCTGGTTTCCTCTGTGTTGCTCTTGTCTTAGAGCATTGAGCTCAGAGCAACAGTGCACTGGCTCATGTTAGGTTTAGCGGCAACAGAGGAAACCAGATTAATGTGTCTTTGTTGCCGCTGGTCAGTGTTGCCGCTAGAGATTGCAGCATGTCGCCGCTAGTGGTTTTAGCTGTGTCGCCGCTAGTGGTTGTAGCGTGTCGCCCCTGTTGCCGCCGTTGCCACTGTCTCCGCTATTATGCTGTTGCCATTCATCCCCCATACCTCCCAGCGGCAACGGCGGCAACAGCGGAAACAGTGGCAACACAGTACCGCTGCCTAAATTCAGCCCCCGCGAGAGATTTGGTCACGAATTAGCTAGTAATTTATTCATATTTTCAACTTTTTTTGGAAGAACTGCTGGTGTAAGCGAATGCGTAGGAATAAGTTGATGAAAACCGGTGTTTCAATGTAACTTTGCACGGGCTTTCGATTGGTATCAACGGTTTTGTCGTGCTACTTACGGTTCTTTAGATACATAGGGCCTGAATCCTAGTTTGACACCCTGTACATATTAAATTGTAATGACCGACTGTAAGCCGACGGAATGTAAAATAATCTCTAAGCAACAACTATTAGCCGAAAGAATGCAAATTAATCTGTAAGCATCGACTATAAGCCGACAGAATGTGTATAACATTGTAATGATCGACTATTAGCCGAAAGAATGCAAATTAATCTGAAAGCATCGACTATTAGCCGAAAGAATGCAAATTAATCTGAAAGCATCGACTATTAGCCGAAAGAATGCAAATTAATCTGAAAGCATCGACTATTAGCCGAAAGAATGCAAATTAATCTGAAAGCATCGACTATTAGCCGAAAGAATGCAAATTAATCTGAAAGCATCGACTATTAGCCGAAAGAATGCAAATTAATCTGAAAGCATCGACTATAAGCCGACAAAATGCATACTAAATTGTAATCAACGACTATCAGCCGACGGAAAGTAAATTAATCTGTAAGTATCGACTATTACCCGAAAGAATGCAAATTAATCTGAAAGCGTCGACTATAAGCCGAAGGAATGTATAAATTGTAATCACCGACTATAAGCCGTCGGAATGCATAATAAATTGTAATCATCGACTATAAGCCGACAAAATGCATACTAAATTGTAATCAACGACTATCAGCCGACGGAAAGTAAATTAATCTGTAAGTATCGACTATTACCCGAAAGAATGCAAACTAATCTGTAAGCATCGACTATAAGCCGACGGAATGCGTATTAAATTGTAATCACCGAATATAAACCGGCAGACTGTATATTAAAATGTAATCATCGACTATAATTCTGCAGACTGCATATGAAATAGTAATCATCGACTATAAACCGGTAGACTGCATATTAAATAGTAATAATCGACTATAAACCGGTAGACTGCATAATAAATTGTAATCATCGACTATAAGCCGACAAAATGCATACTAAATTGTAATCAATGACTATCAGCCGACGGAAAGTAAATTAATCTGTAAGTATCGACTATTACCCGAAAGAATGCAAACTAATCTGTAAGCATCGACTATAAGCCGATGGAATGCATATTAAATTGTTATCATCGAATATTACCCGTGGGAATGTACAGTAATATGTAATCATCGACTATAAGCCGACGGAATACGTATTAAATTGTAATCACCGAATATAAACCGGCAGACTGCATATTAAAATGTAATCATCGACTATAATTCTGCAGACTGCATATGAAATAGTAATCATCGACTATAAACCGGTAGACTGCATATTAAATAGTAATCATCGACTATAAACCGGTAGACTGCATATTAAATAGTAATCATCGACTATAAACCGGCAGACTGCATATTAAATAGTAATCATCGACTATAAACCGGCAGAATGCATATTAAATTGAAATCATTGATGATAAGACCCAATCCAAATGAATAATGTCCATTAGTCGTGCTCCTGCAGTAAACACACTCTTAACTAAGAGTAACTTGTTTTTCGCTCGAAGTTCAAACAAGCTTGGTTATAACATGTAGCCAAGGATAGAATGTTTACATATTGTATCCTTGGGTCGATGCTATACCTATAGTCAAATTTTCAGTGTCTTTTTTAACAGTTCACTTGATCGATTGTCGAACGTTTTATTGTCCCAACTATATCAATATCATAGGTGTTCTACCCGATTCAATTGTCAAAAGCTTACCTTTCGGCCGAGAAAATTGTCATTTCGGTAGCACAAAATTGAAAAATATTTTTTAAAATTAAATCATCGAATTTTTCAAAACTGCTTTATAAGCAAAACTTGTGGTACATACATCCAAAAATTTAATTCAGCAATAATAACATTAACTTTTCTTAGCTTTAATCTTATAATTAAAAAATCCGAATTTCTTGTAGGCGGGTTTCCTATTTCCTGAGAGCTTGAAAAACAAAAATCTCTTGTCAATGTAACTAGCTATATTATAGCAATGCATGCCTTTACTTTTAATTAAATCTGTAATATGTGACAGTTCGCCCCGGACATTAAATAGCTGGATTTCGTCATAACCATTTAGAGTGTAATTTGTTATTGTCGAGCATTAACCGACCGAAACCTAAATTAATTGTTATCGTTGACTATACGCTGAACGTTTGCATGTATCCTGGTGTGGTACAATTGTACCACATTGGGTTTTGGTATGTGGTACATTTGTACCACACTTGGATATTGCCATGTTAGCAAGAGTAGGGCCTTAAGCATTGGTTTGGCGACCAGTATAAAAACACGAAACCTTGTGTGGTACAATTGTACCACACTTGGATACTGCTGCGTGGTACAATTGTACCACACTTGGTAGTCCACGGAAGTTTTTAGGCTTGGATGTGGAAGTGTTAAAATAGAAATGCCTAAGACTCGATAGTGACAGAAATTATTTTATATGTGAAAATGAAAAAACTGGATCTTCAGTGGACCTTTTAATTTGTGCAATTTAGTGTTGTGATCTATCTGTTGTGTTCTGTTATAAGAGGTGAACGACATATTATAGATAAGATATGCCGTCCAGGGCGCAGGCCACAAAACGGGCCCATTGCCAACTCCTCGGTACAGGTTACTGTAGGGTTAACCTTCCTTTCGACTAGCCATGATATAGAACCTTAGCATTGAAGAAAAGGGTATCTCAAAGAGTGTGTTAGTCGGACTCACGCAGTAACCCGTATACAAGTTCCTTACCATTGCGTATCGCGGGCAAAACGCCACCAAGTGAACCGGTGTCTCATCCTCTAAACCACATTGTGGACAAAGAGCAGACCCCTGCCCCCTGATGTTTTTTACATGCTTTGCTAGGTAACCATGATCTGTAACCATATGTTCGAGAGCCCGTAAAGACTCCGTATTTACTGATCCCCCTCTTAGGAGTGGGCAGAAAAATTTTTGTCTGTCGACAGTCATTCCTCTCTTTCCAGTTTTTGGAATGCTGAGCCAAGGCCCAGCTCCCAATCATTTTTTTTAAACATTTTGTTGAGAGCGCCAGAAACGGCTCAGGCCCACAAGGTGTAGTCCCCGCCGGTGGAATACCTACAATGCATTCCAATGCCGCTGTGGGAGTACTGCGCATAGCACCTGTCGTCATTAATAATACTGTGCGCTGTACTGCTCCTAGTATTTTCATTCGTTGTCTATTATCCACTGCAGTAATCCATACTCCAATGCCGTAGGCAAGGGCTGGTCTCACCACAGCAGTGTACAGCCAACATGTAGTTTTGGGAGAAAGTCCCCAGGATTTCCCCACGGCCCTTCTGCATTAAAATAGCTTCGCTTGGGCTTGCTTAGCTTTTATTTTGCAGTGAGGCTTCCAAGTTAATTTGCTGTCCAAGACAACTCCTAGATATCCAAGTAGAAAGGATGTTAGGGAAACTGGCCTTCATGCATTTGTCTTTCGGTAACTTGATTTCCCAGGGTTTGGCAGAAAGACAACTTTCGTTGTACGCCAACTAGATGGGATGTAACCCAAAGCAAGACTTGCTTTGAATACGTTGTAGCTGCGCGCTTAGTTCGATGGTCGCATACTGCATCATAGCAGGAGTGATTTTATCCCCCCTGCTGACTTGTATGGCCCAAACGTCCTAATTGCATTCGAGATATTTTCTTTTGTTACAATGTTATCAATGGTAGAGCTACAACTGTACTGATGTCCACGATCCACCCACTCCGAATCAGAGTCCGGTGGAAAGTGGGCCGTCAGCAACAACTGCAGTGTCTCATCCATTGACTCTGTTAGAGTCCCGTCCTCCAGCTCTAGCGGTCCTAATGACCTACTATTATCCTTAAGGAGGATTTTACTGACTCTTGAAGCTGTTCTAGTTTCCGTCACTGATTCGCAAAACGTACTCCAAGAGTCTCGTTTTGCAGATCTCAGTGTTATTTTAAATGAAGTACGTGCCTGATTGACCTCCTCCCTCGAGTCCAAAAAGCCCAGGTCAAACTTTCTTTGTAAGCCCCGGTACTTTTTCCTCAGTTTCGTTAGGTCAGAAGACCACCATGCAACGTAGTGTTTTCTGGTAATTGTCTTCTCTGGGCATGACTTATAAAAGGCTGTTAGTAACGCATCTGTTACGTCCTTTACACAGTCATCCAGTTCTTTAGTGGTTTTTAGTTCGTTTGTTCCCAGGAGTTTCAGTTTTTTCTGAGCCTCTCTAGTATAAATCCCAGTCTGTTTTTCTCGGATTTCTATAACAGATGGGTGGTCCATTTTCCATCTAATATATCTGTGATCGGAAAGAGAGTCTTTCAACTCCACTTTCCATCCCACAATATAGTCCACAAGTTCGTCCGATGCCAGTGTGACATCTATGACTTCCTTGCGTCTATTTGTTACAAACGTGGGAGTGTGTCCCTTATTTGCAATGTTGAGGTTTGTTATTGTGATGAACTCTAGGAAAGCTCTTCCTCTGTCATTTGTGTCAGAACTTCCCCAGATTTCATTATGGGCATTTGCGTCGCTACCAATTTGGATAGGCCATCCCCGTTGTGTGCAGTGGTCAACGAGGTCGCCCAACCGATTTGGGGGGATAGCCTCTTAATACGGTGTGTGTGTGTGTGTTAATGGGAGAGTATGATCAATACTATTGAAGATTAAAGACGCACTACCGCTCAAGCCGCGAGGACTTACTTGCAGTTGCTCCCTGAACAGCTTTACTGTTCGGAGAAGCCACTCATTCGTCCTGCAGAAGACAAGGGCAACCCCGGTAACTCATCCACGTGAACGAGAATCTTACTTAGGTGTTTGAATCTCGACTCGCTCAAAGCTGGGCATTCAGCCACATGGTGGACCGACGTCTCGACGCTTAGTGCGCACAATGGGCAGAGCGGAGACGAATGATTCCCCAATAGATTCTGATGCTTGGCCAAGGAGGAGAAACCAGTAAATAAATGAGTGAAGACCCTGAGCGTTCTTCTACTCAAACTTGTGAAATATTTGCTTTTGGTATATGAAGGTGAAGGCAAAAATAATTTTGTAGTTTTACAATCTGAACGTCTTTTCCAATTTTGAATATTTAATTTGTTAACAACTAAACAGTATTGGTTCATGACTAAAAACTGTCATTTTTGTGGATTCTTTGGCCAATAAATCAGTCTCTTCGTTTCCTATAATACCAGTATGACTTTGAACCCATTTTAGGGTAACGGATGCACTTTCTGAAAATTTGTGCAAGGCTCTGAAACATTCAAGTATCAAGGCCAAGTCAGTGTAATTAGCCTCAAGGGCTTTTAAAGAACTGAGAGAGTCGCTGTAGATGACTACTTCATCTCTCCATTCCAGATCTGTGATTTTAGATATGACCATTAGTATAGCTACCAATTTCGCTTGAAACACAGTAGCATATTGTCCTAAACATTGCTGTATGATGATATGACTATCAGTGCTAGTAATTATTGCAGAACATCCTGCTAAATTGTCCATTTTCGACCCGTCTGTATAACAGACCAGTCTCTGGTTTGAAGGTTGAAGAATGACAGGTTTTTCTGTGTCAAGTACAGTAAAATTTTTACCCATGATGGCAGTTAAGGGAGTTGAGTCCATAAGGAATTCCAACTCAGGCTATTGTTTCAAAATATTTGCAATTAGATCAACATGCGTTAATCTTTTAAGGCTCCCTCTCCCATACCAGGGCAGCCATTTTCCAGTACAGCGCAATCGATGTGCTGTTGAAATAGCGGTTTTGGTAAGCAATATATCTATAGGCTCAATACTTACTATACATTCTAACGCTGCAGAGGGTGAACTATGCATTGCACTAGTAGTCATTAAACAGGCTAGTCGTTGAACACTAGCCAAAGTTGATATTCTAGATTTGTTGTGAACAGCCGTTAACCACGAACAAGCTGCGTAAGATAAAGTTTGTCTGACTCTAGCTGTATATAGCCACAAGGTGATTTTTGGGGAAAGACCCCACATTTGGCCAACAGCTCTTTTACATTGCATAAGAGCTACTTTAGCCTTACCACTTTTAACATTACAGTGGGTACCCCAAGTCAGTCCACTAGCCAAATGAACACCTAGGTACCGCACATTGTTGATAAATGCAATATTTTTACCTCTTAATCTAAGAGGTTTCATTTTGGGTTTTTTATGCCGTGTATGAAATATAATAATTTCGATTTTGTCAGAGTGGATGGAAAGATCCCGCTGACTGCACCAATTTTCGATGATATTAAGAGTTCTTTGCCCTAAAGCTCTCATGGTATCTTCGTCTATGCCAGCTTGAAGAAGGCCAAGATCATCTGCAAATGCTTGTCTGTAGATTGAACCGACGTTGGACAGCTTCTCTAAGAGCTCATGGATGACTAGATTCCATAATAATGGCGATAGTACCCCCCTTGAGGGCATCCTCTTTCAACGCTTACTGTACGATCCCTTAACATTCGTTCTATCCAACGAATGATGGCTAAATTTATTCTCTCTCTCTTTCTAAAGCTAGATGAATTGATTCAAAAGTGGCATGACTAAATGCCCCCTCGATATCAAGGAAAATGCCAAGAGCCATTTGATTACTTTTGAGGGCACATTCCTTTCGAGCAATATATTGATGAAGAGCAGCATCCGTGGAAATACCACGTAAATATGCAAACTGTCCTGCGTCCTTCATTTTGTTTTCAAGCTCTGGAGTTTTGATACTCCAGTCAATATGACATTGAAGTATTTTCATACAAGTAGAGATAAGTGATATTGTGGCTAACTCGTGGTCTCCACGAGTTAGCTTTTTGATAGCTACTCTTGGCTGGCTTTGATATGAAGATTACTTTAGTTTGTCTCCAAGCTTTAGGTATGTACCCAAAACCGAGACTGGCTTTAAGAATGTTGTACAGATGTGGAGTTAATTCTTTCCTAGCCATTTGAAGCATGACTGGCAGAATTCCATCGCAGCTACCAGCTTTGTACAGCCCAAAAGAGCTAACAGCCCTTTGGACTTTCTCTAAGGTCATTAACTCTGCAATAGAGCTATTAGCACAGATGCTATAGTCTGGTATAGTATAAATTAGTTTGTGATCATTGGGAAAATGAGTTTTTAGAAGGTATGACAATAATTCGTCCATGTCCGAAGTATAGTTGCCATCAGCGCTTTCTAATGGACCAAGTTTCCTGCTTCGATCTTTCACAAGAATTTTTTCAAACTTTGATGCTTGTTGAGTTTCTTCGATTTTATTGCAAAAGGTTCTCCATAAATCCCTTTTCGCTTTTCTCAAGGTGCTGTAAAATAGGATGCGAATGTTTCTTAACTCTGCTTTCGACTCTGAGGTTCTTTTGGATTTGTGCTTCCTAAGAGCTACTTTCAATTTTTTCCTAAGACTAGTTAGATCTTGATTCCACCAAGGAGAAAGTTTGCCACCACTCCTAATGGTCTTCAGTGGGCAAGCTTTATGAAAGGCGTCAATGATAATTTTATTGACCCTATTGACTTGTTCATCAAGTTGATCAACAGTTGAAATCAACAGGAGTACAACATAATTTTGTTAAGCTTTTCTTGACCGTTCTGCTATAAAAGGACCAGTCAGCTTTTTTTGGATTTCTAAATTGAATTCGCGTAGGGCTTTTGATTTCTAATTCATAATAAATATACATATGATCGGAGAGTGTGATATCATTCTCAACCCTCCAGTTGTGGATGTACTGTAAAAGGTATTCAGAACAAACTGTGATGTCTAGAACTTCCTCTCTGCCCATGCCATCACGATGGTTTATGCCCTTGATTAAGTATTTCAAGGTTAGAGCCTACTATAAAATCAAGTAGGCTTTCGCCTCGTGCATTAGTATTTGTGCTACCCCATACTGTGTTGTGAGCATTGACATCCCCAGCAAATTGTATGGGTAAAGAATTTTGGTTGCAAAAGTTGACCAACCTATCTACTTCTTTTGAAATGGGATTTTTTTCTTTGTCTGGTAAGTATGCTGATGTCAGAACGATTGTTAGTTGATGTAACAATGCATGCCCTTGGGTTTTCAGGACCCTCACATGCATGTACTTTTCCTTTTCGTGACAGGTCACAGACCTTTCCCTTGTAGGCATATGGTTCTTGAATGTAAATAACGAAATTGTTTCCCAAACAACGATTACTGACAAGAGCAGTAGCAGCTTTACAATGCTGCAAATTGACCTGCAAAAATCTGAGCTTACAAGAAGAGCCTTCCCCTGAATCTCTAATATTGTTATTGATTGCCGCCGCACTATGTTCAATAGTCGGCGTATTTCCCTGATCTATACTGCAAGGCATATAAAATCAATTTTTATATGCCTTCATACTGTAGGTAGGCGGTTCACTTACTTTTATTTTAATGGCTATTAAATCCCTGTCCCAAAAGTCCTTTAGTGGCCAGGTAACCAAATTTGGGGAAGTGACATTGCATGCCCGTGGATTCTGTGGCCCATCAAAGGCATGCAATTTTCCCTTCCGATTCAGTCCCCTCACCCTACCTCTATAGACATATGGTCCCTGGATTAGTATAACGTATGATTGTCCCAGCTCTTCCCTCAACAAGAGTGAAGTGGCCGCTTGACAATGTTGTAGATTTATTTGAAGAAAATTGACATCACTGGAGTCGGTGGCTTGTTTCCTTTTAGGCTTGTCTGTCATCAGAAGACATCCCAAACCTTCCTCCTACCACCAAACTCCAATATATGCCATATCCTTTGTTGAATAATTTTTGTGTTTGCCGCCTCAGAAGTTTAACTTCCGACGGTAGCCTCTGTTTATTTTTGGTTGTTCGGAAGCAATGTTCATATGCGCAGTACTGAAACATACTCGCGATTCTTACTCCAGCAAGAAGACGAATTCCTCTAAGTAGTGGCATGCCGTTTCATAGTGTGAGGCTTCTCTAGTCGTCGCATTGAGTTTAAAACACGCGCTAATAGCCCCACGCTTATGTAGTTTTTAACTATTACCTGCCGCCGCCAATCTTTGTCATTCGGCATCCACCCCCCACTGCCATAAGCAGGCAGCCCCCACCACAATCAGTAAAGAGAGGCCGACCCCCGTCCACAACACGTCTGCCGAAACCTCCTGATCCCAACTGCTGGCGGCCGCCTCGGAATTTTTTGACGTCGGTGTATACCTACCAGCCGCCTTCTGGTTTTCGAATTCGGTTTAAGGTTCACCAGTTTCCTGCAAACAAAGACAATATTAAGCTTATATTGCATTTGTATTTTAGGCTTTACGCCTGTCTCCTTTAGGTTGACTTGAGGCAGACATTGATCGGTCTTCCTCAAATTGTCAGCCCAAGGCAATTTTCTTTTGAAATCCATCATAACAACGTGACATGGATTGCCTGTTGCCATTCGTAAAAATTTATTCATAATAATATTAGTAAAAAGTTAATGTTAGTTCCTCTTCACAGCTCCTAGAAGGCCCCCAACATTGAAAATGAGTTTCATCCAGAGACTCTGAAGAGTTACCCGTTGTTGCTCCGCATTGGATATTTTGAGCAGATCGAAAAATTCTTGCTCTATCCACATTTTGTAAATATAGCCCCCAGCCGAGCGGGGTCCAATTACCCAACGTGGTTTTCTGACCAGCGTGTAGCCAAAAGGCAAGGCCCTGGCACAGATACCCGCTTTCATTTATTGATATTCCCAAATATCAGATTCAGGTTCGGTGCATTGTCTGGTCTGGGTGCCCAAGTTGTGTAAAATTCACAATTTGCCCTTGGTTCCCCAGCCCTTCAGCAAGCCGCCCCTGAAATTCTCCATTTGGTCAATGACCTAAATCCAGGGTGGGGACAGAACAGAACAGAACAGTTGTGATCTAACATCTGTGGTCAAAAAATTCATTTTTTAGCATTTCAGGGCCTGTGTGAAATAAATTCCTTTTTCTTGGACTTCGGGAAGGCAGGGGCTTCAGCTTGTAAAGCACATCTCTCAATACGTCCTTGTAATGGACGGCACTATTTTCATTTGCGGCATTTACGGTACACTTGCATTAGCAAGTATAGAGGTCGTATTCAGTCCTGTATTAAAAGGTTTCGATGATAAAACAATAATAAGAATGAATATGAATATGTCGGTCACACACAACTCACAATGCTACAAACTAAAACTACGTTTGTTTAGCTTTAGTTGTTGAGTTGGTGCAGACACACATTCCACCGTATTACAACCAATAATGCACATGAAAACCAGGGTTGTGGGTCGGGTTTTTTATGGGTTGGGGTTTATTGAGTTTTTTGGCAAAAAACTCACCCCGCTTTACTTAAAAAACATGGCGCACCTTAAGGTATCAAAAGCGCAATATGCATTTTCAGATTGGTAGTGAAAATGCGCAATATGCATTTTCAGATTGGTAGTGAAAATGCGCAATATGCATTTTCAGCTTGGTAGTGAAAATGCGCAATATGCATTTTCAGCTTGGTAGTGAAAATGCGCAATATGCATCGGCGGCAATTTTACAGGAGAGAGCATGAGACACAAGTGAGACAACATGTTTGGGTGGAAAAAGTGATTTTACAAATTCACTAGCTCTGCTATTTGAACCAAATAAAATTTAAAATTTGATCATCGTATATATAATTTTATGCTTTCTCATTTTATCGTAAAATCTCGCTGTGCTCCGTATATGCATATTGCGCATTTTCACTACCAACCTGAAAATGCATATTCCGCATTTTCACTACCAATCTGAAAATGCATATTGCGCGTTTGATACCTTAAGGTGCGATGGGGTTTATTGGGTTTTTTACAAAACATACAATAATTTCCACTAAAGATCTATCTATATAAGCAAAACATACTAACTTTGTCATATTTCTAATCGAAAATGTAAACTAATATGCATAATCAGGTGGAAACAAAATAATATAGTAGATTTTTTTATACTTAAATACTTGCAGTAATTCTGTATAGTGAATCACGTGAATATATAGAAATCACGATCATGATGTCTTTATATTATTTTATGTATATTTTAATCGCTGTGAAGATATTGGTTTATATAATTAACTTTTACTTACGAATCGCCAATGAATGCTTTGGTGTACATAAGTGGAAACATTATTATACTGAGTTTTAATTAATCACTTGCATATTCATTACTGTACTGCTTTAAGCTCCACATTAATAAAGGAATTTATTAAAGTCAATGTAATCAGTAATATATAATAATGCATAGTTTTTCACTAGTTGTTATCATATCAAACAGTATAATAACTAATATAGGCTTTTACGAAAAATACTGCCTGTTAACTGTACTAACACGTTAAAAATTAAAATTTTATGCCTTAATTTTTGATTTTATAGACGTAAATAATGGTAGTTTTAGGATTACATGGTTGTTTTCAGCTGTAGTTTTCCTATATACTATAGTATAGGCTTGTATTTAGGCCTATAATTATATAAAAAACCCTTAAACCCAAAAAACCCAAAAAAACCTGGGGTCGAGGGTTTTTTCCTAAAAAATCCGGGTTTTTCGATACCTTGATGACAACACTAATGCGCTATATATTGAGATGAAATACCCTTTACTAAGTCTGATTTTTGCAACTTCAAGGTGTACAGAACGAAATTTTTTTTAGAAATTAAGATGCTCCTAAACAGAAAATAGCATACATCTGGGAGTTGAAAAATTAAGTTAAGGAATACTTAATTCACTTGTGCTGTAATTATGAAAGCATACTGTCGTCAAGTCTTTTTTTCAATCGTATTTCAATCCCATGTATATCAATTGGTGATGTGTTCGCCGTTTAGATTGCAATATCTTCTAAACCAGAGGTTGCATACACTTAATTTTTGGTTAATTCTAATCCCAATAACATTTTCTACGTGGGCAAAAAGTTTAAGGGTCCTAAGTTAATGCCATCATATAGAAAAAATGGGGCCAAGTGAGTCCTATTCCAGTTACCCTAAGTAAGTAAGTAAGTAAGGTCTCTAAGTAAGGTTAGTAAGTAAGAGGTTGCATATTTTAAAAATCGGGCCATAAAATACACAAGGTATACCAGCCAACCAGACTGAAGGGAATATATTTTTATTTTTCCCACAAGTGTTCAATTCCACCTTTCTAAAAAATTATTTGAAGCGAAAAAAGAAATTAAAAAACTTAAGATCTTACACCAACTTCCAGAATGTGTATACTATGTTCTGTTCCAAATGCTGAGCAACTAAGGGCTAGGAAGGCCCTCATTCGCCAATGGCTGAAAGATTTGTTTTGGATACTTGTGGCTTAATGATTTACTTACTAAATTGATATACTATTACTTATTATATAGTATTACCATGATAATGATTACACTAGTAATGATAGACAAAATAAAACTTTCACTATTTTATATAAGTATCACAACTAATTTGTCCATGTACTATTCAGCATTTGCAGGGACTTTTTAAATAATTCCATTAGGACCCATTAATTAATTAAGTCAGCAAAGGACGTTTCAATTGTTTTTAGGGACTTTTAAATTTTTTCAGGGACCCATTAAATATATCCCTAGATATTAAAACTTAATTAATTTCATTCTGCTATACTGAAATTTCATTGTCTAGCATTGAAAAGCCAAAAATATGAAATAGCCTACTTTATGCTCAAAAATATCTATTTTGATTTTATATTAAATTTTATAGTCAAATTTACATTTTTTGAATTCGCATTTATTTTTATTTTGATAGTTAATATTAATCAATTTTGATTTTATTTTGGATTTGATTGTCAATATTAAACAGTTTTGATTTTTTTTGAATATAATAGTCCCTATTAATCTGTTTTGATTTTGTATTGATTATAAATAAATATTAATTGAGTTTGATTTCATTTTGTTTACAACATCATTAATTGTCTATTTCTACCACAATGTGCTTAAGGTCCCCTTTACTCAGGCGAGCTACTCTTATAGCTTGCTCTGGGTTTTTTTTCATTTCCACATTCCTATATATAATCGCAGACTGAGAAAAATTTTCTGTCTGGTAGGGAAAATTTGAATTTTACCGCGTGGATCCAAGGATTTTATTACTAAATAATACCTTTTAAAATCGAGTCGCATATGCTGGGAGCTACTAGTATGAAATAATTTCTGCGTAGTGTTGTGAGTTTGTGAGTGTTGTGGGACGTAGTATAATTGTTGAATAGACACATGTTACAATGCCCTCGTGCTTAACTATTCATCAACCATTTCCCCCTCTATCAGCTGTTCTATTGTTCGTTCCTCATGCGAGGTTAGGAATAGTTACGTGGGCATTGTATTGTAATATATCATGATCATGAGTATAGTATAGACGTAAATTGACGCAAGCGCAATGAATAATTCAATATGTTTTTACCCATGAGAAGGAATTCCTATTTATTTCATTTCTAATTTTCTTGCATACTATCCAATCTCTAGGTTTCAACAACTAGTATTGTATATTTTCCATCGTATAAATTATTAATTTATACCCGTTTTCAAAATCGGAAAGGATGGTAGTTTTTCAACACGAATAAGAAAGTTTATCGCTGGTTATGTAATTTTTAATGCATTGATTTTTTTAGATGTCATCTAGGACTCAAACCAGGTCGGAAGCTGATCCTTACTCAGGTAAACTTATTTAAATTTACACAATTTTTTTCTTCCAATCAGAAAACGACAATTCCATTAACGATAAATTGAACAGGGGTATGCAAAAGTAACTGGGCCATTGTGGATTTAGCCACTACATGGCATTTAGTGTTAGTTTCATGAGTGTTGCACATTGTACATTCTTCTGTTTGCTCTAATTTGCACGTCCATCATTCAAACCTGAAGTATTTGTTTTGTAATCTAGTTTTTGCAATCAGTCTTTTACTTTGTAGTGCAATGTTTGCACGGAGATAAGAATTTCCAGAGATTTTTTCTTCGTTATTGACATACTTATTCTACTACTAAATAAACAAATAGATACATAATACGAAGTAGTTAAAAATCGTATTATTTGCGTTTTGATGATGACGGATTATTTTTAAAAACATTATGCAGTGGCTTAATCCATTGGCATAATAGCATTAAATATCTGCATTATGCTTTTTGAAGTCTGACTACATTCTACATTATGCTTTTTGAAGTCTGACTACATTCTACATTATGCTTTTTGAAGTCTGACTACATTCTACATTTTTACAATTTCCAATTTTCTCTTGCACTAAAAAATACCAAACTGATTTTTATTTTCTGATCCTTAATTGCTTTTGATTTCAAAATTGGATATATGTCTACTAACACGACTCATTTTTGTTACAAGTGGTATAATTCGTATTCAATTTTCTCCCGGCTAAGATTGAAAACATATTAAAGGATGAAATTTACACGAGAATTGAGTTGCTTTATCCGGTGGAAAGTAATAACTCGAACCCGGTTTTTCAAAGTTGAAAACCGGGTTCAAGTTGACTCGAAGCCGGGTTATAACCCAGGTTTTCAACCCGTCAAGAACCCGGGTTGGATGCCCTAATGAAAACTTGTTTTAATATGTTTTTTATGTATCTCTGTTAATTATTCACCGATTTCATTATTTACCATTTTTACATTATATCGTCCCTTAAGGATAGAATAAGCCTGTATCCACTTTCGGATTGGTACAGGAAAAAGCCTAAATCCATTTTTTGTTTGGTACAGGAATAAGCCAAAATCCATTTTTTGGTTGGTACAGGAATAAGCCAAGCCTATCTCCAATTTTCGTTTGGTGCAGGAAATAGCCTATCCTCTTGCAGCATTACGTAAAGTTGTCGGGGCACAGTAAGAATAAACAAGTTGACGAAATGAAGTATTTATTATTTTTATGTTGATACTTGAAATATATCATGCTATAATGTACATAAACATTATAAAATTTTAGCTAGTTACACAATAAAACAAAAACAAAACTTTTAACGACTCAAATTCGGATTTTGATATTGGATAAAACTAAACTGGCTGGAAGGAACTCAAGGAAGAATAAAAGTTCAATATTTCCGCCGCTCATATTAACCATGTATCAATACGCCCCTATTAGCTGCAAGAGGGTAGAGGCTATTTCCTGCACTAAACGAAAGGTGGATTTAGGCTTAACTATTCCTGTACCAAACAAAAAATGGATTTTGGCTTTTTCCTGTGCCAAACAAAAAATGGACATAGGCTTATTCCTGTACCAAACTGAAAGTGGATAGAGGCTTTTTCCATCCTTAAGGGACGATATGCATGTTTACCGTTGTGATAAATATAAAGACTAAAAAGTTAACCAATTTTGTACACTGGTGCATATATTGGACATTTGATACCTTAAAGGAAGAAATATTACACTGAGAAAGCTTGGTGGAAGTAAGAAGCGTCCTGTCACCCAATTATTAGGTCATCGGTCACAGAGAAGCTGCCATCTATGATTTGTTTAAATGAAGAAAAGATATTTATTTTGAAATGGAGTCTCTCTTTTTCACTTTTTACGGCCTAGGGTTTATGGAAGGGCTCGTATATCTTAGTTTTACATTTTACTTATGTCCGGTCTGTAAATTACATAATAATAAAGCTGGTGTATTGTATGCTTGCTTTAGTTGAGGAGTGAAAGCATAAAGAGATTAAAACTCGCCATTTTAACCTCCACCTCAATCACTTTACCTCCGACTTATTCCAACTCCACCTCACTCACTCTAACTCCACTTCACTACCATCTAACTCCTCCACCCACTACCATCTCACTCCTCCACCCACTACCATCTCACTCCTCCACCCACCTCCATCTCACTCCTCAACGACCACCTTTGCAACCACTGCCTTACTTCAACCATAAGTGTAGCTGCCAAAATAGTTTTAAGTTCCAAAAAATGTTGCCACCAAAAATCAATCAAAAACCACCAAAAATTATATAATCGTAGACTGAGAAAAATTTACCCATCTATACATATATGTATGGTAGCTGGTAGGCAGATTTGAATTTTACCGCGTTCATCCAAGGGGGCATTATTATTACTATAATACCTTTCGAAATCAAGTCGGCAATGCTGGGGACTAGTAATTTTTAAGTTTGAAAAAGTGTAACCGCTAAAAACGATTTACAAGCGTAAAAAAGTGTAGCCGAAATAAAAGTTACCGTCAAAAATAAATTAACCCTTCAGATCCTAGAGTGTCCATATGGACACGGCGCGCTTAGACATATTTTCCTTAGGCAAACTAAATTAAATTTATGTCTGGCACCCAGTAGAAACTAGAGGGTATATTTATGAATATTTTTGGTATAAATTTTTTTTTCCATATTGCTTATTTTTGAAAAAAATTACTGTTGACTACAATGACTTGCACCAAAATGGATTTTACAAAAAGGTATTTTTTTCGAATTGCTTTTTGAAATAGTTAGCCTCCGTATAATACATAAAAACTTTTCAGACTTTCTCTTTGTTAGTCATAGAATATTTTAAGGTCAAATTTGGACATATTGTGGATTGACATTGTGACCTGACATGACATAATACCCTTAGGTGTCCATATGGACACACTAGGCCTTTACGAAGTCTCACTGCTGTTATTAGAACACCAAGTGTGAGTAAAGCCATGTGAATAATTTAGACAATTATATATTGAGTTAGGGCGAATATACTTATATTTAAAGCATATATGCTTATATAAAGGGCGTATATGCTTATATATAGGGTGTATATGGTTATATATAGGGCGTATGTGCTTATATAATGAGCGTATATGCTTATATATAGGGCGTATATGCTTACATGTAGGGCGTATATGCTTACATATAGGGCGTATATGGTTCAATATAGGGCGTATATGCTTACATATAGGGCGTATATGCTTACATATAGGGCGTATATGCTTACATATAGGGCGTATATGCTTACATGTAGGGAGTATATACTTACATGTAGGGCGTATATGCTTACATGTAGGGAGTATATACTTACATATAGGGCGTATATGCTTACATATAGGGCGTATATGGTTCAATATAGGGCGCATATGCTTACATATAGGGCGTATATGCTTACATATAGGGCGTATATGCTTACATATAGGGCGTATATGCTTACATATAGGGCGTATATGCTTATATAATGAGCGTATATGCTTATATATAGGGCGTATATGCTTATATATAGGGCGTATATTCTTATATATAGGGCGTATATGCTTATATAAAGGGTGTATATGCTTATATATAGGGCTTTAATGCTTATATATAGGGCTTATACGCTTACATATAGAGTTTATTTGCTTATATATGGGGCTTATAGGCTTATATATAGGGTATATATGCTTTTTTATGGGGCCTATACGCTTATATATAGGGCTTATACGCTTATATATAGGGCTTATACGCTTACATATAGAGTTTATTTGCTTATATATAGGGCTTAAATGCTTATATATAGGGCTTATACGCTTATATATAGGGCTTATATGCTTATATGTGGGGCTTATAGGCTTATATATAGGGTATATATGCTTTTTTATGGGGCCTATACGCTTATATATAGGGCTTATACGCTTATATATAGGGCTTATACGCTTACATATAAAGTTTATTTGCTTATATATAGGGCTAATATGCTTTTATATATGGCTTATATGCTTTTATATAAGGCTTATATGCTTTTATATATGGCTTATATGCTTTTATATAAGGCTTATATGCTTTTATATATGGCTAATATGCTTTTATATAGGACTTATATGCTTTTATATAGGGCGTATATGCTTATATATGGACCCTATATGCTTATATATAGAACTTATATGTATATATCTAGGGCTTATATATTTATATATAGAATGTATATGCTTATATATAGAGCGTAAATGCTTATATATAGAGCGTATATGCTTATATATAGAGCGTATATGCATATATATAGCGTATATATGCTTATATATAGGGCCTATATGCTTATATATAAACCATATTAGGTTATTTATTTAGCGAATGTGCTGATATATTAGATGTAGGTTTTCGTTCTGTTAGCCGCAGCCCAACCAAGTGTTTCGTTATTATTTAGCAACCAAAAGACCTAGCGTGTCCATATGGACACATGAAATTTCTCTGTGACCTTTGACCCGACACGCGCAAAAATTATAATTTATCATGGCTTTTGCATCCTTAACACCTGACTAAAATTTGAAAACGATTTGCCAAAAAAAAATAATTCAGGCTCTGAAGGGTTAAGACTTTAGTAGCCGCCATGACCACGATCCACTGTCACGCCAACCGAATATTTGCATAAACATTATTTAATAGATAATTACAAATTGCAAAACTTAAATGGAGGGGTGTAAATTTATAACAATATTAGATTTGGCTCGTGCCACATTCTGAGCTCAAGCAAAAATTATAATTTTATGTGCTGGTGCAAAAATCCTTTTTCTCTGGTAACCTGAAAAAATTCCTGCTGGTCAAAACAAATCGTTCATTTTAGGACATCATGAAGTCTAAATAATAAACCACTAGAACCACTGGCGTATTCAAAAGTCCATTTTGGAAAGCGAATAATGTTATGTCAGGCAGAAATTATTGGAAATGTATAAAAAAAAACATGACATAGTTGAGTGAAATCATTTAAGTCTTCGAATGACTTATGATATGAAAATAAAACGATTTGAAGGGAAAAATTAATTTCCCCCCCTCCTCAGAAGCAGGGGTCCCAAAGATTAAATTTTTTAGAATTAAAAAAATAACTACTGAACCTTTACCAAAATTAAGTAATACCTTTGTTTAGACGTGGTTTTAAAACAGTTTTGAAATTTCGACTTTTACTGTCCCAAAATTGCATATGAAATATTGGATTTGTGTTTTGAAGAAAATACAAGTGTTTTCATGAAATTCTGCCGGAGTCAAATCAAAGAAGATTCGTAATGTCAACATCCTAGCATATAAAGCTGACCCATGACCCCAAATGGGGTCACATGCTTTTATAAAAAAGAATTTTTCGAAATTTCATATGCATTTTTAAAGCAGTAAAAGTCGAAATTCCGAAACTGTTTTAAAACCAAGTTTAGACAAAAATATTTTTTAAATTTTGGTAAAGTATTCATTAAGTTTGGCTCGTCGTTAATTTTGAATTAATCCTAAAATATTTAGCCAAACCATACGAAAATATATAACCTATAAATATATAATCATATATCCATTTTTATTAAAGTATGTTATGTAGTAAGCATTCTTTCCTGATTTTATAAGGTTAGCTAGATCTGCCTGTTGGTATTTGTTTTTGATTTGGTTAACTATTTGTAATATATTGCGTTTAATTATGTGATGGTTTTGTGTGTCAAAATAGCTTTGTAGTCCTAGTTCCTGAAGGCCTTCTTTCAGTTGGGATGCCCAGTTTGTGTGAGTGACTAGTATTTATTTGGCAGATCGTTTCGTAACATATTTTTGGGTATCTGGTATCAGGCATCTTGAGAAGCTTGCACCAGAAGTTGAGTATGTGTTTCCAAATATTTGTTGCGATCGTTGTAATTCCGCATTCTAGTCTAACTAAGTAACCAGCTGTGATTGTGTCCAAGCTAAGGAATCTTTTGTAGAAAGTTTGAGTTAATTCTATGAGTTTCATATAGCGTAGGCTCCAAACTTCGCGATTATAAAAGGCGATTGAGGCAATAGTTGCCTCGTAGAGTTTTTGGGCTGCCTTGAAGGAGTTTATTTGGCCATTTCTTAATACATTCCAAAGACTATAGATTGCTTTTGTTGCCTTTTCTTTTCGGTCTAATGCTGCTTTTTTGAAAGTCATACCTGGGGTAGCTCTAGAGGTTGGCCTTCGTAGTCAAATTTTGTGTTTTTCTTAAGTCTTCCGCCTTTTCTGAAAACCATTACTTTTGTTTTTTCTTTATTTGCCTCTAGTTCAAGTTTTTTGAAATATTTGGCTAGTAGCTTTATTTTTATCTGTAATGCTTTTTGTGAGTCTGCTAGAATTATTGTGTCGTCTGCGTAAAGCAGGATGTGTAGTATTTCCCCCCCACCTATTTTTATACCTCCCACGTTTTCTTTATTTAGATAGTCCTCTATATCCGAGATAAATAAGCTAAATAGGAGTGGGCTGAGGGGGTCTCCTTGGGCAAGGCCTTCCGTGATTTCTATTTTTCTAGTGTGTGTTGCCATTGTCTAATCTTATAGTTGTGTAAGCGTTGCTATATATTGATTGTAAGATTCTAACGATTTTAGTACTCATACCTAGTTGAAATAGTTTATTCCATAGGAGTTCGTGTTTCACTGAAGGGAACGCACGTTTAAAATCAATGAAAAGGGCGTAAACTTTGCTTCGTTTTGCTTTAGTACCTATATGTAATGCCGCTTGGAGTGTGAAGATGTGGTCAGTGCAGCTTCGTCCTTTTGTAAATCCGGCTTGTGCTTCCAGTATGATTTTATTCTGGTTTCCCCAGTTCGTGAGTAATGCTTCTAGGATGCTGGTAAAAATTTTCATCGATGTATTGGCTAGTGCTATGGGTCTGTAGTTGTTAGGGTCTTCAGGGTCTCTTTTCTTGTAGAACATAACTGTTTCGATATCGGCCCACTGGTTTGGGGATTCTTGCCTTTGCATTATTATGTTGAATATTTCTTGTAGTGTGTGTAGGCAGTTGTCATCTAGATTCTTATAGAATTCATTTGTTATCTGGTCAGGCCCTGGGGCTTTTCCGTTTTTTAGTTTTTTAATAGCTGTTTTTATTTCCTTTCAAAGAGATATCCGCATCTACTCTCTCCTGTCGTACATCTGTGTATTGAGTTGTATGTATAGACCTTAGTGGGAGCATTTTATTATAGTATTGTATCCAGTTTTCTTCACTCACTTGCATTTGCGAAGCGTTTCTTGTTTTTAATGATTTGTATGCATTCCAAAATTCAATTGGATTTTTTGTATTGTTTATTTGCTCTTGTCTTTTGTCTATGTATTCCTTTCGTTTGCGCTTTTTAATGTTGTCGTAATCTCTTTTTGAGCGGGTATAGGGTAATCTCTCGACGTCTTGCCAGTTGGCTAATTTAGCTAGGATAAGGGAAATATCGACTTGCTTTCTAGCTGTCTTAAATTTTTTATCATACCACGGTTTATTATTATGCTGGCGTTTTTTTCGGTACATGTGAAGGTCTTCTTCAGTTTGTAGTATGCATTTATTGAAGTCAGCTATTTCTGAGAGGGGTCGGTCTACTGAGTTTCTCCGAATAAAGCATATATACTAATTTGAATAAAGCAAATATAACTAGGAAGTGGTGGGATAAGAATTAAATTTATCTATTTCGGATTTATATTCAATTTTACAGTCAAATGGTATTAATCGAACTCCTATTCATTATGATAGACACATTACTTTGATTTCATTAAGATTGTTATAGTGAATAATAATCTACTTTGTCTTTGTTTCGAATTTGATGGTCAATATTATTAATCTAATTTAATTTTCTTTGATTTTATAGTCAACAATAATAGTTCTCTGTGGATTTTATTAATTAATGTACTTTTATTTTCAATTTCTACTGATTTTGATATTTAATATCAATCTATTTACAATTTCTTAGCAAATTCGACTTTCTCTTAATAATATTGATGTAATTTTACTTTGTATCCATATTAATAGTCAATAATAATCTATATTCAATTTATTAACACTTTTCGACTTCCTTCATTCTGGTACCCTATACGTACACTTTTCACTGATTTTTCATTGAAATATTCGAAGTGAAATAGGTACAAATATTGAATTTGAAAAATGTGAAATTGCCCTGTCAATCTGTAGAGACACGAAAGAGGTGTGCGATTTTGCGTTGTTTAGCTATAGAAAAGGAGATTTAAACAAAGTCTGATAATTTTAAAACGGCCATTCATTTTACTTTGCTTTCGGATGTATCACATTATAAGTCAAAACGAAAGGTTTTGCCCAAGGACGGGAGTAAACATAAAGGTAAATGTATAGAAAAATTGCAAAATGACTAATGCACGGTGTGCAGAAGTTATTGAAGCCTAGACCTAAAACTTAATGGTCAAAATAGAAATGAGGCTGGTAATATTAGCAAAAAATATATTTTTCAATTATCTAATTATCATCTGACCGCCATTCGAAATAAGCTAGATTCCATTGTGTGAATTTATTCACATTGTTGTTACCGCCAGGGTTTATTGACGGCTTGACGGGCTCGTTTATTAAAAGTCTACTGTTGATGACTAATTGCCTTAGTACCAGCATGCCGGAGTTGCACCTCGATACGCTCTTTGATTGGCTGAAATTTTTTGAAATCCAGCCTTCTGATTGGCTATTGCTATAACGAATATTTTATAGATTCCCCAAATGGGGACATGTTAGTAAAATTTTGCAACTATTACAAAATACGATACAACTCATAACATATCCTACACAGAATGCACCCAAAGGCTTTTCCAGGCGAAAAGTACAACGGAATCATATTATTATGAATCATCACACTAGTAAATAAACATTCGTTTTTCAATCCAATACGACTTTAAACAACGAGTGCACATTCGGTATTATTTTACTTTTCGAGCTACAACGTGGTATAAACGGAGTCATATTATTATTATGAAACCGGAATCTCATTTCAGCATCTGCACCTGCTGAAACGAGATTTTGTTCAGTTCCAGCACTCGCTGAAAATAGACCAAATCTCCTTTCAGCACCCTGCTGAAACGAGACAGAGATAATTACAGCACCTTCTGAGACTAGACCATTCTCGTTTCAGCACCTATTTTTAAATGATTATAATCATACCTCACTATTAATATATCATAAATGATTGTGAATCATAATTAATTACTATAAAAATTATAAATGCATCTTAATCATCATAAATGCATCTTCATCGTCCTATGTGAATCTTAATAATTATATACGCATCTTAATCATCATATCGTCCCTTAAGGAACCAAATAGCCTATCTCCATTTTTCGTTTTGTGGACGAAATAGCCTATCTCCATTTTTCGTTTTGTGGACGAAATAGCCTATCTCCATTTTTCGTTTTGTGGAAGAAATAGCCTATCTCCATTTTTCGTTTTGTGGACGAAATAGCCTATCTCCATTTTTCGTTTTGTGGACGAAATAGCCTATCTCCATTTTTCGTTTTGTGGACGAAATAGCCTATCTCCATTTTTCGTTTTGTGGACGAAATAGCCTATCTCCATTTTTCGTTTTGTGGACGAAATAGCCTATCTCCATTTTTCGTTTTGTGGACGAAATAGCCTATCTCCATTTTTCGTTTTGTGGACGAAATAGCCTATCTCCATTTTTCGTTTTGTGGACGAAATAGCCTACCTCCATTTTTCGTTTTGTGGACGAAATAGCCTACCTCCATTTTTCGTTTTGTGGACGAAATAGCCTATCTCCATTTTTCGTTTTGTGGACGAAATAGCCTATCTCCATTTTTCGTTTTGTGGACGAAATAGCCTATCTCCATTTTTCGTTTTGTGGACGAAATAGCCTATCTCCATTTTTCGTTTTGTGGACGAAATAGCCTATCACCAAACGAAAATTGGATATAGGCTTATTCGTCCACCAAACAAAAAATGAATATAGGCTTATTCGTCCACCAAACAAAAAATGGATATAGGCTTATTCGTCCACCAAACTGAAAGTGGATAGAGGCTTTTTCGATCCTTAAGGGACGGTATGATGTTTTATTATCATTTAAAAATAGGTGCTGAACCGAGAATGGTCTAGTCTCAGCATGTGCTGTATTTATCTCTGTCTCGTTTCAGCAGGGTGCTGAATGGAGATTTGGTCTATTTTCAGCAGGTGCTGGAACTGAACAAAATCTCGTTTCAGCATCTGCACCTGCTGAAACGAGATTCCGGTTATTATGAATCATTTACCAACTAAACAACACAAGTAAGAATTTTACTTCTGTGCAAATTAATTAAAACTATGAGATGGAAATTATTTAATGACTTATCTACAAATATACTAAGTGTCTGCGATTCACAAAAGACCCAAAATGCACACATAATTACTGTTCTACATTTATTATAGCAGATAGCTAGATCAATTACACTGAAATGAAGACAATTTTTTATGCCGAATTAGCAGACTAAACTTTAACCATGACGGATGCCCCTTGCCATTAATATTACAATCACAGAAATAAATTAGAGTAATTATATATAAGACCTATAATTTGGCATTGAGACCTAATATTGTACCATTCTGTAATAAATAAAAGTAAAATACTGATAGAACCAACAAACGACAGGTATTTTTCAATATAAATTAACTAAGAATAAACGATATTTAAACATTCTCAGCATTTTCTGGTAAGATGCGCCCTTTTTTATGCTGGTGATGACGGAGCTTTGAGAAAACTTTGCTTAATTTCCCGAAAAAAGAAACCTTAATTAGCTCGCAAAGTAAAAGAATACCGAATGTGCACTCATTGTTTAAAGTCGTATTGCAAAACGAATGTTTACTTACTAGTGTGAGCAAATGATTCATAATAATAATAATATGACTCCGTTGGTACTCCGTTGTAGCTCGAAAAGTATAAAAATACCGAATGTGCACTCGTTGTTTAAAGTCGTATTGTAAAACGAATGTTGATTTACTAGTGTGAGCAAATGATTCATAATAATATGATTCCGTTGTACTTTTCGCCTGGAAAAGCCTTTGGGTGCATTCTGTGTAGGATATGTTATGAGTTGTATCGTATTTTGTAATAGTTGCAAAATTTTACTAAGATGTCCCCATTTGGGGAATCTATAAAATATTCGTTATAGCAATAGCCAATCAGAAGGCTGGATTTCAAAAAATTTCAGCCAATCAGAGAGCGTATCGAGGTGCAACTCCGGCATGCTGGTACTAAGGCAATTAGTTATCAACAGTAACTGAGAAAACCTAAACTCACTAAATCTCATTTTAGTTTTTCTTGAAAACTTAAATATCTTAAGATGTTTAGTACTACTGTTGGTTTTTATGTTTAAGGGCATTGCAGAATCGCGGAACCAATGGATACTGGTGACAGTCTTACATTTGATTACATGTTTTCATACACTAAAATAATAAATTTTTAAATAAAACGTAAATATTAAAAAATTAATGTATTAAACAGCAATGGGGATTCAAGGTTATGAAAATTCCTGCTACATAGACACAACTCTTATGGCACTTCTATATACAACCCCAAAAATCTGGAATGAAATAAAATCCTTACCGCCTCTAAGAGAACTAACGGCCCAACAAAATAGAGTTAAGGAATGCATCACTACAATCCAGAAGTATCTATCTGGAGAAGCTCAATGTTGTTCTGCAGAAATAATTTGGGATCTTCGGAAAGCTTTGCACAACTTTAATGACAAAATCTCTGGAGAAATGATGGGTAACGAAGTTATTTAAAGGAGACTTATATCTCGCAAAACCCAGCTTTACGTTTCTCAAATCAATATGAAAAAAGCTAATGCAATAAAACTTACATCAAAATTGTGGCGAATTGTATTTTTAAGAGGAATGGTACACACTAAAACAATTTAGGTAGATTAAAATCAAGTTAGTATTTTAGTCAGCCCTTCAGTTAAAATAACTAGTAAGGTTTACTCAATATGGTTGTGTAAAATCTCTACTCGACATTTGAGTTAAGTTTGCCCAAAGTTGGGTAAAGTTAATCCAAATTGTTAAGTATAATTTGCCCAAACGTTGAATAAAATCAACTGAAATAAAAAAATTTTGAAAAACAATTGCCATATATTGTGTTTTTGCATTCAGGTACAAATCGAACCCGTATTCTTCACATCTCAGAGCTTTACCCTTTGCTATCAATACACTTTGTTATCAAGAAACAGGGATATTCTTCACAACCTTGTGCCGAATACCCTCAAACTTTGAGTTAAAAACCACCTTCTCCAACTAGAGCGCATTATTTACACAAGTGGGTTGTAGAAAGTTTTCACTCAGAACTTAAGTGAAGGTTATCCAATAGCTGAGTAAATGATCACTCCATAGTTGAGTAAAATGTTAATCAACCATTGTTTCCCTTTTAGTGAACTGTTAGCACCTATTGTGTTTTAAGTATGAAAAACTAAAATGTTCCAAAATTACACTTTAGCCTTAGATATTAAGCTTATTGCCTGAATTTAATTATTGCCGTTAACATATGCACTACTTTATCTTACGATGTGCATTGGAATGTAGTTAACTTTAGTACTGGTACTAAAATGTGAGTGTTTAAATTTAACACCTAGTCCACATTAAAACTGAATTCGGTGCATAGCAAATTTCAACACATTCCCATTTACAAGTAAAGAAAGACTAGTACAGCCAAAAACAGACCCTCTTTCAACATAGGTAGGTCATAAGTGGTGATGTCGTAAGTAACTGGAATTGTAGTATGAAGGTAGGAGTTGAGTCTCTGCCCTGTGTCCACTTTCTTTGTTCAATTTGTGATATATGAGTCCCAAAAAGAATTCTGTGATTAGGTGAGTTTTTTTACTTTTATAAAAGACAAATTGACCGAAATTTATTGGTAGCTGAGATTCGTGAGCTTAAAAGTTGTTTTCTCCGAATTTTGACCTAGTCAAACTCTGCGGTGGGACACTTTTATCAGCATTTTATTTATTGAAAAAATCTTAAGATTAAATGCCCTAAGTCATTGAAATATTGTAGCTGTCGGCATTAGGATAACGCATGTTTAAAAAATAATTAATTTTTAGCGGAAAACTTCAATCCTACTCACATTACTGTTTTGTCACGAACTGATTAAGAAAGTGTAGATAGTGCTCTGGCAAGGCAGTTTTTATACGTTGGCACTTAATTTTAGTACGGATGCGTATTGTGTATTTGACTTAAAAGTACATTTGCACTTGCGTCAAATATATACATTTATATAAATAAAATGGGAATTTATCGAAATTAATCAAAACGCATATTGTACTCAATATATATGGCGAATGAAAAAAGGGGTTTTAATAATAGCAGGGATTTATTGTGAGATAATTTACTAATTTTAAATTCTGATTTTGGTACTAATACCGTGACGAGAAATGATAAGTTTGGAACGTTTGTGTGAAATATACTTCATTTATGCTTGATAACAAACATTTTAAATAGTCAATTATTATTAGTAATTTTTCTTCTGTATCGGCGCTATTGTATATACCTTTTCAAATAACTTTATTTTCATTTAAAAACATTTCTCAGCCTTTTCCCTTTACTTTTCGTTCATTTTTAAGTTAAAGTAGTGCAATTCTTGTACTATTTTATGAAAATTTCCTTTTCAAATGGGTGTATGGTAAAATCTCCTACGTGTGGGTACTAAACCGATTAATACAATAAGTTAATTAAAATATGATTCTTTTCTTTGATTCTTTATGCCATTTATATATTGCAGATGTTGATGAATTTATCGCTACGCTATTTGGAAAAGCACTAGCACTCCCTCATTTTATAAGCTATACAGCGGGCACTGGAAATTATTTCCACCAAATATTTATAAATTTTTCAACGCAGATTCAAAAATATGAGGTGGTGAGTAAAATGTTCGCAGACAGTTTGCAAAGCCAATGTCTTCAGTTAGCCAATTATCCTGCTCCGCTTCTGATACTAAAGATGCCAAGATCAAATGGGAAGCTGATTGTATGCAAAGGAATCTATCCCGATCTTAACTTGGACTTGTCAGCATTACTTGCAGGTAATAAAACTCATTGAATATGATTTATTCGATTATTCAAGGGCAATACTGGATTATAAGCACTTATATAATTGAATAAGCACGTGCTAAAAAAACACATTTCAATAACAAACAAATATATAATTTATTAATTTAGTAAGCAACTGATAACTTGATTACTAAGCACCCGAAGGTCACTAATGAGAATAGCATTAATGTGTTTAATGTCTTTGTAATGTGTGCAACAGTGTCTGTACAGCCCGACAGTGCTCGTAATACTAATTGTTTAATACTTTACCAAATAATTAATGAGTAAATACATAAGAGACCATGCAGGCTCGGAACAAAATGTCACAGCCAAAGTTGTTACTTTCAGATTCTAATCTACTTAGTGATATGAAAAAATCAATTTCAGGATTTTTTTTCAAAACCCGCCGTTTTTAAGTTATGGCGGTTTTCCGCCTTATGTCGTTCATCTATGATTCATTTCTAAACTACTTGACCGATTTTCATGAAACCGGCGCCATTCTGCTCGCAAACGCTTTCATCACATGGCCCCTTTTTTAGTTTTTCAATATTTTTTCAAAATTTTGAAAAAAATTTCGAAAAAAAACTTTTTGAACGTTTTCATTAGAACTATTATTAAATGCGATAAAAACGGTAGTTCTGACCAAAAACTCAGTAGTGGATTTCATTCATTAATTTTAATGGCTTTATTTTTGATATATACACCCTAATTATTGAATTTTTGGTCAGAATTAGCGTTTTTATCGCATTTAATAGTAATTCTAATGAAAACGTTCAAAAAAAAATTTTTTCAAAATTTTTCGAAAGATTTTTCAAAATTTTGAAAAAATATTGAAAAACTAAAAAAGGGGCCATGTGATGAAAGCGTTTGCGAGCAGAATGGCGCCGGTTTCATGAAAATCGGTCAAGTAGTTTAGAAATGAATCATAGATGAACGGCATAAGGCGGAAAACCGCCATAACCTAAAAACGGCGGGTTTTCAAAAAAAATCCTGAAATTGTTTTTTTCATATCACTAAGTAGATTTAAATCTGAATGTAACAACTTAGGCTGTGACATTTTGTTCCGAGCCTGCATGGTCTCTTATGTATTTACTCTAATGGAACACAACTCATAAACTAAATAGGAAGAAACAGTTAAACAGGGTACATTTTTTGGTGTTCTAAGAATGCAATATCAAAGTTTGGATCTGGAAAATCATTAATGATATCGGCAACGTAATTGCGTGGATGTTCTTTCTGAGTTTCAATAGATTCATAAGGGTATATAGCCATGAAATGTACTTAAAAGATGTGTACGTTTTCATATTTTGGAAGCGATAGAGAAAGATGCCCATTGTCATTGTACACTCTTCTCGCTGCATGGATAAGTCGAAGTTTTAAGTCATTGTAATCAAATCCTGTTTTCAAAAAGTTAAAGTTTGACCATAAGCAATTCTCAATTTCGGTGTTAATTGTAACCCTTAACTGGCTGTCTATTTGAAGCCTCCGTATGCTATAGGGATCCACAAAACAGAACTCTTATCGTGAGTGAGAGCTACAGAAAGCGCGCAATATACATGTTACGGAATACACGTTGGAGCGATCCTATTCTTCCCCAGCTTAAACGTGAAAAATGCTATCTTCCATGTTTTACATGATGAAAATCTGAAATTTCTATTAAAAATACTGGCTCATTATTGCGAATATTATAGGGATAAAAAATCTTCAATGTTCATCTGTTAATCAGAATTAATTTTTTGGCATAAAATTTGTGTTAAAGTAATCGTCCTACGCCCCGGCATGGTTTGGTCATTAAGTTACGCGCCACGCTTGCGCAAATAAATGGAATCTCTCTATTTATGTGTAAAAGAGATCAAAGGGTATCATCAAATTTTGAGATATTCTTATTTGAAATTCTTTATTTTCTTTGCCACTTGCTAAACTTGAAGTTAGTCTGGCATGAAAGACATCACAATCTTCACTAACATCTGACCTTGGATATCCAAACCCTATGTTATTTTGCCATGTTTTAGGTTGCAATGACTAAAATTCCAAGCTTTGCTTATGAGTAAATACATAAGAGACCATGCAGGCTCGGAACAAAATGTCACAGCCTAAGTTGTTACATTCAGATTTAAATCTACTTAGTGATATGAAAAAAACAATTTCAGGATTTTTTTTGAAAACCCGCCGTTTTTAGGTTATGGCGGTTTTCCGCCTTATGCCGTTCATCTATGATTCATTTCTAAACTACTTGACCGATTTTCATGAAACCGGCGCCATTCTGCTCGCAAACGCTTTCATCACATGGCCCCTTTTTTAGTTTTTCAATATTTTTTCAAAATTTTGAAAAAAATTTCGAAAAAAAACTTTTTGAACGTTTTCATTAGAACTATTATTAAATGCGATAAAAACGGTAGTTCTGACCAAAAACTCAGTAGTGGATTTCATTCATTAATTTTAATGGCTTTATTTTTGATATATACACCCTAATTATTGAATTTTTGGTCAGAATTAGCGTTTTTATCGCATTTAATAGTAATTCTAATGAAAACGTTCAAAAAAAAATTTTTTCAAAATTTTTCGAAAGATTTTTCAAAATTTTGAAAAAATATTGAAAAACTAAAAAAGGGGCCATGTGATGAAAGCGTTTGCGAGCAGAATGGCGCCGGTTTCATGAAAATCGGTCAAGTAGTTTAGAAATGAATCATAGATGAACGGCATAAGGCGGAAAACCGCCATAACCTAAAAACGGCGGGTTTTCAAAAAAAATCCTGAAATTGTTTTTTTCATATCACTAAGTAGATTTAAATCTGAATGTAACAACTTAGGCTGTGACATTTTGTTCCGAGCCTGCATGGTCTCTTATGTATTTACTCTAATGGAACACAACTCATAAACTAAATAGGAAGAAACAGTTAAACAGGGTACATTTTTTGGTGTTCTAAGAATGCAATATCAAAGTTTGGATCTGGAAAATCATTAATGATATCGGCAACGTAATTGCGTGGATGTTCTTTCTGAGTTTCAATAGATTCATAAGGGTATATAGCCATGAAATGTACTTAAAAGATGTGTACGTTTTCATATTTTGGAAGCGATAGAGAAAGATGCCCATTGTCAATGGGCATCTTTCTCTATCGCTTCCAAAATATGAAAACGTACACATCTTTTAAGTACATTTCATGGCTATATACCCTTATGAATCTATTGAAACTCAGAAAGAACATCCACGCAATTACGTTGCCGATATCATTAATGATTTTCCAGATCCAAACTTTGATATTGCATTCTTAGAACACCAAAAAATGTACCCTGTTTAACTGTTTCTTCCTATTTAGTTTATGAGTTGTGTTCCATTAGAGTAAATACATAAGAGACCATGCAGGCTCGGAACAAAATGTCACAGCCTAAGTTGTTACATTCAGATTTAAATCTACTTAGTGATATGAAAAAAACAATTTCAGGATTTTTTTTGAAAACCCGCCGTTTTTAGGTTATGGCGGTTTTCCGCCTTATGCCGTTCATCTATGATTCATTTCTAAACTACTTGACCGATTTTCATGAAACCGGCGCCATTCTGCTCATAAACGCTTTCATCACATGGCCCCTTTTTTAGTTTTTCAATATTTTTTCAAAATTTTGAAAAATCTTTCGAAAAATTTTGAAAAATTTTTTTTGAACGTTTTCATTAGAATTACTATTAAATGCGATAAAAACGCTAATTCTGACCAAAAAATTCAATAATTAGGGTGTATATATCAAAAATAAAGCCATTAAAATTAATGAATGAAATCCACTACTGAGTTTTTGGTCAGAACTACCGTTTTTATCGCATTTAATAATAGTTCTAATGAAAACGTTCAAAAAGTTTTTTTTCGAAATTTTTTCAAAATTTTGAAAAAATATTGAAAAACTAAAAAAGGGGCCATGTGATGAAAGCGTTTGCGAGCAGAATGGCGCCGGTTTCATGAAAATCGGTCAAGTAGTTTAGAAATGAATCATAGATGAACGGCATAAGGCGGAAAACCGCCATAACCTAAAAACGGCGGGTTTTCAAAAAAAATCCTGAAATTGTTTTTTTCATATCACTAAGTAGATTTAAATCTGAATGTAACAACTTAGGCTGTGACATTTTGTTCCGAGCCTGCATGGTCTCTTATGTATTTACTCATAAGCAAAGCTTGGAATTTTAGTCATTGCAACCTAAAACATGGCAAAATAACATAGGGTTTGGATATCCAAGGTCAGATGTTAGTGAAGATTGTGATGTCTTTCATGCCAGACTAACTTCAAGTTTAGCAAGTGGCAAAGAAAATAAAGAATTTCAAATAAGAATATCTCAAAATTTGATGATACCCTTTGATCTCTTTTACACATAAATAGAGAGATTCCATTTATTTGCGCAAGCGTGGCGCGTAACTTAATGACCAAACCATGCCGGGGCGTAGGACGATTACTTTAACACAAATTTTATGCCAAAAAATTAATTCTGATTAACAGATGAACATTGAAGATTTTTTATCCCTATAATATTCGCAATAATGAGCCAGTATTTTTAATAGAAATTTCAGATTTTCATCATGTAAAACATGGAAGATAGCATTTTTCACGTTTAAGCTGGGGAAGAATAGGATCGCTCCAACGTGTATTCCGTAACATGTATATTGCGCGCTTTCTGTAGCTCTCACTCACGATAAGAGTTCTGTTTTGTGGATCCCTATAGCATACGGAGGCTTCAAATAGACAGCCAGTTAAGGGTTACAATTAACACCGAAATTGAGAATTGCTTATGGTCAAACTTTAACTTTTTGAAAACAGGATTTGATTACAATGACTTAAAACTTCGACTTATCCATGCAGCGAGAAGAGTGTACAATGGGCATAGGCGTCGGAACGTAATTTATCAAGGGGGGACAAAATGGCTTCTTCAGAAAGGGGGGCTACCAAAATAATAAAATATTGGTAATACGAAGACATATTCGCGCGAAGCGCGAAAATTTTTTGGATTTTTAACCTTTTTTGACAAAAAAATCGCCTTTTCTGGTGCTTATGTAATTTTAGTTTGGATTTTGGGACATTTTTAGGGGGACATGTCCCTCCTGTTCATATTCTAGGGGGGACATTGTCCCCCCTGTCCCCCCGGTTCCGACGCCTATGTAATGGCCATAGCTTTGCTGCGTGAGAAGAGGTCAGCTAAGATCAGCAGTTTTATAATGATCAGCATCCTGTTTTGTCGCCTTAGAGTGAGATGATAATATTAGTTTATTTCGCATTTTGGTTTGTTTTTCTTATTATTATGCTTATGCTTATCTTATTATAGATTCTTATCTAGATTTACTTGGTTTGCTTCGGTATGCAACTTTGCCTGTGTAGATACTTAATAATGTCGACTCATATTTGTTCTATTTATATGTTATTTGTGTCGTCTATAAGGTCGCACATAAATTTTCTTTTCCTAAGCGCATTCTTAATATGATTGCTCAATATTTTTGCTTCATCGCGATTTTTGTGTATTAAGTTGCCTTGAAATCTCTGTTCTATTTGCTTATGATCTGCTATGTTCATGTTCATTGACCTTGTCATGGGAGATTTAGCCACTACATGGCATTTAGTGTTAGTTTCATGAGTGTTGCACATTGTACATTCTTCTGTTTGCTCTAATTTGCACGTCCATCATTCAAACCTGAAGTATTTGTTTTGTAATCTAGTTTTTGCAATCAGTCTTAACTCAACTACTAAATAAACAAATAGATACATAATACGAAGTAGTTAGAAATCGTATTATTTGCGTTTTGATGATGACGGATTATTTTCAAAAACATTATGCAGTGGCTTAATCCATTGGCATAATAGCATTAAATATCTGCATTATGCTTTTTGAAGTCTGACTACATTCTACATTATGCTTTTTGAAGTCTGACTACATTCTACATTATGCTTTTTGAAGTCTGACTACATTCTACATTTTTACAATTTCCAATTTTCTCTTGCACTAAAAAATACCAAACTGATTTTTATTTTCTGATCCTTAATTGCTTTTGATTTCAAAATTGGATATATGTCTACTAACACGACTCATTTTTGTTACAAGTGGTATAATTCGTATTCAATTTTCTTCCGGCTAAGATTGAAAACATATTAAAGGATGAAATTTACACGAGAATTGAGTTGCTTTATCCGGTGGAAAGTAATAACTCGAACCCGGTTTTTCAAAGTTGAAAACCGGGTTCAAGTTGACTCGAAGCCGGGTTATAACCCAGGTTTTCAACCCGTCAAGAACCCGGGTTGGATGCCCTAATGAAAACTTGTTTTAATATGTTTTTTATGTATCTCTGTTAATTATTCACCGATTTCATTATTTACCATTTTTACATTATATCGTCCCTTAAGGATAGAATAAGCCTGTATCCACTTTCGGATTGGTACAGGAAAAAGCCTAAATCCATTTTTTGTTTGGTACAGGAATAAGCCAAAATCCATTTTTTGGTTGGTACAGGAATAAGCCAAGCCTATCTCCAATTTTCGTTTGGTGCAGGAAATAGCCTATCCTCTTGCAGCATTACGTAAAGTTGTCGGGGCACAGTAAGAATAAACAAGTTGACGAAATGAAGTATTTATTATTTTTATGTTGATACTTGAAATATATCATGCTATAATGTACATAAACATTATAAAATTTTAGCTAGTTACACAATAAAACAAAAACAAAACTTTTAACGACTCAAATTCGGATTTTGATATTGGATAAAACTAAACTGGCTGGAAGGAACTCAAGGAAGAATAAAAGTTCAATATTTCCGCCGCTCATATTAACCATGTATCAATACGCCCCTATTAGCTGCAAGAGGGTAGAGGCTATTTCCTGCACTAAACGAAAGGTGGATTTAGGCTTAACTATTCCTGTACCAAACAAAAAATGGATTTTGGCTTTTCCTGTGCCAAACAAAAAATGGACATAGGCTTATTCCTGTACCAAACTGAAAGTGGATAGAGGCTTTTTCCATCCTTAAGGGACGATATGCATGTTTACCGTTGTGATAAATATAAAGACTAAAAAGTTAACCAATTTTGTACACTGGTGCATATATTGGACATTTGATACCTTAAAGGAAGAAATATTACACTGAGAAAGCTTGGTGGAAGTAAGAAGCGTCCTGTCACCCAATTTTTAGGTCATCGGTCACAGAGAAGCTGCCATCTATGATTTGTTTAAATGAAGAAAAGATATTTATTTTGAAATGGAGTCTCTCTTTTTCACTTTTTACGGCCTAGGGTTTATGGAAGGGCTCGTATATCTTAGTTTTACATTTTACTTATGTCCGGTCTGTAAATTACATAATAATAAAGCTGGTGTATTGTATGCTTGCTTTAGTTGAGGAGTGAAAGCATAAAGAGATTAAAACTCGCCATTTTAACCTCCACCTCAATCACTTTACCTCCGACTTATTCCAACTCCACCTCACTCACTCTAACTCCACTTCACTACCATCTAACTCCTCCACCCACTACCATCTCACTCCTCCACCCACCTCCATCTCACTCCTCCACCCACCTCCATCTCACTCCTCAACGACCACCTTTGCAACCACTGCCTTACTTCAACCATAAGTGTAGCTGCCAAAATAGTTTTAAGTTCCAAAAAATGTTGCCACCAAAAATCAATCAAAAACCACCAAAAATTATATAATCGTAGACTGAGAAAAATTTACCCATCTATACATATATGTATGGTAGCTGGTGGGCAGATTTGAATTTTACCGCGTTCATCCAAGGGGGCATTATTATTACTATAATACCTTTCGAAATCAAGTCGGCAATGCTGGGGACTAGTAATTTTTAAGTTTGAAAAAGTGTAACCGCTAAAAACGATTTACAAGCGTAAAAAAGTGTAGCCGAAATAAAAGTTACCGTCAAAAATAAATTAAGACTTTAGTAGCCGCCATGACCACGATCCACTGTCACGCCAACCGAATATTTGCATAAACATTATTTAATAGATAATTACAAATTGCAAAACTTAAATGGAGGGGTGTAAATTTATAACAATATTAGATTTGGCTCGTGCCACATTCTGAGCTCAAACAAAAATTATAATTTTATGTGCTGGTGCAAAAATCCTTTTTCTCTGGTAACCTGAAAAAATTCCTGCTGGTCAAAACAAATCGTTCATTTTAGGACATCATGAAGTCTAAATAATAAACCACTAGAACCACTGGCGTATTCAAAAGTCCATTTTGGAAAGCGAATAATGTTATGTCAGACAGAAATTATTGGAAATGTATAAAAAAAAACATGACATAGTTGAGTGAAATCATTTAAGTCTTCGAATGACTTATGATATGAAAATAAAACGATTTGAAGGGAAAAATTAATTTCCCCCCTCCTCAGAAGCAGGGGTCCCAAAGATTAAATTTTTTAGAATTAAAAAAATAACTACTGAACCTTTACCAAAATTAAGTAATACCTTTGTTTAGACGTGGTTTTAAAACAGTTTTGAAATTTCGACTTTTACTGTCCCAAAATTGCATATGAAATATTGGATTTGTGTTTTGAAGAAAATACAAGTGTTTTCATGAAATTCTGCCGGAGTCAAATCAAAGAAGATTCGTAATGTCAACATCCTAGCATATAAAGCTGACCCATGACCCCAAATGGGGTCACATGCTTTTATAAAAAAGAGTTTTTCGAAATTTCATATGCATTTTTAAAGCAGTAAAAGTCGAAATTCCGAAACTGTTTTAAAACCAAGTTTAGACAAAAATATTTTTTAAATTTTGGTAAAGTATTAAGTTTGGCTCGTCGTTAATTTTGAATTAATCCTAAAATATTTAACCTTTGGGACCCCCAGCCCCTAAAGGGGGCCGGAATTTTTGCCTTCAAATTGCTTTTGTTTAATGTCATAAGCTGTCCGAAGACCTAAAAGATTTCACTCAACTATGTCAAGGTTTTTTTTCTTTCGACATCTTAAATAATTTCTGTCACCACGTATGAGGCATATTGGCCTAAAGCGCAAAAAACTCTGGCTTTTTTGACAAAAATCAGTAAAAAATGCCTTAAAATGGAAATAAAATCTTAATAAAATAATAAAATACTAATAAAAAATTTATTGGTATTTTGAGAATGTTTATCATTTTTCGGAGATGGATTTCGAAGAGGGAGAGGATTTCTTTTACTACTCTCTTTTCTCTGTTCTCTCTCATTTTCTCTTTTTTTGCACTTTCTTTTGCAAAATGTCAATGGCAAATAGGTTGACTAGATTGACTAGGTTTTTCTACCGGCAATTTTATGACAAGGAATGCTTGGTAAAGTTCGGGCTCCTATCTTCGAATTGAACTATTGCTGTTCGGTTTTTTAGATAATCACCACAGGGCTCTCAAGTATCAACTTCTTGGAGTAATTCTTTTAAAACATATGCATTACACAGCTGTTATTAGCAAATGGGATGTTAAAGGCCCTTCCTGGTTCCATTATGATTCTTTGGCGACTGGAGAACCAAAGGTAAAAATTTTGAAATTAAAAAAAAATATTGAAAAGTGATAAGCATGTGAAGTAAATTTTTCTTTGATGTTCTACAAAATACAATACAGCTACGCTACTATTTGCAATGTTTACCCATTGCATTGCTCTCTTTAACATTCTTAGGTTTAAAAATGTTGCCAGTCAGTACTTAGTAGCTACTTGCAACCACCCTTTCAAGTTTGAGCAAGTTTATTTTTCTCTATATAAACTGAATATTATACTTAACGGAATAAGTCTTAAGTCTTAGCACCAGGGCCGCAGCAAAGGGGGATGAAACCTACCTTAATTATTAATTACTAAATGACTGGACAGTTCAATAGTATTTAAAGTGAAGAAAAACTAAAGTAGATATTTGCAAACTTTATTTATTTTTAATCTCAATTTTCAGAATAAAAAACATTTAAAAAGTTATCCCAATTGATATTTTAGAAAAATGTAAACCAAAAAAGTATTTTTGTCGATGCGATCCTCGCAAGTTGTTAAAGACAGGTTTTATTTGATATAGGTAATTGGTTTTCCCGATGGCTTCCAAAATGCCATTCCCTTGTCTCTACATGTGGGGAATGGCATTAGGAACAAACAACTTTCAGGAGAAAAAATCATTTTTAACCATGTCAGAAGTTATATGAAAAAGACCTCTTAAAAAATAAGAAAAATAACTTTTGAATCCCTGGACGAATTTTGATGAAAGTTGGTACGAAGACCCGTCATAAGTATAGCCTTTAGCGACATTAGGGGTCCTTGTCTTGTCGATTGATACCTCACACGATGAAAATCTTCTTAATACCAAGTTTTGACCTTTGACACGGTGTTAGGCGAAGTGGCACCATGGAAAGTGGCACCATGGACAACTGGCGCCATGGTAAGTGGCACCATGGACAACTGGCACAAAAAGGGGAGGAGCCAGCGAATATAAGCCGAGGCTAATACTCGATATTTTCTTCCCCTTCAAGACCTGTGCTACGACTTCACATTGTGTCCACTCCACGTTTTAGAATTATAACGTCACCTTTACACAGCATCTGCATCTTTGGATGTTTCCTTCTGGCACCATCATCCCATCTTCTTTATATGGCACTTGTCGACTATTGTGACAGTGTTACAAACATAGCGAAATTAACAATTACCATTTCCCCATGCTAACACCGTCACTAAATGCCTACAAGCTAAATCCCCATGCTAACACCGTCACAAAGTGCCTACAAGCTAGCTAATTCCCCATGCTAACATCGTCACAAAGTGCCTATGCTAATTCCCCATGCTAACACCTTCACAAAGTGCCTATGCGAATTCCCCATGCTAACACCTTCACAAAGTGCCTATGCTAATTCCCCATGCTAACACCTTCACAAAGTGCCTACAAGCTAAATCCCCATGCTAACACCGTCACAAAGTGCCTATGCTAATTCCCGATGCTAACACCTTCACAAAGTGCCTATGCGAATTCCCCATGCTAACACCGTCACAAAGTGCCTATGCTAAATTCCCTATGCTAACACCGTCACAAAGTGCCTACAAGCTAAATCCCCATGCTAACACCGTCACAAAGTGCCTATGCTAATTCCCCATGCTAACACCGTCACAAAGTGCCTATGCTAATTCCCCATGCTAACACCGTCACAAAGTGCCTTCAAGCTTAATCCCCATGCTAACACCGTCACAAAGTGCCTACAAGCTAAATCCCCATGCTAACACCGTCACAAAGTGCCTATGCTAATTCCCCATGCTAACACCGTCACAAAGTGCCTATGCTAAATCCCCATGCTAACACCGTCACAAAGTGCCGATGGGGATTTAGCTTGTAGGTGTGACGGTGTTAGCATGGGGATTTAGCTTGTAGGTGTGACGGTGTTAGCATGGGGATTTAAGCTAGTAAGCACTTTGTGACGGTGTTAGCATGGGGATTTAGCATAGGCACTTTGTGACGGTGTTAGCATGGTTAATTAGGATAGGCACTTTGTGACGGTGTTAGCATGGGGAATTAACATAGGCACTTTGTGACGGTGTTAGCATGGGGAATTAACATAGGCACTTTGTGACGGTGTTAGCATGGGGATTAAGCTTGAAGGCACTTTGTGACGGTGTTAGCATGGGGATTTAGCATAGGCACTTTGTTGCGGTGTTAGCATGGGGATTTAGCATAGGCACTTTGTGACGGTGTTAGCATGGGGATTTAAGCTTGTAGGCACTTTGTGACGGTGTTAGCATGGGGATTTAGCATAGGCACTTTGTGACGGTGTTAGCATGGGGATTTAGCTTGTAGGCACTTTGTGACGGTGTTAGCATGGGGATTTAAGCTAGTAGGCACTTTGTGACGGTGTTAGCATGGGGATTTAAGCTAGTAGGCACTTTGTGACGGTGTTAGCATGGGGATTTAGCATAGGCACTTTGTGACGGTGTTAGCATGGGGATTTAGCATAGGCACTTTGTGACGGTGTTAGCATGGGGAATTAGCATAGGCACTTTGTGACGGTGTTAGCATGGGGATTTAGCTTGTAGGTGTGACGGTGTTAGCATGGGGAATTAGGATAGGCACTTTGTGACGGTGTTAGCATGGGGAATTAGCATAGGCACTTTGTTGCGGTGTTAGCATGGGGATTTAGCATAGGCACTTTATGACGGTGTTAGCATGGGGAATTAGGATAGGCACTTTGTGACGGTGTTAGCAAGGGGAATTAGCATAGGCACTTTGTTGCGGTGTTAGCATGGGGATTTAGCATAGGCACTTTGTGACGGTGTTAGCATAGGGATTTAGCTTGTAGGTGTGACGGTGTTAGCATGGGGATTTAAGCTAGTAAGCACTTTGTGACGGTGTTAGCATGGGGATTTAGCATAGGCACTTTGTGACGGTGTTAGCATGGGGAATTAGGATAGGCACTTTGTGACGGTGTTAGCATGGGGAATTAGCATAGGCACTTTGTGACGGTGTAAGCATGGGGATTAAGCTTGAAGGCACTTTGTGACGGTGTTAGCATGGGGATTTAGCATAGGCACTTTGTTGCGGTGTTAGCATGGGGATTTAGCATAGGCACTTTGTGACGGTGTTAGCATGGGGATTTAAGCTTGTAGGCACTTTGTGACGGTGTTAGCATGGGGATTTAGCTTGTAGGCACTTTGTGACGGTGTTAGCATGGGGATTTAGCATAGGCACTTTGTGACGGTGTTAGCATGGGGATTTAGCTTGTAGGCACTTTGTCACGATGTTAGTTAGCATGGGGAAATTGGTAATTGTTAATTTCGCTATGCTTGTAACACTGTCACAATAGTCGACAAGTGCCATATAAAGAAGATGAGATGATGATACCAGAAGGAATCATCCAAAGATGCAGATGCTATGTAAAAGGTGACGTTATAATTCTAAAACGTGGAGTGGACACAATGTGAAGTCATAGCACAGGTCTTGAAGGGTAAGAAAATATCGAGTATTAGCCTCGGCTTATATTCGCTGGCTCCTCCCCCTTTTGTGCCAGTTGTCCATGGTGTCACTTACCATGGCGCCAGTTGTCCATGGTGCCACTTTCCATGGTGCCACTTCGCCGGACACGGGGCTCTTTAGGGTCAAAATACACTGAGTTATAGCTATTTCGAAATTTTTTTAAAAAACAGGTTTCCTAAAAACTTATTTCAAAAATTAAAGCAGTTACAGCATAATAGGGTTACATACATAAAAATGATAATGTAAATTAATCTTTGAAAACAAACAGTTTCATAATTTTCACGGTTTTTTGAAAAAATTGGAAAGGGGTAGGCACCAGTCTTATGGAGTTCAGGCACCGACAGATCTGAATAGGATTAAAATATGTTGTATCCCTATTTTTTCTGACCAAAAGTCATTATTGTCGAAATTCAATGTGGGCTACCGTTCTCGAGATATCTGTGGTCAAAAACTGCCATTTTAACGTTGGGGGAGCAATCCGGCAGCCGAAACCCGCAGATTTATGTAGTAATAACTATGGTTGGCAGGTAAGAAATCTGCGGGTTTCGGCTTCCGGATTGCTCCCCTAACGTTAAAAATGGCAGTTTTTGACCACAGATATCTCGAGAACGGTAGCCCATATTGAATTATGACAATAATGACTTTTGGTCAGAAAAAATAGGGCTACAACATATTTTAATCCTATTCAGATCTGTCGGTGCCTAAACTCCATAAGACTAGTGCCTACCCCTTTTTGAAACCTTAATATTTCAAAAGTGTTCGGTTTCCCAAGAACCAAACCAAGTCAGTAAAATACTACGGAACTTTGGCAATCATTCCTATTGGTTTTCGTTCTTGGGAAACCGAGCACTTTTTCGTAAATAATTTTTTAAAATACAGCAAACAATAAGGGATTGTACATTAACCATGTTGCACACTTTAGGGGGAGGGAGAAGATTCCTAAAACTTCAATCTAATGTGTGCATAAAATAAAATATATAAACAATATAGGAAACTTTTAATTGAGAGTTTAATAAATTTATATATTCATATACTTGATATATAGCCATATACAATTAATATATACCAATCAATACTCAATATATAGGCATATATACTCAATATATAGCCATATATACTCACTATATAGCCATATATACTCAATATATAGCCATATATACTCACTATATAGCCATATATACTCAATATATAGCCATATATACTCAATATATAGCCATATATACTCAATATATAGCCATATATACTCAATATATAGCCATATATACTCACTATATAGCCATATATACTCAATATATAGCCATATATACTCAAAAACCTACGGCAAGCCGTAACAGAAGCTCGCCTGAGTGAAGGGGACCGTGTACAGAGTTTTAATAGAATAATAGAACAGGTTTATTTTCATATTTATTGGTTAATATTGAGTATCAAAATCAAAATGTATGAATGATGACCATCAAAGTCAATAGAAAATCAAATCAGATTAACGTTGACTATGAAAATCAACAGAAACTCAAAATAGATTAATCCTGAAAATGAAAATCAACAGAAGATCAAAATTGATTAATGTTGACTATGAAAATCAACAGAAAATCAAAATAGATAATTGTTGACTATGAAAATCTATAGAAAATCAAAATTTATTAATGTTGACTATGGAAATCAACAGAAAATCAAAATTTATTAATGTTAAGTATGAAAATCAACAGAAAATCAAAATTTAATCATGTTGACTATGAAAAGCAACAGAAAATCAAAATTTATTAATGTTGAGTAAGAAAATCAACAGAAAATCAAAATTGATTAATGTTGGCTATCATAATGGAAAGCAATTCGAAAAATATAAATTTAACTATCTATTTGCATATAAATGCGAAATAGATTTATTTTCGTCCTATAATAGGTATTTTCCAGTTTTATTGAATTTATTATAAAATCTTAAATTTTGTCGAAGCGGCATTTAATATTTTGTACTATCCCGCTAACAATACAAGGAAGCACATTTGAACTTTTAATGTCACATTTTCATTTTGACTATTAAAATGAAGACAAAGTGAGCGCGCGGCATCTCAGCAACCTATGGATCAATGTGGCCCATTTTCAATAGGCTTTGTCACAGGTCCATAGGCAATGTTTTTGTCAAGTTTAGTTGAAATCCATTAATGTCTTCAAAAGTTATGGACGGACGGACGAACTGTGCGATTCTATAACCTGCCTTTTCAGGCAACCTAATGATGTTAAAAATAATAAAATATAACTTTTTCAATTTTTGGCCATTTTTGGAAAAAATCCCCTTTTCTCAGATTTAGGGGCGCTGCGCCACCCCCCCCCCACCCCCTACTGGATACGTGCTTGGTAATCAATCCTATTTCTACTCTCATTCTACCTAAAATGTGCACATGGTCGCTTTTACTCAGGCAAGCTTCTGTTACGGCTTGTTGTAGGTTTTGTTCTCTACTCCTGTACTCGAAAAAGAGTAAAATTGAACGTGAGTGCGTGCTTGGACGTGTCCAGTGGAAGAGGGGTTGCCGCGCCCCTCTCAAAGTATTGTTACTTTATACCCCAGGTTAAAAATGTGACCCTAGTGGGTTGCCAGAGTATGTTACCGATCGTCAATATGCTAAATACAAACATATTGACTCAGGCACCGAAAATCTCTTGCAACCTGCATGGTTGCTGTGGAAATCGGCCCTCACCCGCCTCTAAAGTAGGAAGAGCTTACGTGTTCTCAGACAATAGAATGTCGCGATCCATTTGGGGGCGTGGCCAAAGTGTGAAAATAGCCAGTGGGCGGGGTCTGTTACACTGGAAATTAAATTTTTTCGATTCCTATTGACCCTAGGTAGTAGTAAGATGAAATTTTAGAATATTTTTTGACTATTGGAGTAACTCATTTAGCATATTATACCATTAATGTATATCGTATATTTTATACATTGTGATGGTCGACATTATATTCAGGATTCCAAAAATGTACCACAAGAAAATCGGGTAAGAACTTTAGGCAGAATTCCAAAAGTTGGAAAGCAATTCTTACATGTATTTTGATGAACGTTAGAGATTTATAAATCTAAGGTACCGGGAGCTTAAAGTCCTGGTGCATACAAACGTAAATGATCTGTTCACTATCATATTCCTCATTAACTTTTTTGGGAAAGTGCTAAAGTATCCGAGATTACTGATCGAACACCCATAAAGTAAATTCAATAAAGACTCATTGGAACTTATTCTAGAGGTTATGTTTTAAAAATTTCACAATTTTGTCTTTGATTGGAAGACACACGTATCACAAAATGCAAATACAGAAATAAGTTCAAACGACGATATCTTCAAGCCCGAAACAAAAGTGAAGTTTTCAAAGTATAACCTCTAGAATAAGTCTTGAATATTCTATTTTACACTTACTACATAGGTGTTGGACCATAGTAATCTCATTTCCTTTAGGACTTTCCCAAAAAAAGTACGAATTTCACCCTATATCATAATTTTTGCTGGTTACCTAGCAGCGTCCCTATTTGTGGCAAAAACAGTCTTTTGAAATCTGCACAACTGCCTTAAACGAACGGTGCAAAATTTGCTTTACAGAATCGGAAATTGACTCACATTCACATTTTGGGAATCTAACTTTTATTAAACCAATTCAAAATTAAAAACATCAATGTAAATGGCCAAATTGAATTTTCCCGCACATGAAGTAATCGAAACCTTGAGCGCACTGAAAGCTGAAATAATTTTCATACAGAATGCATGCATTGTTCCTGTTATGAAATTTTTTGTGCCTTGTAAGTCGTAGGAGACTATAAACCGGGCAGTCCATAATTGTGTACTGCCACCAATTGTTCTGCTTTGGACATGTTGGAATTTGCCTCACTATGTGTGTTATTATGTGCTTAGCTGCGTTTTAGAATTACGGCAAATCAACACACGGAAGTAAAAACATACAAACGGAATTACCACGTGACTCAATTTTGCCGTTTATCTAATTTGATTGATTAAGATTTTTTTGGTTTTACACCATTTTAATTAGGTACATTTTACAAATGACCCCTTATGTTCCTTTTACGTTTCTTAGGGCTATATTATGAACCTCGTCTCAGATTCTGAGGGCTCCTCAAGTCCTCGATTACCATGGTGAGGACCAATCAGCGATTTTAGAATGAATCTTGAGGAGCCCTCAGAATCTCAGGCGAGGTTCATAATACAGCCCTTAATTTTCGACCAATAGCCACTAAATTTATCAATTTAAAAACCATGAAATAAGCCTCCCGCATATTAAATTTTTTCAATCCTAAGTGCGCAACCCTAAATTTGCATCTCGCTTTTCTTAGTCTGCTCTTTTTCCGATTCATAGGGGGGGGCGTTAACCTAATCTAAATTTCAGTACTGAATAGCGCTCCTCCTAAAATGTGATTGTGTGGTTAATACAACTATAGGACATGTTAATCAATAAGCCTGTTGTATTATCGCTAAAACAGCGTTGCTTGGTAAATGAGTTTGATATTCAAAATATTTAATTCTGCCGAACAAAATCTGGTAACCCATTACAAAAATGTCAGTCTTAATTTTACCAATAACTTTCAAATTTTACCATTGATGAAATATATTACTCCCTAAGGTCAAAGAAATTAAAGATTTTCACTCTATCCTGGAAAACATTGAAAGGACAGCTAAACTTCCAAATCCAATGTCCGAAGAACTGCGATCGCTGTTGGAAGACATTCACATGTGCATTTACATTCCTCAGGTTAATTCACGAAAAACTTCGATAACAAACAAAGGAAGTTATACTACCGAAATGTGCTTTCAAGTTCAAAAGGAAGCACAAAACCACCCTCGTGACATGACGTTGTTAATCTTTCTTAGTTGGTTTCTTTATTTCCCTCAAAATCAAATCGTTATGGATCATAAATTCCAGCAATGGATGGAATTCAAAACAATGTATCAAGAAGCAATTGAAGACCTAAAAGTGGAAAACAACCATAGCGAAAATGTTGGCAAAGTATTTCAAACATTACAAAGCCGTACCAGCCCGCCATTTGGTTTGTAGCAATTTATAATGTGATTAATACCATTTACAACATCATTAAGACTGTTTATAATATCCTTATCAATTACAATACAATTACAATATCATTACCATTTGCGTGGTTACTTGCGCAGCGTTGCGAGGTTTTTTCGCTGCACAAATAGCCACGCTATTTCCATCTACAGCGTACACAGGCGAATTAAAAAATTTGCTTTAAGCCTCCTGTTGGACACTTGGTTCTTATTATTGGGAGAAATGACAAATACTGTATTGATTTATCAGTACTTTTGAATTTCATTGCTTCTTGTGGCTAAAAAGAAGTTTTTGGCATTTATGGCATGCCGTAAACTAAATCCCAATTGCCGCAAATTCAATTTACGTTTGTAAATATCAGTAGTTGCAAGCAAGCACATAACCAATAGGGGCGTGAGGGGGTGCGCAGCGCCCCCCTAAATCTTAGATAAAGCGAAGATTTTCCACAAAAATTGAAAAAAAATTCCCGTGAATATGTCTCATTTTTGACATTATTTTCTTGCATCCCCCATGACAAAATTTCTGGATGCGTGCCTGGTTGCATGATTGCATGACATGGTTATTGTTATTGTTAGCTGCAGGGCCGCAGCCAGAAAACAATTTCGGGGGAGGGGGGCAGAGGCCGACAAATAATATTTGGGAAAATTTGTGGCCCTGGTCAGCTGTAGCTTTCATATATGGTATAGTGTAGGCTTGCATTTATGCCTATAGTTATGTATAAAAATAGGGTCGTGGGTTTTTTCCTAAAAACCCGGATTTTTCGATACCTTGGACATTATATACATTACACTAATAATAATGATCAGTTTTCATTTTAGAGTATGTGTTTAAGAGTATTAACTGAAACTTAAAATAAACCTTACTTTCCGTATACTGTACATTTGAAACTGAAGTATTTTAAAATATCATTCCCCAAAATCAATTTAGTAACTTGTTTTATCTCTTGTATACATAACATAATGATTTAATTTTGGTACAGGTATTAAAGAAATTGGCGAAGCTATATTTTCAAAAATTTTGGTCGCTTCATATCCTTTATTCGAATCAAAACCGCATACCGAGGAAGAACAAAAGGAAAAATATGGTTTCTTAGTTCACGTCACAAATAATAATAAACATACCTTCCAGTTTTTCTGCCGGGATGTCTTGTCATCACAAATAAAGAAAGTTAAATTGCCTGAATTGGGAGTTTTAATTTTCCATTTAAAACGAACACAAGAATCTGTTGTCGTTCCTGACATCGAAATGACGTTAAGACATGGTATGTTATTCATGTTTTAAAAATGATAATGAAGGAATACTTACCATTTTTACTGTTTATATAAACTTGGCTTTTATTTCATTAGAATATTTTTATTAAAAATTGGAATTTCCAAAATCACTTATAATTTTTGGTTTGCTGTAAATTTTGTCTATTGTCAGAACTTGAGGTTTACAATGCTCTTTCAACTCGATGATCCAAAATAATTTTTTGGAAGGGGGTTATGGGGGTAAGAGTGGTACAAATCTCAAATATACACATTAATTTTTCCGAAACCTGAGGTTGCAGACAAAAACGGTTTCCAGATGCGGAAATTCCACCTGACCCTTTCAGAGAAATTCGTTTGCGCGGAAAATAGTAGGAATTTACTTTGAAAGGGTAGGGATTTTTTTAGAAAATTGTCTGTAACTTCGGATCTAACAGAGTGAAGTGGCATATGTCAGCAAGTGGAAGTTGGCAAATTTTATCAGTTTTACATATCTGTGAAGCACGACTTTCTACGATGTCTATAACTCAAATTATTGTCATGTTACCAAAACATCTTTTTTGACATGGGGGAGAATATATCCAATTTTCTATTATTCATATTTTATGTGTACCTTCCTAGGCTCATCCTATTTACCGGACACCCGACAGCAACCCACCCGATACCTACCAACCCGACACCCGACCGCGAAAATCTACTTCCCACCAGACACCTGACGGCAACCCACCCGATACCTTCCCACCCGACCGAAAAAATCACCTTCCCACCCGATACCGGATACCTAATTACCCAAAACCCGAAACCAACCCACCCGACACCCGAACCCTGACTAACAACAGACAACCATAAGTTTTTCCAAAAATATTTTAATTTTATTATAACCAAATGTTGTAATGAACCACACGGAGATTATAATAATACTTCGGTTTAATAATAATCAAATCCCAATGCCATAGCTATTGAAAAGTATTATTAATCATATACCATTCGTTTTATTTTGCCAATAAAAGATGAAATCTAAACATTTGACATTTTAGTGAACCAATGGCTCTTTTATTTAAAAAATTTACTCTGGGTGTTGCATTTTATAATCATAGTAAAAATCACACAATTTGTAAACCAATGTAACATCATTTTATAATAATGATAGACAATAATAAGCTGTTGCTGTCACCACCAAAGCCCAACACGGACTAGCAAATTTTCTACTGAAACTCTACCTCTGGTAGAGGAGGGTAGTCAGTCCCGGAGTTGACAATTTAAAGGTTTACTTTTTTCACCTCTATATTCACCTGCCTAGAATCACCATGTAGTTAATAATAGCAGTCCTTTATCCTATTAAATCAGTGGAGGACTAATAATAGGATTTATCCACCAGAGGTGAAAAAAATTAACTGATAAATTACAAACTCCAAGAGTGACTAACCTCCTTCCCCAGAGGTATAAAAATGGTGTATATACAGTCTTGTTGAGAATGTTTTTGAGACTAACCGTATCTTACCACTATTAAAATTTACCAATGTTCCCCAAAATCGCAGATGGTCGATGTTTTTACTTATAGGGGATTACTCTAATTTTGATAAAACCAGTCAATTGTCTAAAGGCGATATTTTTGCTAAATTCGTATGATTTTGGTAAACGGACAGATTTGATATGGGGTTCTTTAAACGATCAAAAAAAGTAAGGAGTGCAAAGGATGTGAGAATTAGTTTTTAGTTTTCCTGCTTATTAAGCACCATTGGCGGTATTGGTAACCACAATTTACCATACATAACCTTTCTTGTATTTTGACCGACCAACATTATTTGTGTAGAAAACCATTGTATTATTACGCCGTTTCTTTTTTTAATCACTGCAACTGTAGCCAAAATGCCCAATATTAACAGCAAAGTAAGAAAAACATTTTGTGCTAAATGTGAAAATTGCTAATATTCCTCTTGTAACCTGAAAATAGAATTACCTATTGCAATTACATACAAAAGTTCGACATATAATTTAAATGGCCAAATTTCCTACGTCTCTACTTCCCCCTTCAGATTTCACTCACATTCATATTTGACAAACAATATCTTATGTGGGAAAAATAATTTCTCCTTTAGACATTTAAAACTACGATATCTAAAATCTGAAAGCAATAGTTTGCAACTGGGCAATTCATAATTTTAAATATGTGGATGTTCTAAAATATGTCTTTTGGAAGATATAATGCCGGCTTAGTCAACTATCATTTCTATTCTTTCGTCATTGGCAATTGCAATCCTATTACTCTTCCATTTGCTTGAAAATTATCTAGAATTTGACGTTGCAAATGTACAATTTTCAAAAAGGGGCAGTTTAAGAAGATAGTATCCATGGTACCATACATCTTTATTCGTTGAAATCAATCTAAACGACACCTCTCCAAATATACATGTTCGAGATGATGCGGACTAATTTTATGCAAAATACTCTCTCAAATTGAAAATTTCTGTGTTGAATTTTATGCCAATCTCTACTTACTTTAAATTTCACTGTTTCTGTTTAAAATAAGAGTAAAACTGAAAAAGTCTTAATTTATCCGTCCCTTATTAGCAAGGTTTGGACAGGCAGGTATTTAAAACTCCAAAATAGGAAAGTAAAAAGATGTTTAAAAATTCCAAAATAGGTAGCTAAATAGGGACATAAAAAAACAAAAGGGGTAACTGAAACTATGAAAATAGTTTTTAAAATTGTGAAAAAAGTGGCTTACGTGGTAGATTTTCTACAATATCTGAAAATTCATTGTGAAAATAACATTATTTTTTATTGTCACAGATAAGCTTCAACATAATTTTTAATCTAAAGAAACAATTGGAGAAAACCTTGATATTATTTATGTTAATAGAAAATTAGAATCATCAATGCTAAATTCTTTTTGTCTTTAATTGTCTTTGAATGGCAAATAAGGTGTCCATATCAAAATTTCTTAAGGTTTTACTGAGATAACGGGAGTGCTCTGTATGAGTCAGTACAAGTGTGTAATCTGGCATAGACCTTTTATTAACTTCCCCACTCACTTCCGCAGACTCAATAATTAGCAAGCTTGTTCTTAAGCTAAAGTGAAATTAGGCAGACATGTAAAATAGTTGATTTTTTAATTCCAAAAATAGAAGTAGGTCAAAAAGGGATTAATACGGGAAAATAGGTTAAAAAAGGTTTTAACCGGTAGGTATTTTTCTTTTTCAAATACCACAAATCGTTGGAAGTCTTGGAAAAGTCTTGGAGTGGTAGCCTTTTCAGGAAAAAAGTTTTTTTACTCAACCTTTTACCCTGCTTATTAGTCTGGGGCTGGACTCCGAAATTACCAGCCTGCTCCAATATACCCTCAATAAATACAGCAGAAATCGTCACACCAAAGTATGATAATACACCGAATAGATGTCTTTAGTACATACAGTACATTTTAAATCATAATGAATCGCAATTATTGTCATTATTTGCAGTGTAATAAGTAAAAAAAAAACTTAGAAATAAATCTGGATTAAAATATGAATGTAAACCAATGACGTCAGCACTACATGAAAAATTACGAACACCACAAAAGTAGTTACGAAGATTTTTAGGTATCCAACAGCATATATGATGTAAATTTGAACTAGACTGAAAAGAAGTAAGAGGGTTCACTAAAATGTCAAATGTTTAGATTTCATCTTTTATTGGCAAAATAAAACGAATGGTATATGATTAATAATACTTTTCAATAGCTACAATGGCATTGGGATTTGATTATTATTAAACCGAAATATTATTATAATCTCCGTGTGGTTCATTACAACATTTAGTTATAATAAAATTAAAATATTTTTGGAAAAACTTATGGTTGTCTGTTGTCGGGTAGTTAGGGTTCGGGTATCGGGTGGATTGGTTTCGGGTATTTAGGTATCGGGTGGGAAGGTGATTTTTTCGGTCGGGTGTCGGGTGGGAAGGTATCGGGTATCGGGTGGGTTGCCGTCCGGTGTCTGGTGGGAAGTAGATTTTCGCGGTCGGGTGTCGGGTTGGTAGGTATCGGGTGTCGGGTGGGTTGCTGTCGGGTGTCCGGTAAATAGGATGAGCCACCTTCCTATCTAATTAATTCCAATGTCTATATTCTCCCCCATGTCAAAAAAGGTGTTTTGGTAAGATGACAATGATTTGAGTTATAGACATGGACATAGACACACAAGTCGTGCTATATAGATATGCGAAACTGATAAAATTTGCCAACTTCCACTCGCTGACATATACCACTTTACTCTTTTAGATTCGAAGTTACAGTTTTCTAAAAAATCCATACTCTTTCAATGTAAATTCCAACTATTTCGCCCAAGCGAGTTTATCTGAAAGGGTCAATTAGCAATTCGTATTACGCAAATTCAATTTCTGCTAGTTATACTAAGTTGGAAATTGCTTTTGGCTGCAACCTCAATTTGGTGAGAAAATGATGTAGAAACTGTACTGAGTTTGACCCTCCCGCCATAATTTATTTTTAATCGTCTATGAGTTGAATTGACAGTATAAGCTGAAAATCTGCCAGGAAAAAACGCTTTAAAGAAAATAACGATTTCCAAAGACAGACATCCAGCATAATTATGTGTATTGGCTAAATTTGAAATACTCCCGTGGTGCACAGTGAACTGACGTGAGTGAAAAGAGCCTCATTCATGGTACATGGTCATAACTCGGAAACTATTAAACGTAGAGAAATGAAATTAGCACCACCTTAAAGCTATGGTACCAGCGGAGTCTGTGGTACCAGATAGCGTATTAGACTGAAAAGTGGCACTTTCTACCCTTTCTCTACCCGTAGTTCCTAACACAATTCACCTTTAATGCCAGGATTATAATCGGATGCGAAGAAATGACGGCACGACAGAACAAGAAGAATGTAGACACAGGCAAATGTATGTTTATTGTAACAGAAATATGTCTCGACTGGGATTACTCTAACCAACTGTGATTGGACTGACCTCCAGCCCGACTTGTCCCACTCACGGTTCTCCAACTCGACCAACTCACGATGCGACCGTCCGACACTGCTATGAAATGATAGATTCCAAGTGCAAGACTTTGTGGGTGGTGGGAGGTGAATTAGAATACCACCGACGTGATGTAAATGAAGGTGTTAGTGTGGCTGGTGAGGATCCTCCTCACAAAGCTTGAAGCTACTAGGGTTGTCGTAAAATGTTGAAGTCAGATTTTTCCTTTTACCCCTTTTTGAACATTTTTTTTAAATTGTGCAAAAACGGTCTGCCAGTTTTTTTCATAGAATGGTAGTGTCCCATGTAACACTGCACTATCCTGAAAAACATTTGGCTGGGTCGAGTTGCAACCGAAAGATATAACGACTCAAACTATAACTATTATTTTCATCAAGCGAAAAAGGCAAAGACAAATACATGTTTATACATGGGCTAGTGTGGGGCCGAATGCAGGCGAATTACATGGATGATAACTTTTATCATTCAAGTCAAGTCATTTGAAACTGTCAATGAACATGATATCTGTTCCCAAATTGACTGTAGAGAGGAATATTTCATTCCTTTCTTTCATTTTCGTTAAAAAATGACACTTAATAGTCATTTTTTTGAAACTCAGAAAACCAGAAATAAACTCAAATTGTGAAATTAGATACTGAAATTTGAGTAGTTATATCTTTCGGTTGCAATTGCATCTCGATCCAGCCAATTGGTTTTCAAGATAGTGTAGTGGAACATGCCTACTACCATTCTATGAAAAAACTGGCTGCCCGTTTTTGCACAATTTTTAAATATAACAGGTAAAAACCTGGAAAAATATACGGTGAGAATGCCAGAAAAACTAAAAAACAAGGCATTATTATTATTTAGAGATTGAGGAATGAAAAAATAATGAAAATTTACAAAAGTATTCTCCCAAATAATCTCCCCGTGCGTTTAAAGCTATTCCCTTGCAAAGTTGTAAGGTTGTAACACAGATATCGAACAGACTTTACGTGATTTTAGTTGTAGTTGACGATAATTTCATAATGAGGTACGAAATTTCAACTTAACAGAAATCTAACGTTTTGTATATTAAAAGTAGCTACAGGCCCTGTTTCTTCAAATGGCGATTTTAATAAACAACAGCATTTTCTAAATTAGTTATGAATGAAATTTTGACATTACATTTAATTTTTATACACCCCTCACATTAGGAATTGCTATCATTTTATGATTTAAAGAAAAAATATCGAATGTTTTATCTAGAATAGAGACCCAAAAAATTGCCGTGTATCGTCAGTCGTCAACTCTCCATATCTCCGTTATTGACATTAAATCCGTTATGCTATTTTACAAAGGCGTACAAAAATATATATGGGCAACAAATTCACACTTTACAAAAAATTTTCCATCCCTACATAGGTTAACTACATTGACGGGCCAGGAAAACACAAACACACACATACATACATTTTGAGGTTTTGGCTCATGCACTCATGTCACAAAGCAAATGTTCAAAGACAGTTAAAATGACTTGACTTTAAACGCACGGGGAGATTATTTAGGAGAATACTTTTGTAATATTTCATTATTTTCTCATACCGCACGCGCAATCTCTAAATAATAATAATGCCTTTAAAAAAAGTTTTTCTGGCATTCTCACCGTTATAATTTTCCAGGTTTTTATCTGTTATATTTTATATTTTATTGTTTTTCTTGATATATCTGGTTAAAACTATTATATTATAACTACGAACTACAAAAAAAGGTTTACAGATTAAGAATATTTCGAAATTATTTATGTAAGTTACAACACCAGAAATACAGCACAGTGTACAGTAATCGAGAAACGTTGTCATTTGCGAAATACTTATCCTTTCTAGGTTATAATGTAAATTTTGAATTTATGGAAAAAATGATATATAATATGCTATTTGATTTTTTCGCAAGACTATTAATAATATATTATATTTATACCCCCTGCTTGAGGGGTATAAATACTTGGCTTAGTTGGTATCCTTGTAGTTCGTTAAACACGAGCCAAAAAAGCATAAATGTTTGTATTAGAGTAGTAGTAGTATGAGCATTATATGTATCAAGCACGTATCCAGGAATTTGACCTAGGGGGGGCACACCAAAATATATTAGTGTAATAAGTGCATATTCGCGCGAAGCGCGAAAATTTTTTGGATATTTAACCTTTTTTGACAAAAAAATCGCCTTTTTCTGGAAGCTTAGGGGGGCCCGGGCCCCCCATCTGGATACGTGCTTGATATGTATAACGATTACAATTTGACATTTTCGATGCCTGGAATCGCACTTAATGCTAATTTTTTACATCCCTGTAAGTACATTCAAACCTAATATATTTTCCATACCTGGAATTGTTCTCACTCATTACTCCGTATTCGCCTCGAGATGTGAATGTAACTGGGATTATTGGGATATGGGAATACTGCTTACAGGAATAATGCATCTTTAAATCCGACATTATTATCATTATTGAGATGATGCCTGCCAATTTAGTACACTCAGTACTCCGTATTACACTATTCAGCTAACTTTTCCAGCTCATTTTCAATCTCGTTAATTTATCTTTTGTTCTTGGCTGGCGAAGCAGTGAGCTCTGAAGGAATCGTGACTGGAGAAGAATAGGCCACCCAATTAGCTTGGTGGGTGGTCTATTGATTTTCAATCACGATTCCTTCGCAGCATACTGCTTCGCCAGCAAAGAACAAAAGACCAATTAATAGGATTAAAAATGAACCGGAAAAGTTATCTGAATATGATAATATCTACGAGATTGAATTAGGAAATGGAATGTTTCAATGTGTATTTCTAGTTCCATGATCATGCGAGTCAATCCACCCCATCCAGTACCCAATGGACTATGATGCATTGTATTAAATAGCCAAGGGGATAAATTGGCGACCAAACAATTTTAAAATTCATTCTTCCTGTTCCTACGGCTAAAGTAAAAACCGGACAGTTGATGTAGACCTCGATCGCAACCCACCGAAGAACGCTTTATCTTTTTCGTATCTCGCATTATTTCACAGAAATTACCAGTTTTCGCGAAATCTAACAAAATTTGAACCAGTAGTTAACTGCATACTAGTGGTGAAACCCCACATTGCCCTACGGGCAATGCGCTGCCTGCTTTGCAGTTTCTCCCCATATAAAAAAAAGGTTCAAAAAGGGGTAAAATGAAAAATCTGACCTCAACATTTTATGATGACCCTACAAGTGTGATACATCACCAAAAAGCTGACATTTTATACCCAAAAAGCTTTTTGGTGGTGCTAATTTCATTTCTCTACGTCTTTTAGTTTTCGAGTTATTAATAACCAAACATGATAACTTGGAAACCATGAATGAGTCACCCGCACACACAAAGCACACGCCAGTTCACTGTGGGCTGCAAAGTCTAAGAGACATGGATACATTCGACATAAAAATAAATATTTTTATTATATAACTGATAACCCAAAAAGTTTCCTATGTTGTTTGTCCGTTTGGAGTGTTTTTCCTTTTGGAAAATTACAAATCTACTGATGCTTTGCATTGCATATGTTATAGATGTTATAGACCAAATGGATGTAATACTGAGCTCCATACTTTTGAAAGGAAACCACGTTTATTCAAGAAAAACGATGGATGGCAATGTCGAATGGACTTGGATTAGAAATAAGAATGAGAATAAAATAGAAGTACGCCTTAACTTACTTATTATTTATTATTTCGATTCGCTTTTTATCATTTAAGCTATCATTTTTATAAGAAAACAACAAAAAGGTACTTTTTATTCGGTTTTATCACATTTCGTTAAAAAGAAAAGAAATTTCCGTTTTAGCTCGCCAGGGTAAGGCGGCTAATAGAACCGAACAGTCGGTCAGTTAGCCAACACTGTTACTTTTGATTGCAATGACAGAAGTTGACAGAAGTAGACAAAACCATTGCTAATGGCCCTGTGACAAACTCTATTGGTTTTGGTTTAAAATCGTTCAATAGGATGTCGAGATACCGCGTGCAATATTGACTATCACGATAGCAGTAATTTTTCTGATTTCTTTGATTTATTACAAAATCTTCATTTTGGTAGAAGCGGCATGAAATACCGTATTTTCCGAATTAATTCACCCTGTTCAAAATAGTTGACCCCCTCCGGGTCAACTATTATATTTTCACGTTCGTCGAAATAGTTGATGATAGTTGACCCTCGTCGAAATAGTTGACCCCCCTGTATTGCATATGTACATATATATATGCGTTAGTGGTGGAGAATATGACAGTACAAAGATAATTGAGTCGTTGCATGGAAAAGGATAGATGGAGATTAGGAATTATCTAGATTGTGATAATATAATAAACAATCCCTGCACCTTAGCTGAAGTCAAGAAACTACCATTTCAGTGACAATGTCTCAAAAATCAATCAAATCGTGTGGTATCACTATTGATACGGATGGCAGTGAGGATAAATTGAAAACTGCTTTTAAAGAAGGGAAGGATTTACTTACTTAAAAGAACAGTCTAACTACCCTGAAAATGTAACTGCCACAACTCTTACTTCGGATGACATATGGAGGCCACCGATGACGAACTAATGGAAATAGACTTTAACTGATAACCTATATTCTTGATCTTTTATTTTATTTATATTTCTCTCATTTGACATTGCCCTTTCTACTCATATTTAATTTTTTAAATTGGTTTAATAAGAAAAAAATAAATTTAACAATTGTTTTGAAATAATAATTGACCCTGTTCAATATAGTTGACCCCCCGGGGTCAACTATTTATTTTTCGCGTGAATGGCATGGTTGAAACAATGGTTGACCCTGGTCAACTAATTCGGAAAATACGGTATTTTGTTTTATCAATGTTACAATGGATAGGAATAAAGACAAAGTTAGCGCGCGGTATCTCAGCATCATATTGATCGATTTGAACCAAAATGAATGGGGTTCGTTGCAATGTTTTTAGTAAGTTTGGTTAATTTAAGTGATTACTATAAAAAAATTACTGTGCAGTGTTGGCGGACGTACGGTTCTATAAGCTGCTAATGCGGCTAATCCGGCGTGCTAATGCACAAAAATTTAATAACAAATCAATATTGACCTTCAAAATCGAAAGAAACTAAAAATAGGTTGCATTTGACAAATATTGAAACGAAATGGAATGCAGATTAATAGATTGAAAGTTAAACCTACAGCAAGCCGTAACAGAAGCTCGCCTGATTAAAGGGGACCGTGTGTACATTTTGGTTGTAGTAATAATAGAAATAAATTTATTTTGATTATTAAAGTAAGCACTAATTCAAACTAGATTAATGTAATTCATTATTCAATATAAAAACGAACAGCAAATCAAAATAGATTTATGTTGACTATGAAAATCAACAGCAAATCAAAATAGATTTTTGTTGACTATGAAAATCAAAATTGATTAATGTTGACTATGAAAATCAACAGAAAACCAAAACTGACTAATGTTGACTATGAAAATCAACAGAAAATCAAAATTGATTAATATTGACTATGAAGATCAACAGAAAATCAAAATTGATTAATGTTGACTATGAAAATCAACAGAAAATCAAAATTGATTAATGTTGACTGTGAAAATCAACAGAAAATCAAAATTGATTAATGTTAACTATGAAAATCAACAGAAAATCAAAATTGATTAATGTGGACTATGAAAACCAACAGAAAATCAAAATTGATTATTGTTGACTATGAAAATCAACAGATATTCAATTTTGATTGGTTATGTGTATTAAAATCTACAGAAAATTAAAATCGGTTAATAATGATTATCAAAATTTAAAGGAAATCAAAAAATGGAATTTTGACTATAAAATTGAATACAAATCCAAAATAGATTTTTCCATCGCCTAATAGATATTTTCCGGTTTAATTTGCTTTATTATAAAATATCAAATTTGGTAGAAGCGGATTGAAATATTTCATACTATCATGCTAACAATTTATAGGAAACGCCATTGAACTTTTTAATGTCCATTTAATGCCAAATTTTCACTTTGACTATCAAAATGAAGACAAAGTGAGCGCGCGGTATTTCAGCAACCAATGGACCGATTAACCCCAAAATCAATAGGGATCGTCAATGGTCCCTAGGCATTGTTTATGCCTAGTTTGGTCAATATCCGTCATTGCATTCGAAAGTTATCGTGGGGACGGACGGACGGACGTATGGACGGACGTACGGACAGACTGTGCGGTTCTATAAGCTGCCTTATTTACATTTATTTGCTTTAGCTTGGCTATTTACAATAATGGATTAATATTGTTTACCAAATGAAATCGTCATGCTTTATTAAACAAAAGCACATTTAAATTTTCAATTTAATCTTTAGTACCCTCGTTGTTTGGAAGCTAGTAGCAGTGTTAATTAATATAAAATCGTTTTATTGACCTAACTATTGAAAAATGTCTAAGTTAGAAGCCCTCAAATGTTTTATTACTATTTTGATTTCCACTAAAAAGATCAGTTTTAAGTGGAATCGTTTACTGCGACTATAAAAATATCTACTAAAAGCAAGCAGATTAAAATGGACAATTTGAACCTAGAATATATTAACCAATAATTTGCCAATTAATACTCTATTACTGCATGCTTTTTAAGAGCAGAAATTCATGTTTGAAAAGCAAACAGATTTATTTTGATTTGTGTTTTACAGCCATTACCAATATTTGAACACGTTTTTAATTAAAGCGGCATTATGCCAAGCAACAGTAACACTAAAGATTAAACAACATATTTTTTCGGCTAGTTATTTGCAAAAACGGTAGACATATTTTGTCAACAATTATTAGGGATCATCACAAGCCCATAGACGACGTTTTGCCAAGTTTGGTCAAATTCCGTCAATTCCTTCGGGAGTTATCGTGGGGATGGACTTAGGGACGTTTCATCACGCGGACGGACAGACTAACAACAGCTAAACAGACTGTGCGATTATATATAGCTCGTCAGGCGAACTGAAAATTAGATTTCAATAATGGGTGCGTTTTAAGTCGTATGGCGTACACCTTAATTCTGTATGGCGGAATTATTGACATTTAGTCTTACCTGGTATGGTGTTCAAAAGAGCCTAATGTTTGAATGTGTATGGAAGTATGTATATGTATGGGAGACATACATAAATAATATGTAATTAGACGCAAGTAGAAACTGTAATAACCAGGAGGAATGCATAGTTATGCAGAGAAGTGAAGGGAAGTCATTGCTCTAGGTTCTGATGTTATCTCGTAATTAGCATGTTATCTGTGATTCTTGTCTGCTGTATTTGTGTTTCATGTTATTTCGTTACAAGTTGCCTTTCAGTGACCACAAGGACCATGGCCGGGTCAAGTAAATTTGTTAATTTGCAATACAAAACGGATAGTGACTGTGACACTGACGGTGACGATAGTGACAAAGAAAATGAAAAAAAGAAGGCAAGAGGACATAGGACAGAAAATAAAACGGGGTCGGCCAAAAAAACCTCAAGGAGCTCTAAAACGACAATAATACCGATTTGATAACCATTACTCAATTAATCTAATTATATAATATAGGTATTTAATATTGACATTGACATTTCGAATTAATAACATTTAACTGCATTACAAACAAGAAAAAACTATACCATACCTATTCAGTTCTGCCATACGTATTCATAAGTTCCATACAAAGTTAGATAAACTTTTTTTCAAAATCCCATACAAAATTAAGGTGTGTGCCATACGAATTCCATAAATATTGCCATAAAACAAAGAAAAAGAATTATCTACATTTTGTTAAAAAATCAATATATTTGAATTTGAAGCACTCTTACTATTTTTAATAAATAAAACAAATTGTAGCATTCCATATGGGAATGCATTATTACCATACTAGTTATTATTGAGGAAAGTGGCATACTAATTATGAAAGGCTAAAGTGAGTGAGGCGCCTTGTTCTACTGATCCTGTTATTGGAAATCAAAAATTAATGGTAATAAAAACATTTGAGGGTTTCTAAATTAGACATTTTTCAATAGTAAAGTCAATAATACGATTTTTATTAATTAAAACTGCTTCCAGTTACTAAAAAACAAGGGTACCAAAGTTGCTGAGATACCGCGCGCTCACTTTGTCTCCATTTTGATAGTCAAAGTGAAAATTTGGCATTAAATGGGCATTAAAAAGTTCAATGGAGTTTCGAATAAATTGTTAGCCGATGGTATAAAATATTTAATCCGCTTTTACCAAATTTGAGATTTTATAATAAAGCAAATAAAACCAAAAATTCACTATTAGGGAAACAGCTGTAGTTTGGATTTACATTCAATTTTAAAGTCAGTCAAATAATAATAATTTCCTTTACTGTCTCAAATCGAGATTGCCTTTGGACACAGCAAAATAGTTCAAATTATAATGATAACAAAAATACAAAAAAAAAACAAACAAATGGAAGATTTTTTTAAAATCAAGATTAAGAATTGTATGTATAATGTTGTAAGATGGATGCAACATTGAACAACATTGAATATTGAACATCGACATTTTCTAACATGTTTTCATTTTAACTAGTAATAGGCCCGTTCTCCGAACGGGAAATGGGTAACCGCTTAATTAGGACGGTAGATCATGAGTATGCATTATGCATTGAAAAATATGAAAATTAACAGATTAAATGTTTAAAAATTTGTTTGCTGCATTGCTACACAACATCCTAAGGATGGGGAACAAAATACAATACTTATCAAATCAACATAATAATAGTGAACCAAATTCAACATCATTTAACTAAACAAAGTATTGATGTTGTTAAACAAAGTGTTTTAAGTCCTTTCATCAGGGGATTTTCATTATATTATCAAATTATCATTAATATTGTATATACATAATATATAATTTTAAATCATCCCGTCATTTTACATTACCCCATCATAGTACATAGACGTCATTTTAAATAGACGTCATTGTTAATGACCCCGTCATTGTTAATGACCCCGTCATTTTAAATAGACGTCATTGTTAATGATCCCGTCATTTTAAATAGACGTCATTGTTAATGACCCCGTCATTTTAAATAGACGTCATTGATAACGACCCCGTCATTTTAAATAGACGTCATTGTAAATGAACCCACATTTTAAATAGACGTCATTTTAAATCACCCCGTCATTTTAAATCACCCCGTCATTTTAAATGACCCCGTCATTTTAAATAGACGTCAATGTAAGTGACCCCACATTTTAAATAGACGTCATTTTAAATAATCCCGTCGTTTTAAATAATTTCGTAGTTTAGAATCACCCCTTCATTTGGATTAAGCTCGTTGTTTTAAATCTATAAATATCATTTTTAAATCTCTTATTAATCTCTCTATATTTGAATTTTCTGTTGATTTCGATAACAAACTTTAAGTTATTTTGGCTCCCTGTTGATTTTAATAGTTAATATAGTGCCACACTTTAAATTTCTGTTGCTTTTCATTGGTTTTCCATTATTGGTTATAGTCGTTTATAGTCGTACATTAATCTGCATTCAATTTTTGTTTATTTTGATTTCAAATGTAATCTACTTTTAATTTTTTCTATTTTGATAGTGAGAGATTGCAAACTAACTTCGCATTCTCAGTGGCCAATGCCCCATCAGTCAGATTTGATATTTGACTAAATCTGAATGTCGCCCCTACTCCTACCTTGTCTTTCTTGAATTTGTCTCCAATTGTCACTACTTTGCTATAGAGTGATATTTCATTTACGATGCAAGAGGCATCGAAAAAAATTTAAATTTAACAACCTCCTCCCACTTTCTAATTTCTACACTTTAGCTCCACCCCCAACGAAGGTGGAGTACCTTCGGGGCGTGGCTTATGGGCGGGGCTAATATATATTTTCAGTGAAACATGAATTTTAAAAAAATTCCAGTTTTCCCCAAATTTTCATTTTATACCCGAATTTCCAGTTTTTCCAAAATCTCCTATTTATACCCAAATTTCCATTTTATACCAAAATTTCCAGTTTCTCCCAAATTTCAATTTTCCCGCAAATTTCCAGTTTAGCCGCCGCATATTTTCAATTTCCCCCTAAATTTCCAGTTTTGCCCATATTTTCAGTTTACCCCCAAATTTCAATTTTCCCACAAATTTTCAGTTTTAACGTATATTTTCAGTTTTTCCCCAAATTTCCTATATTTTTCAAATTTTCAAATTTGTCCTTAAATTTCCTGTTATCTCTAAATATACATTTTTCTCCAAATTTTTGGTGGTTTCCAAATACTCAAACCAAACTACATAAACAAACTAGCTATAAATGCATGCTGATCTCATACATACGTCATACTAATTTTTTGTGCGTTGCATACAAAAAACAATTTTAAAAAATTTGTATGGTTAAAAAATGCTTTCATACACCCTGCGGAGGCACGACAACTTTTCCCACGAGCCCCAACTTTCCAAATTCAAGCTTCCCATTAGTTTTACTGCGTAAAATAGTATTGGAGGAATGGTGATGAATTCAAATGAATTAAAATAAAATAAAATCTTTTTTACAGAATTTAGATGTAAAGCTAGCAAGAATAAGTAAGGCCACATCGGATGATCTTGAAGCTATGCAAAATGATCGTGAATGGAATGAACAGTTTCATTTACAACAAATTCTCCGGAACAGTGAAATACTGGTGTATATCTTGAAGGCCAAATCATATACACAAGCTAAGGTCAACAATTTTAAGCGATAATTGATAACGCTTCACTACTTCATTCATTCACTATATTTTGCTTAAAAGCTGATGGGAAGTACGCAACCGAACTATTTACTTACTTACTTAGTAGTCTTGTAGTAGTCTAATTAGCCTATCTAAATAATTAATTACAGACATTGAGTAAATAATAACCATATTATATGAGTATTTCATAAACATCTATTAGTATTATTATTATTTATTTATTCATTTCTCGATGATGTGACCAGTGGTCTTTACATCGTCATATTAACACAACTATTAATATTATGTCTTAATTAATGCTTTGGAGTTGGGCTGAGTGAGTGCTGACAAAGCGATAACCAGATTAAAGAGTGGGAAGAAATTGTAAACAGACATTTAGGGCTGTAAAATGTAGCACAGTTAGTATGACTCAAGTTGTGGTTACTTATCTCACATTGATAAATATATTACATAGGCTGCCCAGACCTAAAACACAATCAGACGACAAATATTATATTTACAGATTACATTGTATAAATGAATTCGTTGGAATATTATTACAGTGGTGATAGCGTGAAGAATAGCCCGTATTTGTAAGTTGATATCAGTTAAGATCCATTTAAATTGTTTGAAAATCGTAAGAAGATGTATTCTGCACATTTTTTACAGAAGAGGCGACAAGGGGTACAAAACTTTTGCTTATAACTATAGCAAATAGCTTCATGACATGAAGTGTATAGGTATGATTTGAATAGCGTATATTCTATTAATATATAAAGTTTTAAAGTGCTTAACATATTGCATATCTTTGACATATTTCTCTAAATTTAATTATTGCAAAACTCATTTACACATTTCCTTTAAATTTACAAAATCTTAAAGTAGGTAAATCGTTTTTCAATGAGCCTTTCATTAACGTAATAAAACCAGCATATCTCAAAACCTTGCTTAAAAATAATCCAAAACTGGTTGACACATTTCCTTTAAATTCCCAATATCTTAAAGCAGGTAAGTCGTTTTTCTTACATATTTTCTTGAATTCACAAAACCTTATTGGTAGATCGTTTTTCCAAAATTCTCTTCAAGAAAATAAAACAAGTTTATCTTAAATCTTGTTGAGAAGTAGTAGTGGCTATTGAGCTCACTAATAAGCTCTTATTGAACGAGCTCTTAATGAACAAAGATTTGTGATGTCAAGTGAGTCAATTTGTGACGTCACCGACAAAATATATGTATAAAGCAACATAACATATTTATATTATATTGCTACCAAGTTGGTATCAAAGTCAAAAGACATTACCTGCTTGTCTATTCACTTGCATTATTTATATATAGTATTTAAGCATCTTATTACATATTAAGTACAATAAAATGACCACATTATGTTTAAAATACCATTTTGGTATCAAAGTGGTCAATTGACATTACTAGCTTGTTTTTCCACTTGTATTAATGAAATTAAGTATTAAAGTAACCTATTACATACAGAGTTCAACTAGCCGGTGGGTAGTGGCTAGGTGGCTTGGGGGCAAAAGTGGCTAGTGGGCGGGCAAAATGTCAGGTGGCTAGTGGGCAAAAGGGGCAAAAGTAAAATTAAGGTTTTAAAAATAGCACAAAAAAATTTCAAACTTAACTCACGCAAGTAAACTAACTGTTTGCCATTGAAATTCGGAGTTAATGATATTCTAGTAAGCCTGTTTTTAGGTACGTATAAACGAAGGGACATCGATGCGACATCTATTTTGGTAGATGAACTACGATTTAGACTTTTTGCCCCTTTTACCCCCTGTGCCCCTTTTGCCCGGGTGGGTGGGCAAAATGTAAAAAAGCCGGCTAAAATAGAACTCTGATTACATACTCAGCACAATAAAATGACCACATTATTTTTTAGATACCATTTTGGTATGAAGGTGGTCAATGGTGGTTACAACCTTTTCTTTCTCGTCCTCGTTCATTCATATCCACTCTTCATGCCTCTTGTACAGATGTCGGAATTTTATTTATATAAACGTGTTTCAGACTGATCTGAGAGTCGTCAGATTTTGTATCTCGACGTTTCATGCCCTAAGGATTTCAAAAATATAAAAGTGTTAGAAACCCTTTTTACATTTTTTGGTTTTAAATAAAATTAAAGTTTTAGTAAATATGTTTTCAAATAAAAAAAATTACTAACATTTTTTGGAAGGAAGAAACCTTAAGTAAATTTTTTGAGCATTTTCATAATGCTTTAATAATAATTAATGAAGATTTGTAATTTTTGTATTGCCTAAAGCTTAAGGGACCCAAAAATTGATAAAAAAGTCACTTCAAAAAATATTAGAAAATGGTTTTTATATTAACACGTATGCATGGGACAAATTGGAATTTTGTATTGTAGGACCTTTTAATAAATGTATTTACTTTGTATGGCTGGTTGTGACTGAAAATATGAATTTGTATGGCAAGGTTGTTGGTGTTAATTTGTTTGAAAATACATCCCAATAGGTCTGAAAATATGTTTTATGTTTCAATACAGAATGTGTGCAATTGTTGGGTATTTTTTTGACTTGATAGTATTTTCGTTGATGAACTCGAAGGGAATCTTGTACAAGAATAAAATAAACCATAACCATAAATTAACACAATACATACGCCATACAAATTCAAAATATCAGTAGCAAACAGCCATACTAAGTAATACAATTATTAAAAAGTCCCACCATTGGGGGCACACCAAAATATATTGTCGCGCGAAAATATTTTGGATTTTTAACTATTTTTGACAAAAAAAATCGTATTTTTCTGGAAATTTATTGGGACGCTCAGGCTCCTCCAGTCCTCCCTCTGGATACGTGCTGAACATTGGCCGGTTTTTTTAAAAGTTTTCTGATTCCCTAATACCCTGCGTACATTTATTATACTCGCACCTTAAGGTATCAAAAGCGCAATATGCATTTTCAGATTGGTAGTGAAAATGCGCAATATGCATTTTCAGGTTGGTAGTGAAAATGCGCAATATGCATCGGCAGCAATTTTACAGGAGAGAGCATGAGACACAAGTGAGACAACATGTTTGGGTGGAAAAGATGATTTTACAAATTCACTAGCTCAGCTATTTGAACCAAATAAAATTTAAAATTTGATCATCGTATATATAATTTTATGCTTTCTCATTTTATCGTAAAATCTCACTGTGCCCCGTATATGCATATTGCGCATTTTCGCTACCAACCTGAAAATGCATATTGCGCATTTTCACTACCAATCTGAAAATGCATATTGCGCTTTTGATACCTTAAGGTGCGCTATGATATCTCAAGTTTCAGTTTTAAATACATTTAGGAATGTAGGTAGCATTTCAACTCAACATAACAAAAATGTTGAGTCGCTTATTTAAAGCTGCTTTTGCGATTTTAAGCTTATTTTTAAGAAAATTTTTCCGTAAAATTTTTGCCCTTTTGTAGTAAATTTCGTGTAAATTTTTTGGGATTTTAAATAAATAAAATTCCAGTGTATGAATTTAAGAGATGTGTATGAAAAAAAATTTGAAATTCGATATCGAATCTCAACTAATGATAACCTATGCAGATAGGGGAATGTAAAAAACAGTTTCTTTCCGATTTTTGATGCACCGCCCCCTTCTCTCAGGACACACCCCCCGAAGGTCGAAAAGCATATACAAAAAAACTCGGTAACTACTTGACCGATTTGGATGAAATTTTTTTTAAATTGAATAAGACAATATTTGCCCCAGGGGTTCTGCGATTCATTTCAAAATTCGAACTCCATCATTCAAAATAAATTTCAAAATTTTGAAAAAAGTCGTATTTTTGAAATTTAACACTTATAGAGAAAATCTTACTGTAGTAGCTATAGAAACAGCCAGTTATCATATTACATCAATTTATCCTCTGAAAATGTCAAAGGTCAACTTTTTGAAACGGTCCATAATATCTTGTGTGACCTATCAATCAGCATCTAAATATCTCGAGCAGAACGATTATGATGTAAAATGTCACAAATTTCGAACCAGTAATAGGTCAAAGATCAATTTGTGACAATGTTATTTTTGTTATTTTATAGAAATTAACCTTTGACCTCTTACTGGTTCGAAATTTGTGTCATTTTACATTATAATCGTTCTGCTCGAGATATTTAGATGCTGATTGATAGGTCACACAAGATATTATGGACCGTTTCAAAAAGTTGACCTTTGACATTTTCAGAGGTCAAATTGATGTAATATGATAACTGGCTGTTTCTATAGCTACTACAGTAAGATTTGCTCTATAAGTGTTAAATTTCAAAAATACGACTTTTTTCAAAATTTTGAAATTTATTTTGAATGATGGAGTTCGAATTTTGAAATGAATCGCAGAACCCCTGGGGCAAATATTGTCTTATTCAATTTAAAAAAAATTTCATCCAAATCGGTCAAGTAGTTACCGAGATTTTTTGTATATGCTTTTCGACCTTCGGGGGGTGTGTCCTGAGGGAAGGGGGCGGTGCATCAAAAATCGGAAAGAAACTGTTTTTTACATTCCCCTATCTGCATAGGTTATCATTAGTTGAGATTCGATATCGAATTTCAAATTTTTTTTCATACACATCTCTTAAATTCATACACTCCAACGTATGCTCTTGTATCAAAATCAATTTTATCAACATCAACTAATGAGTTGTAGTGATAATTGATAATGGTGACATATTATTATACAAGGCACAAGACTGGTGGAGGTGGAATGGAGGAGGTTCGAGGGAGTTGACGACGCCGGAGTTATACTCCAGCTCCGGGGCATTCGGAAATTGGAAAGGTCCACATTCCACAGCTCAATCAAACTCATTGACCACATGCCTTATGAGAGATTAGTGAACTTGTTGAGGAATTTCATTCTGAAATCGACACTTTTAATCTACAGATACGACACCTGTATATTCATGCAATATTTTACCACAACCATGATCTTTCTTAAGTATCAAACTAAACAAAAATTCGAAATTGGTTTATATTGAAGATCAAAATCAACTCAATATCAAAATTGGCCAATGTTGGCTATCAAAATAAAAAGGAATTCGAAAAATGTATATTTGGTTATCCATTTGAACAACAGAAAATCAAAATATATTAATGTTGAGTATCAATATAAGCAGAACATCAAAATTGATTAATATATGAGTATCAAAACAAACAAAATCAATATTGGTCAACATTGAGTATAAAAGAAAATCAAAATCCGTTAATATTGACTATCATAGCGACTCGAAAATGTAAATCTGACTATCACTTCGGATATAAATGCGTAGTAGATTTATTTCTGTCTTATAACAGTGATTTTTCGGCAGTATATACATTATTATTAAATTTTAAATTTGGTCGAAGCGGCATTAAATATTTTATACTATCTATTTAACAAGCTTATTATATACTCATATATGCTTATTATATATCCATATATGCTTATTATATACTCATATATGCTTATTATATATCCATATATGCTTATTATATATCCATATATGCTTATTATATACTCATATATGCTTATTATATATCCATATATGCTTATTATATACTCATATATGCTTATTATATATCCATATATGGTTATTATATACTCATATATACTTAATACACTCATATATGCTTATTATATACTCATGTATGCTTATTATTTACTCATGTTTGCTTATTATATACTCACTCTCTCGTTTCCTCTTAAAACTGACATTTGAGGATTTCTGAAATAGATTTTTTTCAATAGTAAGGACAATAATACGATTTTGATTAATTAAAAACTGGTTCCAGTAGCCGAAATACGAGGGTACTAAAGATTAAATAAATTTAAATGAGATTTTGTTTAACAAAGCATGACGATTTCATTTTGTATACAATATTACTCCATTATTGTATTATGGCTCCGCTGCTAAAGTCCTCTCTTTGTATTCGAATGACAATGAATCATATGTTGCATTACAATGGACCTCCAATATTGATTTGCTCGATTTGAAATTTGCTCTGAATTTAAGCCTTTGTATTGCAACATATGAGCCATTGTCTTTCGAATACAAAGAGAGGACTTTGGCAGCGGAACCATAATACATAGTGGTTTTAGCTCTCCTGAATAAGGCAGCTTGTAGAACCGCACAGTCTGCAGCCAACAAGGGAGTATCTAGAACAGGGTTACCAGGTATACTTAAATGGGAATTATAATACTTAAATTGGGCCCTATATTTAAAATACTTGCAAGTATTTAAAAATACTGAAATTGTACTTAAATCAGCTAAAATCGGAAACATTGAAACAACTTGAAGTCCTATAATATTAGAACACTTCTTGTTATCGTTCTGATACGTTGACTAATTGAAATTGTCTTGCGCATCAGTCGAATTTAAGTATTTCTTGTCTTTAAATCCATTTTAATAGTCTATAGTGTCTTCCAATTTCCAAGGAAATCCATTAATAACTTATCAGTCGGGTATAAATAACAAACCTCTCTTCCTCAACCATGCCACTAAACCGTTAAAGCTAAGTTACTCAAAACTAGTTAAGTCTTTATTGATCAGTTTTGAAATGGAATTTTAAAATTTCTCGCGCGAATCAGTATTTTCTCTTGATTTCCTCCTGTGAAATGTGGAAGCATTTATTTGTATTATGTACATGTAACGTTTATGTGCGTTGTGTTGTATGTAATATTTTGTTGTGTATTTTGTATGCCGTGCAGAGGTGTGTGCATTGTAAACCTTAAATAGTTGTATTTAAGGATTGAATACAGAACGCTCTAAGTAGAGAACGCTTGTAATAGCATTTTGTCGGTTGTTGTCTGTTCTACTCTTGATTAGTAATAAAATTGTAGACAGACAAATAATCAGTTTTAAGTTTTTTCATAGATCATTTTGCATCGTAGTAACTATTTTAGGGTCCAGTGTTTGAACTATATTTGAAACTGTTAGAATGGCAGGAATTTTAGGCCACTTCTGACACCTCCTTCATATATGAAGAAATATGCAAGAGTGTTTATTTCAAGATACGTAATTTACTTATTTTTGCTTTTAATTTTCATCAAAAAACCTACGGCAAGCTGTAACAGAAGTTCGCCTGATCAAAGGGGACCGTGTACACATTTTTTGGTGGAACAATAATAGAAATATATTTATTTTGATTAGTAAATTGTTATTCAAATTAGTTCAATATTACTCTATTTTGATTTAAATAGATTAATATTGACTATTAAAATCAACAGAAAATCAAAATAGATTAATATTGACTATTAAAATCAACATAAAATCCAAATAGATTAATATTGACTATTAAAATCAACAGAAAATCAAAATAGATTAATAGTGACTATTAAAATCAACAGAAAATCAAAATAGATTAATATTGACTATTAAAATCAACATTATATCAAAATAGATTAATCTTGACTATTAAAATCAACATAAAATCCAAATAGATTAATATTGACTATTAAAATCAACAGAAAATCAAAATAGATTGATATTCACTATCAAAATCAACAGAAAATCAAAATAGGATAATATTAACTATTAAAATAAACATAAAATCAAAATAGATTAATATTGACTATTAAAATAAACATAAAATCAAAATAGATTAATATTGACTATTAAAATCAACAGAAAATCAAAATATATTAGCGTTGAGAAGCACGTATTTAGTAGGGGGCGGGTGGGACGGAGCGCAGATTTTTATAGTCAACATTAATCAATTTTGATTTTCTATTGATTTTAATAGTCAAAATTAATCAAATTTGATTTTCAGTTGATTTTCATAGTCAACATTAGTCAATTTTGAATTTCTGTTGATTTTCATAGTCAACAATTATCAATATTAATTTTATGTTGATTTTTCAAATGATATAGCTTCGTTTCCTTATATTATCAATGTCTGAATTTTTTACACGTCGTAGCTACATATATTATAAAGACTCAATTCTAAGATTTTGATCAAAATCCGTACGCTCGGTTTTGTGTTACGAGTACTTATCGTCTACCAAAATGTGTACACGATAACCTTTACTCAGGCAAGCTTCTGTTACGGCTTGTTGTTGGTTTTTAAGTCTACGGATATATATATGATGATTTAATATACGATAGACGATAAGATATTTAAATGCTAATTTATTATACAACCAGATGAGTGTGTTGACTGTGTTGCCCGTGTTAAGAGTGTAGAAAGTAAACAGGGTCTCATCCAGAGAAAAAATTCGGAGGGGGGGGGCGACAAATAATTGAAAATAGCGGCAACGTGGTACCGCTGCCTAAATTCAGCCGTCATGCCGTCAAAATGAACAAAAATTAAATTCGATAATATCATATTGACTGTTATAATGAACAGGATTTAAAATCGATTAATATTAGTTTAGCTTTCAAAAAGGGTGCAAATTTCTAATTTTCTACCTCACTTTCATTCATCAGAACACAATTAAGTGGGGATAAAATTTTGAGTATTTTCGCTTCTTTAGATAGGAGGAGGTAGATTTTATTAATAACTAGTGAACCCATCAAAGGGACGAACCTAGCACTCAAGAGAAATTCAATAGGCAACCCATCCCAGTAATAAAAACAATCCCAAAAAAATCATTGCTATTTGCCTTAGTTGCCTACTATGGTTATGGCATAACACACTGTCCTGAATTTTAAAACAGCGCTACAAATTTTCAAAATGCTGAAATCCATTGAGTCTGTCGAAGGGTATGTAAAAATGTTATTTCAAACCATTTTGAGTCAGTCAAATGTTTGGGAGCTCGTAACCCCCGTCTGGGGCTATCTTTGCCCCCTCTGATAGTAATTGATTCATACTGAAAGTAAAGGTCCCCCATATTTACTAAAATATACTTGCCAAGTTTTATTTAAAAAGTCCCATTACTTTCTGAGATATTTAATATTAAAGTCAATTTTTTTGTACACATTTTCAAGAAAAACTGCTTCTGAGCAGCATTAGTCCTGTTGCTTAAATTCAATTTCGCAATTTTTCACTTTCACAAGTTTCGCAAAACAATCCAGGTCGACAATTTTTAAGTTAAGAAAGATACTTACCTACAGATGAACAAACAATCAATACCCGAAAAGCAATGCAAAACATGCAAATCTACTACAAACACAAAGCACAATCAAAATCAAAGATGTTGTTAGTTTTGAAATAATCCCACACCAGATCTTAACACAGGAGTTGCATTTTGATATCTGATGTTAGAAAAGCATAGCATACGGACTTGCGCATTGCTCATTTTAGGGACATTACCCAAATGCAAACTTCTTCCTTAAGTTTTCATTAGATAGATACAATATTCAAATTTACATGCCCCTATGTATTGTTCGGTGGTTTAGAGAAAGTGAGCATGCGCATTTTGCTTTTCGGAACACCCTACCAACCGTACATACATAGATAGAAATATAGACACGTAAATTTTTTCGACTCTGCGATTATAATATAGAGATTAGTACACCAAAGGCTTGAATTAATAGCGTAGTCTTTAAAACTGAAAGTAAATTCAATCGATGTTGACCGCATTATACATTTATGTTTGCAGGTGAAGAATGAATCAAGGCATACCTCCAGCATCTTCAAAGCGCAACATTCCTGTGTAATGAGCAACAGAATCATTCCAGCTGATAATGACAGAGGTATTACTACCATCAACCTTTTTTGAACAACGAAGATCAAGAATAAATAAATAGAGATAAGGAAAACAATCCTCCAAACTAGGTTATATATTAATTTTGTAATGGATTAGGCGGTTTGTTTATACTAAATTACAATGTGTTGGAGATTTGCTTAAGGTTGTGTAAACGGTAAAGGGCATTAGCTGTCACCCCACGGTATACAAAAACGAATAAACCGCCAAAATTAAGTTTTATACGTTATGAAACGACACCAGTTCTATTGAAGCATTTTTACTAAACTCCATTGGCACAAATAAGGAGTGTAGACCTCTCATGTTGATGCTCGGGTTCGAGTTTCCTGTAAAATTTACAGGCTAGATAACGTTAATCGAGGATGTGTTTTTTAACCAGCTGAACTAATAATAGATTTTAAGTGCAAGCGTCTCAATAGGACATCGTGGAAGGTTAAAGTCCCAGAACTTCAGGTCTAGGACTATTGAGCTATTAACGAATGTAGGTTAACGTATTGAAATTTTTTGGTAGTTTTTGAAGGTATCAAACGAAAGCTAAGAATTAATAGAATTAGATATACTTTAGTAGATATTAGCACAAATAGCTTACAGCGTTTCCTGAAAAGGCTTTACATTGTTGACAAACGTTATTTTAACAGGAGAATAAGTATACCAAAAATGCATGCGCAAGCGCACATACGCGCTATTAACGACAAAAACGACATTTAACTTGTGATATCACATTTTCATTTGTCATGAAATGAATAACAGATGCTTGGAGCATTTCAGGCAATTGTTTCAAAATATTTGTAATTAGATCAACGTGTGTTAATCTTTTAAGGCTCCCTCTCCCATGCCATGGAAGCCATTTTCCAGTGCAACGCAGTCGATGTGCTGTTGTAATAGTTGTTTTAGTGAGAAATAGTTCTATAGGCTCAATCCCTACAATACACTCTAATGCTGCAGAGGGTGAACTATGCATAGCACTAGTGGTCATAAGACAGGCTAGTCGTTGAACACTAGCCAAAGCTGTCATTCTGGATTTGTTGTGAACAGCTGTAAGCCACGAACAAGCTGCATATGCTAAAGCCGGTCTAACTACTGCTGTGTAAAGCCACAGTGTGATTTTTGGGGAAAGAATTTCATTGCATAAGAGCTGCTTTTGCCTTAGCGCTTTTAACATAACAGTGGGTACTCCAAGTCAGTCCATTATCCAAATGGACACCCAGGTACCGGACTTTATTGACAAATGCAATGTTTTTACCCCTTAATCTAAGAGGTTTCATGTTGGGTTTTTTATGCCGTGTATGGAATATAATGATTTCTATTTTGTCAGGGTGGATAGAAAGATCCCGCTGACTGCACCAATTTTCGATGATACTGAGAGCTCTTTGCCCTAAAGCTCTTATTGTAGCTTCATCTATGCCAACCTGAAGAATTCCAAGATCGTCAGCATATGCTTGTTTGTAGATGGAACTGACGTTGGAGAGCTTCTCCAATAGTTCATGAATCAATAAATTCCATATTAATGGTGATAATTCCATATTAATGGTGCCCCCTTGAGGGCACCCTCGTTCAACTTTTATATTTTGTATGGCGGTTCCAACTGTTACGTTAACAGTACGATCTCTTAATATTCGTTCTATCCAACGAATAATGGCTACATTTATTCCCTCTCTTTCTAAAGCGGAATGAATTGTTTTGAAGGTGGCATGACTGAAGGCCCCTTCGATATCTAGGAAAATGCCAAGAGCCATTTGATTACTCTTGAGAGCACATTCAGTGCGAGCTATATATTAATGAAGGGCAGCGTCGGTTGAAATACCACGTAAATATGCAAACTGTCCTGCATTTTTCATTTTATTTTCAAGCTCTAGAGTTTTGATACTCCAGTCAATAAGGCGTTCAAGTAGTTTCATAAAAGTAGAGATAAGTGATATTGGTCGCCACGAGTTAGCTTTTTGATAGCTACTCTTGCCTGGCTTTGGGATGAAGATTACTTTAGTTTCTCTCCAGGCTTTGGGTATAAACCCAAAACAGAACCTGGCTTTAAGAATATTGCACAGATGTGGAGCTAATTCTTTTCTAGCCATTTGAAGCATGACTGGCATTATGCCATCGCAGCTTCCTGCTTTATACGGTCCAAGAGTGCTTACTGCCCTTTGGACTTTTTCTAAAGTGATTAACTCTGCAATAGAGCTATCAGCACAGATGCTTTACTCCGGTGTATTATTCTCTATGTGACGATCATTTGGAAAATGGATTTTCAGAAGGTGCGTTAATGATTCATCCATATTCGAAGTATAGCTGCCATCAGCCGTTTCTAATGGACCAAGTTTCCTGCTTCGATCTTTCACGAGAATTTTTTCAAGCTTTGATGCTTCTTGTATCTTCAATTTCGTTGCAAAAGGTTCTCCGTGAATCCCTTTTTGCTTTTCGCAAAGCGCTGTTAAAAAGGACGCGAGTGTTTCTTAACTCTGCTTTTGATTCTAAGGTTCTTTTAGATTTGTACTTCCTAAGAGCCACTTTTAATTTTTTCCTAAGGCTAGTTAATTCTTGATTCCACCAGGGAGAAAGTTTGCCACCACTCCTGATGGTCTTCAGTGGGTAAGCGTTGTGAAAGGCGTCAATGATAATTTTATTGTTAGGCTAATACTACGAAGGATGCATCAAAAAGATGCAAATCCTTGATAAGACTCGGACGATCGAGTCGAGAAAGAGATAGATATTAGTTCAGTGTGTGTGTGCATAATTGTATGCTAAATTTATAAATAAGTAAATACTTCTAGGTAGCGGTGAGATGGCGCATGTAAATTGTGAGCCGAGTAGTGAATAGTGAGTCAAGCGAGCTCGAGGTCACGAGAAATAAGATAACGATAAGCCAAGTCAATATAGGAATTAGTTATAGATAGATATTCTCAAATTTAGAAACAGTCAAGTCAAAGTTACTTTACGTATCAATATAACGAATTGAGAATTGGAGATCCTCTGAAAAGCCGACCTAAATATAACGCACATCGGACAATCTCCTTAAGACTAATAATAACTAGAATACAAACTGGAATACAGGGAACTTGGTCGGTTGACGTTCACTGAGGTTGTGACAATAGGAGGGGATGACCGGACAACGACGGGGTTACTTGGACAGTGACTGTTGACCTTCTGTGCAGAGATTGATGTCAATCTTGACACAGTGTGATTTCGCTAGGACTTATCGTGGGACTATGCATAGACTGTGTGCTATGCTATAGTACACTATCCTACTCATTCCACACTTCTGTTTGCACGTCCATAATATGGCTATATATTAAATATAAACGCCTGTATATTAAGTATATATGGCTATATATTAAATATAAACGCCTATATATTAAGTATATATGGCTATATGTTAAATATAAACGCCTATATATTAAGTATATATGGCTATATATTAAGTATATATGGCTATATATTAAGTATATATAGCTATATATTAAGTATATATGGCTATATATTAAGTATATATGGCTATATATTAAGTATATATGGCTATATATTAAGTATATATGGCTATCATTTGGTTCTTTGCATTCCGACTCTCTTAAAAATATGGTTTCAAAATTTTCCGTTTTTTCAAAAAAATTTAAATAGTGTCTATTGTAATGCATTTAACGTAATACAACTGAAACTGTAATAATTTTGCTCTAAAACGTTTTTTTGAAAAATTTTCAAAACTTTGGTAAGAATTCCAAATACCCATATCTTAGACATGGTTATTATGGAACCAATAAATATTATATAATATGATAACAACTTATATGAAATGATATATGATATATTATTGGTATAACCAAACCTTATAGTTCTCTTCCTCAATCTCAAGGTATAAGAATTACAAACAAGGTCATGTTCACTAAGGGAAGACAGGATTAATGAACTAAAAATATTATTGGATCAACAAAAGATGCTACCCTATAATGTTTTAATAACAGCAATAGAAAAATTAGCGGAAGTAGATCATAATGACATACTAGTACTAAAAAAGAATTTACTACAAAAAGTTCTGACTATAACAAATCCTGAAATCATGTTACATTTAGAATGTAAATGTCTTTTCAGAAAACGCTGTAAGCTATTTGTGCTACTATTAACTAACTCGTGTGTCGATGGTTACGATGGTTACGATGGTTACGGTGGTTACGATGGTTGCGGTGGTTACGATAATCCGCTGCCTAAATTCAGCCCACTTACACTATATCCATTAGTTCAGCTGGTTAAAAAACACATGCTCGATTAACGTAAATTTTAAATTTTGCACAAAATTTAGTGAAATATTTTACACTGCTCATGTAGTTAAAATATTATGCACTTAACAACTCAAAATATTAACTAAAATATTTAATAGATTTAACAGTTTAAGGATTACGGTGTGGATTTTTAACGGTATGTTTTAAGAGTGCATGTAATATGGCAATGCTAACTATATTCTTTTCATTCAATTGTCTTTATATAGATGTCCATCATCACCAGATACCACCACCATTGTCTAAGGTAGATACCACATTTAGTAATTTCTGTTATTTTTGTTTTTATAATACAACATTTATCTGTTTTGTACAGACTACTGAATATCATGGCCGCCAAATGACTCCAGTTACAGGTTACCAATAAACCAATAGTTACCATTATTTAATTGACATTTAATATGCCAGCATGTTGGGTTCTACGCTGACTTCAAATAACGTCAAAAAACTTCAAAAAACTAATAAGAAGGAAAGGAGTTCTTCTATACACGTTTGTCGTCTAATAACTCAATAAACAGTTCAAATTAACCGATGACTAACTGATTTTGACAGAACTGTACAGCACAACTTTCTATGCATTACCAACGGTTAAGATAACCATTAATCAAATGCTATAATTTTACTGGTGCGACGTCCTCATGATTTTCGCTTTAAGGCTTAATTTACATCAGAGTTGTACCAAAAACATTTGCGACCCTCTCAAAAACTTAAAATGGCAATAACGTCGACTGTAGGACACATGTGAAAGCGTTCCTAAAGTTTTAAAATTGTCTATGTCAACGGGCACAAAACTTTATAAACTTAAAACTTTTAGAACTCATAGATCATTTATGACTTTTGAGTTTGAGATATTTTAGTTGAGATGCACCTGTCTTTGTGATAATCCTTTACCCTATCTAATTTCACGGGAAAAGACTTTGCTGCACAATAAATCAAAAATTTTATTAAATTAGAACCCAAACAATAGGACTTAGTGTTTTGGTTTTTTCTCATCAAAATTAACAACAATCCAAGCGAGAAAAACGAAGCGAAAAAAAGAGTGAGCCGTTGTGAGCACACATCTCCACAAATCGTAAGCATCTACCATAAGTTCTTCAAACTGTTTAAAAGTTATGATGTGAATTTCAAGTTTGAGGTATTTTTTGTTTTTGAACAAAATATTTTTCAATTATCTAATTATCATCGAAACAAGCTAGATTCCTCTGTGTGAATTTATTCACATTAATGTTACTGCCAGGGTTTATTGACGGGCTCGAAATATAATATGAAAACCAACAGGTATCAGGGGGCATGTGTTGCATAATTTTACTTGGTACAGAATTGTACTACTATATGACAAGAATTACACACATTCTGTTTTAAATGTTTTTAGATATTTATTTAAACAAAGAGGACGTCAATAAAAACGTGTGGCTATCCGTCTTATTGTTTACATTGTTTTACGAGAACTGCTCATTTGATTGTGTTCTTCAACCCAAAATTTTTAAACTTGACGGAATTGCAACTCAATCAGAACATTTCAAACAAATTCGTTCTCAATTTATCAATGTACTCCAAAAAGATGTTATAGATCCACTACAGCAACGGAAGACTCCTTCCTTCTCCCGTCTTTTGCCCATTTTACAACCAGTGCAAAATGATTTCACTTCAATGAATAGTAAGTAGACAAATTAACAATGACTTGCTTCCTCAAACTACACATATTTTTTTATTTTAGGTTTTTCGGGCATGTGCACTCTTTTATTTAATGTTGTACTGCTACAGAAACCATTTTTAAAGTACTATCATAGGGTTTCGGGAAGCAACGAACATTATTTTGTTGATGTTTCCAAACCATCCTGCAGAACAGTTGGTTCAAAAATACTTTTGTCTGAATTATTGAAGAAATACATTGGCTTTTTTACGGAAATTCCGACTCCAGGAATGATCATTAATATTTCTGGAGATAGTCAAAATGATGCCAACATAATTTGTGAACCAAACATTAACTTAAACCTATTCAGTGAAAAATTTCAGTTGGAACTAATGGCAGTCATATGCGTGAATCAAACAGGACAATACAGTCTATACCGTCGCATTAAAAGTGGGGAGTTGTATAAATGGATTTTTATGGATGCCAACGATTGCAAGGTGAGTCAATTAGTTTCATAAATCCCAGTTCGTGTTTAGAAAAGCTTCACTTCTTAAAGTGTAAATGATCAAAGTCACAGCTGGGCATAAAATGTTAAAATTAAATGTACGCAAAAATGATACTCCTGTTGGTTTATGAATATTTTCTTGGTTTTTTTGAGTCCACAATAATTACCATTAGGAACCCGCATTTTTAGCAAAACCCCACATTTTAATGGTGTAAAATGTGAAAAATGGCATATTTAGCTCGCCTGCAGAGCTACATAGAATCGCGCAGTCTGTCCGTCAGCTATTCGTAGTGAACATTAGTAGTAGGGGGATGACAGAGTAGTCTCCATCCCCGCCATCTTGGATTCTGATAGCTTGGATACTGAGCGCCAAAGCCTGGGGCACTCATGGAAGTACAGGTACTCATACCCATTCTCTTGCTCTCACAATCAGCGCCATAGTCCACTCATGCACTAACCTAACTCTTACGCTCGAACACTCACAACCATAGTCCAATGCATGCATGGTAGTACAGGTACTAACCTAACCTAACTCTTACACTTGGATAGTAGCAATCATACCCAATGGCAATTTATTAATTCATCATTCACATTCAATGCTTACATATAATTAACGTGATTCGATATATGTATATCGTATTCATATATACATATCCTTAAGGATGAGTAATATCCAATGACTCTAAACTATAATAAATGACAATGCAAATTAGATATATTTTAATACACATGGTTGTTGAAGACAAATATGTGTAGGCACCACCATTGTCAATATCTATATATATGACTTTCCATGTGAAGGTAAGTGCAATCGATGAAGGGAAATGGGAGGGGGCTAAATTCTAGAATGCAATGAACAAGTAGAATATTTTAGGTACTTAAGGGTACTTGAGAGCTAAAGTGTTTGTTGAAATCAACATGTAGAATATATGGTACATAGAGGTAAAGGAAAATATGCGTGTACCTTACACCTATCAGGTACCTTGCAATATTAATGCAACAGAAATAAGTTATTTTCGATAATGTAGTAGAATTGAAACAATAGAAATGCTATGGCATTTAATCAAATATACCTTTCTCAGAAATTCCTTTACGTAAAAGAATGTATCTTGTATGTCTGTTTCATTCACTACATATGACAAATGTCATTGCAACCGATTTAAATATATATGAATTTAAATGCTATTAATGACAATTGGATGAAAATAAGGGAATTTTGTTCCATGTGTAATCATATTACTAATTGGTTTATTAATAGGTTTTTATGATTTTTATTTAGTATTGAGTGCGTCAACAATTGGGAAAAATAACTTTTTCGTTAATTTAAATCCATCTTTTTCTGCTGCTTTTAGGATAGTTCTTAAAATATCCAAAGACATATCCGTTAGTTCATCATCTTCATTGTCATCATCTTCATCTCCATCATCAGTTTCGTCATCGCTGTTATCAGATTCCTCGTATTCGTCACTTTCACTATCATTTTCATCGTCACAGAACTCAGATTTATCTCCACAAACTCCATCATGGCTTTTTGTGCAATTCAAAAATGATTTTAGCAAATTTTTGCTAAGCTTAGTATAATTAAATTCTGCATTGTGAAACATTCTTTGAAACATCTTAATGCATTCTGTTGTAAAATCTTCATTGGATATTAATCATCCTTATAGATATGTATATATGAATACGATATACCTATATCGAATCACGTTAGTTATATGTAAGCATTGAATGTGAATGATGAATTAATAAATTGCCATTGGGTATGATTGATACCAGCCAAGTGTAAGAGTTAGGTTAGTACCTGTACTACCATGAATGTATTGGACTATGATTGTGAGTGTTCAAGCGTAAGAGTTAGGTTAGTGCATGAGTGGACTATGGAGCTGAGTGTGAGAGCAAGAGACTGGGCATGAGTACCTGTACTTCCATGAGTGCCCCAGTCTATGGCGCTCAATATCCAAGCTAGCAGCATCCAAGATGGCGGGGGTGGAGACTACTCCGTCATCCCCCTACTACTAACATTAATCTATTGTGATTTTCTATAGATTTTCGTAGTCAATAGTTATCTATTTTGATTTACTGTTGATTTTCATATTTAACAATTATCTATTAAGATTTTCTGTTGAAATTGATTGTGAACGTTAGCTTATTATGATTTTCTATTGAATTTGACTGTGAACATTTGCCTATTTTGATTTTCTGTTGATATTCATAACCAAAAATTATCAATTTTGATCTTCTTTTGATTATGATAATCAACAACTATCTATTTTGATGTCCTAATAATTTTGTGACTCCTGTTTTGCAGGTGATGTTTATAAATGATTTCGAAAATTCCCTGGTTGATCTTTCAAGCAATGTATCCGAATCGGATAATATTTGTTTACGATCCTTCGTTGAAAACTGCTGTGCTGCTGTTTATTTACCATCTGGTTTGCCGTCGTCTGCATCATTATAAAAGAGAGATGAGCTTTGTAACTTCTACAAACACAGCAGACTCGCCCAGCATATTGTGCATGGTTCATAGTAGTAATATTCAAAACTAAATATAATTTTGGTTTTATATTTTCGCGGCCATTTTAAATGAGTTTCGAATAGCAAAATATAGAGGAAATCATAAAATAAATGATAAAGTTTCATCATTAGTTGTACTGACGATCACTAGTTGTAGAACTAAACATATAACTAGTGATCTGGTATCTAGTTTCGTAATTTTCAAACTAAAATTAGAAATTATAAAAAATATATAGCGGGTTAATATATTATGCTACCGTTACACTATTATAACAGTTAGCAATAAAAATGAATAAATCATACAAACAAATTCCATTTTCTTTATTTTTACTTTTCCAAAATAACTGCATTACTGCCTTAAAACCTAGACTCTTTATTTATTTAATAGAATTAACACCTTTACTAGTAAGTTTGTGTCAATTACTGCATGCATTTACGGATCTATGGTTCGAAATTATCATTAGATCACGCAAGCTGGAAACCAATTGTCACAGCCAAAGTGGATACTTTCAGGATTTAACCTACCGTAATAATCGAATGACTAACTCGGAAGAATTATAGTTTCCTGCCCTAGTATTTTTGCGCAAGAAAAAGCGATTTAGTTCCCCGAATGGGGAATTATTTTGATACGGGGAATTAAAGTTTCAAAGTCTATATTTATTAGATTGTCAATGATAATAATAATTTGATATTTTAATTATTTGTGGTATGAAAAAACAAAGGGGATGGCACCAGTCTTATGGAGTTCATGGACCGACAGATCTGAATAGGATTAATATATGTTGTAGCCCTATTTTTTCTGACCAAAAGTCACTATTGTCAAAATTCAATATGGGCTACCGTTTTCGAGATATCTGTGGTCAAAAACTGCCTTTTTAACGTTAGGGGAGCAATCCGGCAGCCGAAACCCGCAGATTATTGTTATAATAACTATGGTTGGCAGGTAATAAATCTGCGGGTTTGGCTGCCGGATTGCTCCCCTAGCGTTAAAAAGGCAGTTTTTGACCACAGATATCTCGAAAACGGTAGCCCATATTGAATTTTGACAATAATGACTTTTGGTCAGAAAAAATAGGGCTACAACATATATTAATCCTATTCAGATCTGTCGGTCCATGAACTCCATAAGACTGGTGCCATCCCCTTTCATGATTTTGTTTGGAAGTGGAAAAAGGCGTTTTAGCTCGCCTAAAGAAGCGAGCTAATAGAACCACACAGTCTGTCTGTACCTTTGTACGTAAGTACGTCGTACCCAAAATAACTTACGAGCGAATTGACCGAAGTTAACCAAATTAGGCAGGATTTATTTACTTTATTATAAAATCTTACATTTGGTAGAAGCGGAGTTAAATATTCTACCAATTTATAGGAAATACAATTGAAATTTTTAAGGCTGATTTTCTGCTTTGACTATCAAATAAAGACAAAGCGCGTTATCTCTGCAACTTATTGACCGATTTAAACCAAAATCAATAGGGTTCGTCACCAGTTCATAGGCATTATTATTTATGAATAATTTGGTCAACTTCGGTCAATGCGTTCGAAAGTTATCGTGGGTCCGGACAGACTGCGCGGTTCTATAAGCTGCCTTATTCAGGCGAGCTAAAAATCCCCAACTTGCCCCAAACACCAAAAGAACATGGAAGTCAGAGTTCAACTAGCAGATCGGTAGTGGCTAGGGGGCAAAAGTGGCTAGTTGGCGGGTAAATTGCTAGGTAGCTAGTCGGCAAAAGCCAAAATTGGGCTAAATCATACAGTAAAAGAAATTAGCGCAAATTTTTGAATTTTAGGTACTTTTACCCCTTTTGCCCGGGTGGGTGCGCAAAATGTAAAAAATAAAACTCTGATGAAAGTGACAGATTGATAAAATTACCAGATATCAGTCAATTAGTTGTTAGATTATTGTTCAAAGTGAACTGAGTTTATTATTTTGTTGGTATTATTATATACTGAATTTAATTTGAGATTTGAATAATTGTTTTAATGTTCTGTCTTGTGCATTTCGTCCCACGGTCGGGCGAATGCTAAAGCTAGAAGTGCAAGCAAAAATTGCATGTTCAAGCATAATATTAACAAACTTTGTTATTACATTCGGGTTAGATTGTCTGTATATGGAACGAATATAAAAGTTTTCCCAGAAAAAGTGAAATAAATATCTGACTGTTCTACCTCAGTGATAAACAAAACATTATACCTTCCATAATCTCGTCTTTTTAAACTCTTTTATGGAACTGACAATCTGATCAATAAGGTAAACTATACTGTAAGAAGATATATTATTATTAATAATTAAACTTTTAAGTTTAATTTGAGTTGAACAGAAATAATTCTGCTATATAAGACTGACAAATTCTGTATATGCGGTGACACCTAATTACTTCACATGGCTGTTGTTAGTGAATTAAAACTAAAGCATTCTCGAGGAGGTACGTAACCGGGTACCAGAAATTAGCTTACGCCGAATAGAAAATAGCACACGCCGAAGTGGAAAATAGCCGAAGCCGAAGTAAAATTTTAGCCCACGCCGAATAGAAGTTAGCCTACACCGAAGCATCTGCGCCGAAGCCGAAGGAAAGTAGCCGAAGTGGAAATTAGCACAGCATAAGTTGGTTGAAATTGACCGACGCCGAATGGAAAATAGCCGACGCCGAAGCAAAAGTGAAAAGTTGTCGGCGCCGAAGTAAAAATTTACCTGCCGAAGCCGAATAGAACACAGCCGACGCCGAAGTGGAAAATAGCCGAAGTCGAAGAGGAATTTAGCCGAAGCCGAGTAGAAATTAGCCGACGCCGACGTGGAAATTAGCCGAAGCCGAAGTGGAAATCAGCCGAAGCCGAAATAATATATCTATGATCCTACAAAATCATGAAAAGCTAACCTAGCTACGTGCTCTCAACACTATTTGTTCATGAAATCAGTTAAGAGAAATACAAAAGTCTAGCTATAATTAATGTTTAAGTGTAAGAGATGAGCCTAGGTGAATTGAGGGGAATGTGAGACTGGAGAAAACAAGACGTAAATGTAAAGTTTTATTTACAATGAGAGAAGAGAGGTGTGTAGACAGCTAAGGGCAACAGAAGAGTGCTTAGTTAGTACAGGTAAGTTCTAGTTTTTATAAACTAGGTTTGACATAATTTATCTAGAAGTTTAGATTAGTGCTGACCTTACCTTCATACATAGAAAATAGTTGCCCGCTTCCAGAGACCAATTATTCAATCATGGTGTCTGGAAGTGGACTTAGTTCTTACAAACTTAAGAAAAAGTAGGACATTTGTTCACACAATCTCTAAGTTTTAGGACATAGGAACATCATCCGATCTTAGCTGTTGATGTAGGACTATTTTAAATATTTAAAAATTATACTTATGCTATAGATTATTATATACTGAGGATTTGATATGTAATGTCAGTATTTATGATGTCAGGATGGTATTTTTGCATCTATATATGCATTTGTTATGTATGTATGCATGGCTAAATAGATATCGAATATAAGTACGTATTATTACATATAGTGAAAGACTTTATAGTAAGGAATGAGGCCGTTTGCAGCAGAAACAATCCGCGCATGGACTTATACATTCACCTTACGGTCTATTCGAAGGTGGGTTAGGAATTAAAATATACATAGAATTTAGTTGATAATGCAATTACAATATTATGGCCAAATAGTATTTGCTTAAATCATTAATGTAACAACCATGTATAATTAATTAACCTACACCCAACACAGAAGTTGGGGGAGCCGAGTCGTGCATATCATTTCGAGATATGAGTACGTGTGTTTTGTCGATAGCTTACATGAATGGTATGTGAGTAAAGTGAAGCGGGCGACGAGTTTTACATTTGCTCTATCTTTGATAAGCGACTTTGCATGTAGATAATTTGCATATTCTTGGTTTATCATCGTGGTCACTCTTCTGGTCAGCCATTTTCCACAAACCCAATCCATGCCAAAATTTGGAAAATCGCAATAATTTCGAATTAAAGACTGACCTTTTTTATTTGTCGATAACCTGACCAGAGAGATCTTGACGTGGAGCACCTGATGAATCTAATTTCAGTCCGGTAGCTGTACTTTTACACCCAAAAATGACGAAATTGTAAACGCTCCATGACACACGTACTCACTCCGGCAAATGCAACGGCTCGACTCAAGACTATATATATCTACGTTCATGCATACATACATATTACATATATGCATCCGCGCATACATACATGTTACATATATACATCCAGACATACATACATATTACATATCTACATCTATGCATATATACATATTACATATATACAGCCATGCATACATACATACTACATGCATATATAGATGCTATCGGTTATTTTCCACTTCGGTTTTGGCTAATTTCCACGTCGGCGTCGGCTAATTTCAATTCGGCTTCGGCTAAATTCCTCTTCGGCTTCGGCTATTTTCCACTTCGGCGTCGGCTGTGTTCTATTCGGCGTCGGCAGGTAAATATTTACTTCGGCGCCGACAACTTTTCACTTTTGCTTCGGCGTCGGCTATTTTCCATTTGGCGTCGGCCAATTTCAACCAACTTATGCTGTGCTAATTTCCACTTCGGCTACTTTCCTTCGGCTTCGGCGCAGATGCTTCGGTGAAGGCTAACTTCTATTTTTGTGGGCTTAAATTTTACTTCGGCTTCGGCTATTTTCCACTTCGGCGTGTGCTATTTTCTATTCGGCGTAAGGTAATTTCTAGCACCCTGCGTAACCTTTATGACCAGTTTAAAAAAATCTTTATAGTCATACCGCTGACTACAAACCTACCAAAATTGTAGAGGTAGGCATAATTTTCCGACCAGGTTCACCTGTCCAAAAACCAATATTTTGCATTTCATCTATAAAATCAAAAAATCTGAAACTATTCAACCAATTTTTTATAAGTTTGGGCATATGCTAATTAATAATGACAAAATCCAAGCATATACTCTTTAATGTAAAAGATTCAAGCATATGCTCCTTAATACTAATAAATCCAAGCATATGCTCCCTAACACTAACAAAACCAACCATACACTCATTAATGCTAACAAATCCAACCATACACTTATTAATACTAACAAATCCAAGCATATGTTCAATAATACTAACAAATCCAAGCATATGCTCCTTAATACTAACAAATCCAGGCATATGATCCTTAATACTAACAAATCCAAGCATATGCTTCTTAATACTAACAAATCCAGGCATATGATCCTTAATACTAACAAATCCAAGCATAAACTCATTAATACTAACAAATCCAAGCATAAACTCATTAATACTTACAAATCCAAGCATAAACTCATTAATACTACTTCGGATTCGGAAATATACCCTTTCGGGATCTTTCGGATTCGGCTAAATAGTATTCGGCTTTCGCATATGTACCTTTCGGCGGTCGGCTATCTACCATTCGGCAGTCGGATATGTACCCTGACCCCGCATAATCAAGTTAAGTCCCAAATTTATCATCCCAAGATTGTACCTTTATCTAGCAAAGACTGATATGGTATTTCTCTATTTGAATGAATCGTATCAGATGTACATCATAATATCTCTATATTATAACCACCGTTTTAGATAGACCAATATATTTACCTGCCTATATATGTTTGTAACTGTGTGGTAGGTTCAGTGCAGGCAAGTGTCCAGAGAAGGGGTGCACGGCCCCAGGGCCGTAGCCAGATTGGGGGCTCGAGCGCCCTCTCCCCTCGAAATTGAAGAAAAGAAAGTAATTTTGCCTTATAACTCATTCGAAAATAATGCCTATAATTAGTTGAGTCCCACCGAAAAATTTTTTTTGTCTGCGGCTCTGCACTGCACGGCCTCCACTTATTTAGTATAGTGCCCCCATGGACAATTTCCTGGGTAGGTGCCTGGTAAGGTGATTCCATGGACCTTAATATTATAATAGTTAAACTAAATAAGGTGAGTGAGTGTAAATACAAAAATGCGCAAGTGATCTATCTCTAAACTACTGAAATGCGGGTAAAATACAAGTTTAGAAGTTTTAATAATTATAACATTTATAACACAGTTAGATGTACCATATACGGCCAAGCTAGCCAGGGAAACTCCAAAAAGCAAATAAGTGGAATTGTTTCCTAATATGTACTCCAATTTTTTAGCAAACTCGACTGTGTGATAACACAAAAGTATTTCATCCTCGACTACATAAGAACAGAAATTGTTTTATTGCTAAAATGATGTGTGGTGTGAGGTTTGAAATTTTCGTTTTTGTCTCTTATTATCATTTAAAGTCATTCTTTTGCGTGATCTTTAACCACTGTGAGGCAGACTCCGTCTACAGGATAATTTCGAAGGCAAAACCTAGAGCGCGGCAAAGAAGGAGAAAAAGAGAAGGAAAGAAAAAGAACAGCCGAGAATCATCAGTCGCGGTTTGCAAGTGAATGAGGAAGCCAGAAGAAGAGAAGCCAAAAAAAGAAGGAACAGATTTTGTCCCGAAGGAAGGTGTTAGCCCAAGCCAGGAATTGTCGTCGTGTTGGATGGTGAGTGTCGTCGTCATTCGGTCACAACCGTCACTGTCGTCGTCTTTATGCCCCAACTGTCAAGTAGCGATTGTGTTCTCATCTCGGACCATCTCAGTCGTAAAACACAGTTTGTAATATTATTGGTTCTATCTATGTCGTAATAATAATATTGGATTGATTATCAGGATTCTGTATGAACCCTATTATGTATTTTATTTCTAGCCGAGAGCGGCTAGCATACGCGTAATAATTATTCTTGTGGCTGGCATTTTGGCAAATTGGCTCATCCGCATCGACAGCAATCCCCCATTAACATATTAATTAAAGTACACGGATCTCCAGAAGAGTCCGTGTACCTCATATTATTATTTTGGCCTATAAGGCAGTCCATCAGCGGACCTTACAAATAATAAAATAAACCCCCCCCCATCCCGCAAGTTGTCGTGGTCTATCCGTTGTGATCAGGGCGCTTTACTTTCAATTATTTTTATGTATTGACATTGCTGTCACCCTGCCACAACACCCCTACCCCTTGCCTAGCGAGTATCTCTGCCGATATTTTTAATTTTGACCCCACCCTACATGAAATTTGAATTCTAATTGACCTGAGCCCATGCCAAATTCTTCACTGACCCATTTCAATCATTTTTATTTTTTATGACGAAAGTCACATTCAACATTAATTTTTATTTGCTGTATAAACAGCTAGCCGCCATTTTCTCTTTCTTACAGCAGAAAAGCCACGACCTACACCTTTCGGTAGCTGCTAAATTAACACAAACGCAGCCAGAAAGTTGTTGTCTCCTTTTCTGCGTTGTGTGTATACCTGCACTTGTGCAAGTACACACAACCACAAGCGACTACAAGTTGTATGTGCACTTGTGCTGCATTAAGGCTATTACAAATATAAGTATTTACTATTATAATTAACTGCCCTCACTTACTATTACACTATTGGTATTAGCAACTATAAGGATTACTGCGCCAAGCAGATATTTGTATGCGACAGATACAAATATCTGGACAACTGCTTCCTATCCCTTTGGCATTGGCTTGTGCATCCACAACATCCTCGACCCTCATCACTATACTTTTATTCCCTGCAACAAACCCGACCAGCCCCCACATTGTCAAAAATTTTCATCTTTATTTAAGTTAACGTACTTAGCCCTTCCCTCCCAAATTTAATTAACCCTTCCACCCACCAAACTAAAATTTCACTAATCTACACGACTTTACGTACCCGAACGCCACCCAGCCCACAACATTTAATTAATTTGATATAAATTTGAGAATCATGAATGAAAATATTTATTACTATCGTAATTGCTAACCCGTATAGCCAGAGAGATTTCATTAATTCTGTAGCCTGTCTAGATAAACTGGCAGAAATTTCGACGTTTTCCCACAATACAGCATCAGAATTATCCTAAGTCTGCAACGGAGCTTTTCGAAATCGAGCCCAATCTACACAAACGGACGAAGCTAGTGGAATTACAATTCATAAATTCGAATTGTTAGTCCGAAAAGCAAATACAACATTTCGTCATCAATTTCAAATTGACTCCGATAACTCCACCCCAGTTGTCATTGGCAACGATATTGCCACCCAATTCTTCAATTCTAACAACAGACTACGCTATTCCCTACGACCAAACCGACTTTAAAAATTATTTCCCACTTTTTGAAAGTTAACCCAAACTTTCAAAATTTACAAAGTTAACCCGCCCCACCAAGCCCCAATTTGTGGGAGTGCAGAGAAGATTGGAGCTCTCTTGGTCGCTGGCCTCTCAGTATTTAGACGACCAAGCTAGTGAACAATACCCTGTTATAATACTGAGAGGCTAACGACCACGAGAGCTCCAATCTTCTATGCACTCCCACATTTAACTCCAACTATGGCTGAAGAACGAATTGTAGAATTAGAACAGCAACTTCGTGCTGTTACAGCAGAACAAGATGCTGCCCTTCTTCCCCACCAACGATGGTTACATCATGAAGCTATTGCACAGCTACGACACTTCGATGGAAAATCAAATGTCGCCGATTATTTGGGAAGACTCAACACGGATTTAACTAGTCTACAGTTAAGCCCCCAATGGATTTTGTCAAACTTGGACTATTTACTAGAAGGTGATGCCAAGGCTTGGTGGTCATTTAAGTGGCCCGCAATCAGCGAACAAGTAAACGCAGCAAATCCCAACTACAGGAACATCTGGACTGTAACACAAACTGAGTTGACAGCTTTCTTTGACAATACGAGTCAGAAGGCCCTCTACTGCACCAAAAATAAGCAAATTACTTTTCGTCTGGGAAACGACCCACAGCAATATGTTAAAAGGAAATTGGAAATTCTGGGACTGCTTAATCCCAACATGTCCGAAGAGGAAAAAGTACGCCAACTTATTAACTGCCTTCCATCCGACCTGCAAATGAGTTTGGCCCCCGTGAACATACCCACACATTTGGAATTCGTTGCCACACTCAGAAAAATTTCCGAAACTTATGCTAATCAAGGTCCCAAACTAGAAAGCCAGCCCACACGGTCTACCACTTACAACACTAGCAAAAATTCAGCACCTAGCTCATCTTAACCACAAAATTCTGCAAGGAACTTAGAAACAAACAGCGCCCCACCCCGTCGATCCGGAAATGAAAACCGCACCCCTGACGGACGCCCTATTTGCGATTATGTAAGTTGTGGAAAAGTTGGACACGTCAGGAAACACTGCTGGATGAACCCACAAAGCGTTAATTACCGTCCTTCTCCGAATAATTCCAATAATGGACAAAATTGGAGGGACAACAGTCAAAGGAATTATCGTCCAAGACAGAATAACTAGGCCCAACAAAACAATTACTCCCGCAACGACAACACCAATCGACCATATCAACGCAATTACTACAAGGACCAGGGCCCACAAGGAAACTATGCGAATGATAATTCAAATCAAATGAATTACGGACGACAAGATAACACTAAAAGAAATAATGCATTTCCTCCCAGAGTATTCCCTGCAAATAACCAGCAACAACCCCAGGACCCACAATAGCCGTCGGAAAACCCCAACCAGTGACGAAGCCAACTAGCAGATGTTAAAATATTCGAAACCCAATCCCTGTATGTAATGTTACCGTCCCACCCACCAATGTACAGCAATGTTCAGAACCTACAATTTCATACTTTAAGAAAATCAACACAAAAAAATCTTCAATTTACAGTCAATCCATAAAAATCATAAAACCCCAAAAACAATGTTGTGGTATTAAGTCCCCTACATTTAACGATATAAAATCTTTCTTTTCTGAACCTTATGTCCCAAAACCCGCTTCCGAAAGCGGAGCAATGTATTCTACTGCGAATACGCCCTTAACGTACACACGGTACGGATATTATCCCACTAGATATAGGTACATTAAATTAAGCAGAATTCTAAAAATGGTGGAAGTCTACGCTTCTAACACATTTTCACTTTGGCAGATTCTGGAGCCACGATTTCTGCTATCAGCCCAGCAATGCTAGAGAAATGTACAAACAGTACCGACAAGTCCATAATTCATTATATTAGCCCAGTTAAACCTTTTTCAGTCAAATTGGCAGTTGGGAAGAAAAACATTGTAACAGTAAACACCCAAGTCGAAATGTTCATAAAGGTTGATGGAAACCACCAAATACTTTGGAGATTTTTCCTAGTCCCACGTCTCAACAATTTATTAATTCTCGGACAAGATTGGCTACAAGCTTACAAAATTATACTAGATTTCAGCGACATGAAGATCGTCTATGGCATCAACATGAATAAAGTTGCACCGCGAGAAATACCAAAGCAAAATGCCCCCAGCCAACCCAACAATACCCAAGAAACCACAGAGATTCTACAGATTCCAATGACTCAGACGTTCCAACTACAGAACATACACTGTGTGACAAATGCAACAATTGCATCGATCTATCCGACTGCAAGTTACAAAAGATAAGAAAAGTCAAACGTCCCAAAAAGAAGTCGAAAACTCCCAACAAGCCCAAGAAATCAAAGAAACCCATGAAAATCTTTGCAGACTCTAAAACGACTGAGTCACCCCCGACTACTACTACTACTGACGCTATTACAACGACTACCATTCCGAATTCAGCCCCCCAGCGTCCGATAACAATTAAAAAGCGAATAGTCGATCCACACATCCGACTACGGTGTACCACCCACGTCCGATTTAAACCAAACTCAGCTACTGCAATTCCAGTACATGTTAAGAACACATCCACTGTATACTACTGGGTTAGACCATCACGTTCGTTCCTAGAACGTAAAGCAGTCACAGTTGGAAACTGTTTGATCCATCTAGAAAAGGGACAAGGATTTATTTACATTCAACGCTTCCCCTCATGTAGTCATACTTCTGCCCAATACAGTTATCGGTAACTGCGAACCATTCAAGAAAGAGGAAATCATTTGTTGTATGGAAGATATTGATGCTGAAGCAGCTTCCCAAAAGTCCGAAACCAATTCCGAAAAGTCATACAAGTCTTCAGCCGAGCTACTCCAATCCTTAAGTCCCTAATCCCAAGATTACATTACAAAGATCACCCTGGGAAGTATACTCAAGCCTTTAAGAGGCACCCCCCAGGACATAGGAGTAACACATCTGGTAGAACATGGTTTTTGACACACAAGGTAATCCCCCCATCAAACAAAGGACCTATCGGACTTCACACATGGAAAGACAAGAAATAAATCGACAAGTTGGAGAGATGATAGACAAAGGAGTCATGCAACACTCCAATTCCCCATGGGCTACCCCAGTTGTACTTACGAAAATGAAAGATGGAAATTTAAGGTTTTGCATTGATTTCCGCGCTGTAAATCGCGTTACACGAAGGGACTCATACCCATTACTAAGAAACGATGACGCTTTAGACAGATTTGCTGGTGCTGGTAATTAAAGTACACGGATCTCCAGAAGAGTCCGTGTACCTCATTATTATTTTGGCCCATAAGGCAGTCCATCTGCGGACTATAAATCTTATAAAATAAACCCCGCATCCCACACCACTGACCGGAGCAATCGATGACATTCAAGCGTGTTTTTGACCGGAACACTGGAAATTTCTATGATTGGCATTCATAGAAAAAAATATAAGGTTTATATTATTGTGCACAGCTACACAGCGTATATTTGAACCGATCTCAGCAGTACGTCGGCATACTGTATACATTGAAATACTTAAAAGCAAAATTGTCTACTGCTGACTGGTTGTAAGTAAATTAACTTTATAATTAATATTATTATATAAATGCTCTACTCACAATTGGTTATATATATCTTATTTTCGAGAATTTTCGAATCTGTTCGAGCATGTACGAGCGCTTTCGTAAATATTCAAGCGCTTTCGAAATGTTCGAGCGCTTTCGAAGATGTTCGACCATTTTTGAATCCTTTTTTCCTATATTGAACCTTATTATTAGGATTTGAGATTATCTTGGATACAAAAGGAAATGTATCGAGCAATTTAATTAACCACTTATGAAATGAGGTTTTCTGTTTAAAACATTTAAAATTAAATCTGCCGAACTGAGTGGATAAGGACAGTTAAATCACGTATTTAGAAGGGGTACTACACCCACTCCCCCTAAATCTCGAAAGTGGATTTTTTATAAAACAAGAATTCATAAATTTTTTCGCGCTCCGCGCGATAATCTTCTATTTTTGGCAATATATTGTGGCGTTCTAATTTATTTGACTTATGCAGTACCCATTTTAAAAGTTAGCACGCCCTTGATTCAATTTCTAGATACGCCCTTGAATATAACTATATTATTGATAACGGTTACCAGTATTTTCTTTGTAGTATTTTGATGTCTCTTGTGGGCGACCTGCTTGTTTGCTAGCTGAACAATGTTTGACAATAAAGCTAATCAATGAATCCATCAATTTTCTTACAGACTTCCACCCACCTTGTGCTAGGTATACCCTGTCGCTGGGTTCAATAGTTTTATTCTAAGCACACTATGGTACTCCTTTCTTACTAGGCTGATTCCTCGTGGCAACCAGTGTACAAAATACCATTTACCACTTACCAGTGGTAAGTGGTTTTTAATGGTATTTAACGTTAAATACCACTACCTAAAAAGTAGTGGTAAGTGGTAAAAATAGTAAAAAATGGTAAAAATTGTTTTGTTTAAATTTCATGCTTAGATTTTGAATAAAATTCGGTGCCAAAGTATGAAATAGCTTAGCAGCTGATGATTGTTGTTACAAATTGATAAGTTTTCACCAATCAGACTTGGATTCAACCAATGTTGGCATTAATATCCCTTATTTGCCGATTGAGAAATTAATTACGATTAAATAGCCTTCATAATTTGGCGATATCAATTGCAATCTTGGTTTTAGTGTCATTTTTATAGCTTTCCGTGAACAATCAAGTAAATATGATTAATTGGATTAATTAATGAGATAATTGCAAATGTTTCATAGAAAATAAAGTTTTAAAATTTATATCTTAGTAAATATTGTATATCTGTACTAACCTGTCTAATCAATCGCTAAAATTTACCATTTTTACCATTAAGTGCATTTTTACCACTGTGATGGTAAAAAAGCCTAAAAAGTGGTAAATTTTGTACACTGGTGGCAACATGTATTTAGCATCAAGAGAACATTTATTCCTCACCGGCGTAAACTAAAAATGTTGATGAATTTGCAAGACGGCAAGACCTCATGTATAGGTATCAGGGACTGTAAATTTTATTTATTTGTTGTACGAATACACATGGTACAACGTTAAAATAATAGTTTGTGACTTAAGGCTTTCCTATTTAGTGTATTGTACAAAATTTAAGAAATGTATTACATGTATGTAAATGGTATAGCCGACAATCACTCTAGGCTAAGACTCCAAACTCAAACTCAACCACAAGAAAGTCAGAAAAGATATAAAGATTTAAAAACATTTGAAATATTATAAGTAAAAATAACATAGACCAACAATCGAGGGAACACCGACGCTACAGGTGCAGGAAAAACTTATAGTGAGCCGAAAGAACAAGTAAATTGAAATGCCAATTATCTCAAAATCAGTGGAGACCTTGGAGTCTAGCCTTTAGCCACTAGGCTAAAAGCTATCTAGCCGAATGGCTGAAAGTTTAAATCTGTAAGGTTAAACCTAACCTTGGGAAAAAATTAGTGGAGCCCTTGGAGTCTAGCATTTAGCCACTTGGCTAAAAGCTATCTAGCTAAATGGCTGAATGTCTAAATTTGTAAGATTAAACCTAACCTTGGGAAAAAATTAGTGGAGACCTTGGAGTCTAGCCTTTAGCCACTTGGCTAAAAGCTATCTAGCTAAATGGCTAAGAGTCAAAAGTATTGTAAGATGAAACCTAACTTAGACCTAGGGTAAAATTGTGGAGACCTTGGAGCCTTTAGCCACTTGGCTAAAAGCTATCTAGCTAAAAGTCTAAAATTTGGAAGCCTAACTTAACAACCTAACCTAGTGTAGGAGTTGGAGGCATTGGAAGATATTCGGCTAAAAGCTATTTGGCTAAAGGTTTGAAGCATAAGAGGTTAGGTTAGGAGTGGGGAATTGGAACATTTTGTCATTTAGCATTTCACATCTAGTTAGTGATCAGCTAGTTTGTAAACAATAATTTTATGGTAAATTGAATTGTATGTGTAAGATGATCAAGTTGTATATGTCATTATATCATATTTTATATGTTTTATTGTTAAATTGTAAGGTGGGGTAGTTGGGCGGTTGCTTATACGTCGGCACCGACCCCTTATATAAATATTGAATGTGTTGAGTGTATGTAACTGGAGTGGTTGACCCCTGTGCTTGAACGTCCGCACTCAGACTATAAGTATGAGCTCTCAGTGAAGGGGAGTCTCTGTCTCTTTTCTGGATTCGTGCTCTGAAGTTCTCCTCTAAATTCTCTCTCGGAAGTTCCTGGCTGCAGTATTTCGAAAGGTTTCTTGTGGTCGACTTGGGAAGAAAAGTTTAGTTAGTGAATTTAGCTTATATTTTGTGAAGTTCTTCGCACCATTTGGATAAATGGTTTAGCAGATATGACTTGCTATTTTGTGAAGTCCTTGGTGAAAGTAAATTGTGGGGAACTCAGAAGCGGAAGAGAGGAGACTGAGGTCTAGCTAAAATGTTTTAGTTATTAGGATATTTTGTGACTTGATTAATGTTGTTATTGTGAAATAAAATGTAACTGATTTGTGTGAATGAATATCAGGGGATTAGTGCACGGTTGATTGAATAGGAAAGCATTTTTAGAACGAAAAAATCCTTAGGTAGAGTGGGACATCTATTTAAGGTTGGTCCTTCGAGTATTGTAAAGAACGACTCTCTATCTTTGCAGTACAGGTTGTGTTGCAAGATATTTATTTATTTATTTGACTGCACAGATATCGCCCTCAATAGAGGCCATTATAAATATCAGAATACTTACATAAGCAAATTACGTTGTTGTAATTAAATTAACCCACTAGCTACATCATCAATACATGAATAGTTAAGGTCAATGTCAATTGAGGTGTACTCAATTGTTTGTTGTTCAAGAAGGTACCGTTTTAACATTTTCTTAAACGTATCAAAATTATTAATACTAGATATATCGTTTGGTAGTGTAAACCACAATAGGATACCAGAGAATTGACATGTTTTTTTGTATAATTGTGATTTTCCTTGATATATTGGAGTTGTGTAAGTATTCTGACGTGTTATAGTAGTATTTACATTAGCAAAGTCCAAATAATTTGAAAAATATGGAGGGCATATATTATTATAGATAGTATAGGCAACCTTTAGTATCTCATACTTATACAGATATGATGGGAATAACCATTTTAAGTTTAAAGAAATGTCATGCTTTACAGTATCAAATTTATCACGACCTAAAACAAATCGACCACATCGGCTTACAAGCTTGGTAATTATATCAATATTATATCTAGGTGCAGTACCCCATATTGCGGACATATATTGAATAATGGGAAGAATTAACGAATTAACAACCAATTTCCTATTTAATAGAGACATATAAGGTTGAAGAGGATATAATGACCACAATTTAGAGTTACATCGTTTTGACCTATCACTTATATCATAAGTCCATTTCAGGTTAGAATCTATAATTAAACCTAAGCACTTAATCTTATCAACAGCTTTAATTACAGAATCATTAACTTTTAAAGAAACAGCACCAAGCGATTTTACAATGTGTGGTCTACCAACTATTATAAATTGTGTTTTGTCTACATTCAACTCCATTCTATTAAGGAACATCCATTCAAGTATACTCAACATATCTTCTTCTATACGTTGAATTAAGGCTGCTATACTGTCTGGTGGCCCAGCAATAGAAATGGAAGTATCGTCAGCAAATAATATACTTAAACTATTCTTTATAGCCAATGGCAAGTCATTGATAAAAATAGTAAATAAAATAGGGCCTAATACACTACCCTGCGGTACTCCTTACTTGGTATATCCAATTTCAGAAACATTGTCTCTATCAATAAACACAAATTGACCTCTGTCCTCTAAATATGATTCAAACCAAAATGGGTCTATACCATAGATAGCGTGAGTTTACAGGCAAGAAGTGAATCTTACTTCCTGCAATAATTTTTATACCTGATATTGTCCTTTATCATGTTGATAATATCATGGTTTAGACTTTCACACACCCGTTACCAAATTACAAGGGTAATGTCAGGCATAAAAGCTGTATTACCTTTACGATCAGTTTTAGCTCGCCTGAATAGGCAGCTTATAGAATCGCACAGTCCGTCCGTCCGTCCGTGCGTCCGTTTACACGATAACTTTTGAAGACATTGATGGATTTCAACTAAACTTGGCAAAAACATTGCCTATGGACCTGTGACAAAGCCTATTGAAAATGGGCCACATTGGCCAATAGGTTGCTGAGATGCCGCGCGCTCACTTTGTCTTCATTTTAATAGTCAAAATGAAAATGTGACATTAAATGGACATTAAAAGTTCAAATGTGTTTCCTATGGATTGTTAGCGGGATAGTAGATAGATATTTATTGTGCCATAATTTCCAGGCCGCAGCCCACAACACAGAACCAAAATAGAATACATAATTTTTGAAATAAGTAAAGTAGATTATTCATTAATTATCCATGCTCTTAATCTTAATGCCTGAGTTATATAATTGTGCATGTTATGTAATTTAAGATCATCATCAAAATTTAGATATTGGTGGTATGTATCTTCAGTACAGTTTTCAATACCCGGTAGATAGTAACTTCTGATCGATTCATAAATTTTACATTTTGACATAAAATGGAATAAGTTATCTTTTTCTAAGTTTACGTTATAACAGCACGAACACAGTTCATCTAGTGAAAAAGAATATTTGTTTGAGTATGAATATAAACGTAGAAAAGGTTTTCCGCTTAGTCTTAATTGACATGCGATTCTAATTTTGTTAAGTGATACATTCATACTCAAGTAACTTTCTCTTTTCCTAGAGTTTTTAATCTTAAAGTACAAATCACTGTAGGAGGAATTCAAGGCTCTTAATTTGTCCTGATCATACGATAATTTATCTGCTTTCTCTAAAATATTGTTAACATTTAATAATACTTCTTCTGACGATTGTGCTTCCCAAATAGAAGAAAAGCCTAAATTAACTAATGCCTCCCTCAGTTGACATGCCCAGTTTAGTTTACATGCAGTATCATTGTTATTTGCTAAGGATAATAATGTGTTATAGATAATTTTAGGATACCTATCGTTTGACAAATTTAAGAGTTTTGCCCAGTACAATAAAATACGCTTAAGTAGTAAAGAGTAAGTTGAATACCGACCAAACTCCAGACGTAGCATGTATCCAGGTGTGCCTGCTGGTAACATAAGTAACTTTTTCCAATAACTAAGCTGAACTCGTTCAATCACTTTTGATTTTGCAGGCCCCAAATTTCACTGCCATACATAACTATTGGTAAAATACACGAGTCCAAAGATTTTTGACCAGCGTTCCATGGTTGTAGCTTAGACCGTCTAATCACATCAAACACTTGATATCGTCGTACTTCAGCTTTCGATTTTAGTATTTCTGCTGCTTTTTTAAAGGTACCATTTAAACTAAACACTAAACCTAAATATGTATAATTTTTAACAATTTCCAATTTCTTATTATTAAATTTAAACTCATCCTTCCTTACTAGCCTTCCTCCGCAGTTAAAGACCATAATCTTAGTTTTTTCAGTGTTCACTGTTAAACCTAAGTCTCTACAGTACACTTCCAATAGATTTAACTTGGCTTGAAGGTTGCCGGCAGAATCAGCTACTAAACATAAATCGTCGGCGTAAGCGAGGATATGAATTTCAAACTTGTGGTTGATACTGACTCCCCTTAAGGTTGACTTTCTGAAGACGTCGTCAATGTCACTGAGATATAAACAGAACAGAAGAGGCGAAAGAATTTCCCCCCTGGGGCACCCCCTGGGTGAAAGGAATTCCGTTTGTTAAGAGTCCTTCACTTGTTCTCACTTTCATTTCTGCAGAGTTGTAAAGATTTGATATGATGCGGATCAATTTACTGCTGATGCCAAGGTCGTACAGCTTTTGCCACAGCAAATTGTGTGGAAGCGAATCGAAGCATCTGGCATAATCAATAAATACCGCATACAGTTTTCTTTTTCTTCGCAATCTTAAGTTTACAATGCTAGAGAGCGAGAAGATATGATCAGAACATCCTCTTCCTTTCCTAAAGCCGGCTTGACATTCTGGAAGAATGTTGTTGGATTCTGCCCATTTTACTATCCTGTTTTGTATAACACTGGTAAACAATTTCAACATCACATTCAGTAATGATATTCCTCTGTAATTTGCAGGATCCTTCCTATCCCCTTTCTTGTACAATGTTATGACTTCTATTTCACTCCATCTTGAAGGAAAGCATTCAGATTCAATAATTTGGTTCTAGCGGGATAGTACAAAATATTAAATGCCGCTTCGACAAAATTTAAGATTTTATAATAAATTCAATAAAACTGGAAAATACCTATTATAGGACGAAAATAAATCTATTTCGCATTTATATGCAAATAGATAGTTAAATTTATATTTTTCGAATTGCTTTCCATTATGATAGCCAACATTAATCAATTTTGATTTTCTTTTGATTTTCATACTCAACATTAATAAATTTTGATTTCCTGTTGCTTTTCATAGTCAACATGATTAAATTTTGATTTTCTGTTGCTTTTCATAGTCAACATTAATAAATTTTGATTTTCTGTTGCTTTTCATAGTCAACATTAATCAATTTTGATTTTCTGTTGATTTCCATATTCAACATTAATAAATTTTGATTTTCTATACATTTTCATAGTCAACAATTATCTATTTTGATTTTCTGTTGATTTTCATAGTCAACATTAATCTATTTTGATCTTCTGTTGATTTTCATTGTCAGCATTAATCTATTTTGAGTTTCTGCTGATTTTCATAGTCATCGTTAATCTGCTTTGATTTTCTATTGACTTTGATGGTCAACATTCCTACATTTTGACTTTAATACTCAATATTAACCAATAAATATGAAAATAAACCTGTTTCTATTATTCTATTAAAACTGTGTACACGGTCCCATTTACTCAGGCGAGCTTCTGTTACGGCTTGCCGTAGGTTTTTAAAGTAGTTTTGTAAATTTTGTAGTAACACCGTGACATACAAATTATGGTAATCCATATTATGATTTCTTTATTCTAAACCCATACGCTTAGCAGCCAAATAAACTTAACCCAGAAAGGAAGTTCGTACTTTGGGAAGGAATACTTTTCTTTTTCTATGTAAGGACATCCGGGTTCCTTAAAATAGGGTAATTCAGGTGCAGTTATCCGCAAAGCTAACATTCAGCAATAACTATATATATAATAAAACTATTGACAGCTTCTTACAGAAAATGTTGTACTAAAGTCTACATACATATAAATGATCCTCCACCGTTATTTTAGGCTAACAAATTAATCTTTAGATGAATTGCCTAGAGGTAGAGAATTTAGGCATTTTGTTCGATCATAGCTTACCCTGTAGTCACACAATTGGCAACAAATTATAGCTGTGAGATTTCTAAACCATTACTGAAATATTAAGCCCCAATGCAATGTATCGTTACCTTCCAAAAATTGCCTAGGTTTTTGTTGTGGCTAACGAAATCAAATATATGTTCCTCGCAATTTGGAGTTAAATAATTAAATAGTAAATAAATGGTGAGAACACGATAACATCTAGTGTGTTTTCAAAATTTTAAGGGGGTACTTAAGCACCCTAGCACCGAAATACGTCCTTGGTTATATTGATAGCAGTAAAACAACCAAAATATGAATAGACTATTGTATCCGTTTAAAACGAAGATAGTCAGACAAATCATTGCTCAAGTTGCTGAGAGATTGACACGTTTTGAGTTCATACGGCAAATCATTCCATAATTTAATACTTCTATAAACAAAAAAAATTTTGTAGAATTCACGCGTATGTTTTGGAATAATAAAATCATGAGAAAATAAGCTGGATTTATTTAAATCTTTATCTACCCAATGACGGGTAAGAGATTTAGGGTTGAACGTTTTGTGGACAATTAACGGATACAATATTACAACAGTGGTATAAATAAAAAATTCTGATACAGATAGTAAACCAAAACTATCATATAGATTAAACATATTAGGAAAGCTAACGTTACCTACATTTACTCGTTCAAGAAATTAAAAGCTCTTCAAATAGCTATCTGGTTGCACAAAATATTACTATACTAATCCCGTTTCATTATGAAACTAAAAACAATTTTGCAGTTAAGAAAGTGTTCCATAGTTTTTTTATAAAAACGAAATATTGTTCTAAAAAGTGGAAAGTCGAGTGAGCCTTAATTGGCAATGGACCACAGAGGAGTCCAGAGAGCCTTAACTGGCAATAAATCGCAAATAAATATTTTAAGATATGCTGGAATTATTAGTAGTTATTAGCACCTATGGACTGTAGATCCCAAAAAGCTGTACTGAAAGAAAACAAATTATGTATTTAAACAAAACAATGCCCAAGTGATTTAATTTTTTATTCACGTGGGACTTTTCTGAAAATTTAATATAATATACTAAAAATATAGCAGTTTTCGAAATTTTTTTGGAAAAGATAAAGCAAGCATCTTCTAATCAGTTCTTCATTTAAAATTATATAGGGTTTATCTCTTATACATGATTACATGATAATAGCATTTTGTAAACCCAAATCCCCTGGCCTTGAATTTTCTGAATAGCCATACTCTTTCAGTCCAGTGATAGAATGGTTGTTTCTTCCGAATTTACAAAACTTAAGCCGTCGACTCGTTGTCCGTGGTGCTTCGTCTTGTTTTTCATTTGCTAATTAGTATTAAAATATATTGTTGAAACAATTTAGTTAGATGTAGTGATGCTTCACTGATTTGTATATAACAATATATAAAAATTGAAGGGTTGACGTACTGACTGGAGATACCGATGGATCTATATGACTTCGGTGAGCAAGGGGTGATTAAAACTTATAGCTGATGAATTGCATCCAGATCTAAACAAGTTTTTAAAGACCACATTAATTAGTAGATATTTAAAATTAGGAATACTAGAAATTTCTGTGTCACAAAACACACCTCTGTCATGCGGCGCAAATGACGCTTCAGGACCCTAGTGATGGTCAGATAAAAGTACAGGTCACGAGCTTGATTTATACCTGACAGATTTTATTTGATATAAGTAAATGGTTTTCCCGATGGCTTCCAAAGGCCATTTTCTTCTCTCTACATGTGGGGAATGACAATAGGAACAAACAACTTTCAGGAAAAAATCATTTTTAACCAGTCTCAGTAGTTATATGAAAATCATCTCTTAAAACAGAAAGCAAAATAACTTTTGAATTCCTGGACGGATTTTGACAAAAGTTGGTATGGACACCTGCCATAAGTATTTTCAGAGGTTTTTTGAAAGAGCTGTAACATTTCAGTTTTTGATTTCAAAAGACCCGGCAAAGTTTCAAAAAGTGGGTTTTATTGGCTTTTTACCAAAACGAAAACACTTTTTCCAAAGTCTGTTCGGTTCAAATTAAAGATATTATAAAAGCACACTTCGTTGACATATAAAGTATTTCACTTTCGGTGACCCCTGCTGGGTGTCAAAGGTTAATACTTGGTATTCTGAATAATTTTATCGTCTGAGGAATCAATCAAAGGTTTACAAGGACCCCGATGTCGCTAAAGGCATTATTTTGGCTAATAATGACCTCTCAAGGAATTCATATAATGCCATAATATACATGAACATTGACGCATATGAACACTCACAAAATCCCGAGGTAATTCCAAAAAATATGCATATTTCTGCATATTAAAGGCTACCCTGTCTCATCTTATATGTTTATGGATGTCATTCGGTCATCAGAAAAGCAGAGGGAACTATTTCGAATTCCCAAACTGCAGTTATTAATCACCTTTAATTGTGCAGCGACCCGTAACCTGAATACGATTTAATACACATGCCAGTGACTCTAGTAGGTACACAATGTATTAACCGTAAATACCGATATAGTTCCGCGCGGAATTATTGTTTCAAACATACAATAAAAAGGGGAGAATAGTCGAAACAATTTCGCTGGTGCGGAATTATTTCGATACGCGGAATTATTTTTCAAACTGACAATTTTTATTTAATTTTCATTGCAAAAGTTAAAAATGAGAAAGAGGTTAATAAAAAATGGATTCATATTTCATCTTCTGAAGACAGGGATATATCCATCGGATGCACTAGGTCGAGGTCCATGTCTTCGTCGTCCGAAGGCAGTAAAATATCATCCTCATATTGATTGGGGGCTGTTCCAATTGCATGTACTGCTGCTTTAGCAGTAGCATTTAACTGTTTGCTGACCTTAGTCATCGAGCTTCCTTCACATAACTTAATAGTCTTTATAAAAGCCAAATTTCTTGACAAGTTTGTGGATTTTTTCTGGCCACAAAGCTTTTCGTTTCTAAATAGGAATTTCCCAGCCTTTCGTAGAATCGCATTAGCGATTTTTCCACTAATTTTCATCAAAATCGTTGGTGGACATTTTTGCAGGCTTTAGAAATTATGATAAAACCCGCAAAAAGTTGGAAAATAGACCACATCCTGTTTTGATGAAAATGGTTGGAAAAATCACTAAAGTGATTCTAAGAAAGGCTGTGAAACCCATTTTTAGAAATATAAATTTTTGTGGCCAGGAAAAATCCAAAAACTTGGAAGACGGGCAGATTTTATTTTATTATTTTAATTTTACTTTATATTTTTAGTAATGTTTTGAAATCCTTAAGGAAAAGTGACATTTATCAAAGTACCCTCATTAGTGGTGCAACATTGGACGGCCTTTTGAATGGTATCACCAGTTTTGCTGTACTATATACTTCCGGTTATTCCGGTACATTTGGCCTCGATAGACATTTGACTTTGACACCCTGTACATATGCACTTATCTATTTTATTCAGTAAATTTGCCTTTTACTTACATGTATGTATATCTTAGTATGGTGATAATAACATTACATGCTATAAAGTGTACAATATCTCAGAAGTCAAATGTTGCAATAAATATTTCCCTTGGGAATGCTTTATGAAAATCATAAAATTTTGAAACGAAATGCTGGGTTCTGATTGCTTCAAAGTAGATGTAATTCATGTCATCAAATAATCTGGTGCAGTTTCTAACAAAAATCCTTAGACTTTCTGATATTTAGTTCGCAAATGGCAATCCAATAAAAATCAGAGTTCAACTAGCCGGTGGGTAGTGGCTAGGTGGCAAAAGTGGCTAGTGGGCGGGTAAATTGATAGGTGGCTAGTGGGCAAAAGGGGCAAAAGTGGGCAAAAGTCAAAATGGGGCTAATAGATACACTAAAGGATGTAAAAATTGGCGCAAAATTTTGAATATTAGGTACTTTTGCCCCTTTTGCCCACTACCCACTTTGCCCCTTTTACCCGGGCGGGTGGGCAAATGTAGTTTTAGCCGGCTAAAACTGAACTCTGATAAAAATATCTTAATGTTGTCGCAAACTTCTGTCAATGCCGTTTAGAAGCTTTTCTTATCTTGTCAAAATTATTTCTCGTGTTTACACTTTTTTGTTTCGTTTGTCACTCGAGTTTTTCCATTTTCCACTAGGTTTCATTTCTTTAAGGGAGGTTTTGAAGCTGAACTGAACTTTTATAAATAGATTTCTATAGACGTGACAGTACCTTATCTGTTAAACATTTTCAAAGGTTGGTCAATGATTTAGTTATATTTACCTTTTTGACGGAAAAGTGGATTTTCAAGACCAAATGGAAAATTTTTATGTCTTCGGAGGACTTTTACAATAGATTAGATTGCAGTCTATCGATTGCTGCTAAAAAGAGGGTTCTGGTTCTGGTGATTGAAATGAGAAAACGTCGTTGAGACGTCAATTGAATTGTAGCTAGTTTTATGGCTGAAAATGAAATAAATTAGTAGAGCATGAATAACATTTCAAAATTTTGTCTTTTATTACCATATTAAGGACGTATTTAAGAAGACGGAGGTGGAGATGAACTTGTGGGGAGTTGAGCCAGTGCTGCATGAGAAAAGACTGGGGTCCCTGAATGAAAATGTTTGCTCAACACGCCATTTCACGACCATGTTGGGAACTTTTTATGTCTTCGGCGAGTGATGACAATAGATTAGATTGCAGTCTCTCGATTGTGACCAAAAATTGTTTGCTGGTGGTTGAAATGAAGAAATCCGGTTGGGACGCCAATGGGAATGTAGTTAGTTTTTTTGACGAAAATGGATTAAAATTGCAAAATGAATTACGATATTTTATGTCTATGGATGCTAATTACGATATTTTATGTCTATGGATGCTAATTACGATATTTTATGTCTATGGATGCTAATTACGATATTTTATGTCTATGGATGCTAATTACGATATGTTATGTCTATGGATGCTAATTACGATATTTTATGTCTATGGATGCTAATTACGATATTTTATGTTTATGGATGGTAATTACGATATTTTATGTCCATGGATACTAATTACGATATTTTATGTCTATGGATGCTAATTACGATATTTTATGTCTATGGATGCTAATTACGATATTTTATGTCTATGGATGCTAATTACGATATTTTATGTCTATGGATGCTAATTAGGATATATTTATGGTTGGAGATGTTAGACCAACGCGACATTTGCACGCAAATCAAGGAAGAGTTAAGGCGAAGACCATGGGTAAACTAATGTCGTAGATTATAGTTTAGTTTATTTTTTATTTTAGTAGGTTAGTGTACGGGGGTTGACCTTTTACCTGATTGTGTGATTTGGTTCTCTATTTCAATTTACTAGATATAATCCCAGGTTGTAAGGCTGAAATTAAAGAGCTAGCAGTATGCCCTGAATGCGTATGTCTGTTTTCAATATGTAATCTAAATCTTTTCTTTCACTTTTCTGCTAATGCTTAATCTGTCCTAATGGCAACTAGGAATAAATAACTTGGACCAGAATGTCCATTCACACAATTAATTTATTCTTCTTTGAAATCAAATCACAATTCCAAAAATGCAATCAATTACACACACACTCAAATCTCTTTTTGCACTGAAGTTAACAATGTACTTCTCTCGCTGAAGTCTAAAGACATACTGATTCTTTTCTCGTCCGCACACACGCTTCACTCTTACGTTCATTACAACGATTATCTCATCATTCAAGCGTTTGAACAATATCATTTACGCATGTGCTATTCTGTTCATTTTATAGTACAGTATACATAAACTTAACTTGGATCTAAAGTATTACCTTAAATCATATTCTACAATTCTACAAAACCCAGTTAGGTTTGGAAAAATCTGAAAAGTTAGATTGCCTGCTCTTGCATGGAAATTGTCTTAGGAGGAATTAAAATTTCATGGCCATGTAGGGAACTTTTTATGTTTTCGGCGGGTTTTGACAATAGAATAGATTACTGTCTTTCGATTGATACCAATAATTATTGTCTGCTCATCGAAATAAGAAAATGCGGTTGCGACGCTAGTGGGAATGTAGTTTTAGTTTTTGTGCTAAAAATAAAGTAAAATTGTAAAATTTGAATCACACCATAAATTATTTCAATTATTTTATTATCATTAAAGACATTATTTAGAAGACGGGCAGGGATAGAGATGAAGATGTGGAAGATTTGAACATCATGGACCGGTCTCTAGATAAAAATATGTTTTGTTTTTCACATTTGCATGAAATTTGTCTTGTTGGCAGAGGAATTAATATTTCATCACCACCTCGGAAACTTTTTATGTCTTCGGAGGGTTTTGACAGTTGATTAGATTACAGTCTATCTATTATGGCTAATATTGACACATTGAAATGTTTTTCTTTTATTATAATTAAAAAACCAAAAATAATATATGAATTCATTTTATTTTCCACTCATTTAAAATTTGTGTGAATCAAATTTGACTTGATTGGAATAACTTGAACAGACCAAAGTAACTACAAGAGGATTTACTACACCCACAACATCATGGACAGGAATCTAAAATATCCTATCCTTAAAATTAACTCAAATATCAATTATTTGACTTTACTTTGAATTAGTTTAATACAACTCCCTTAACTCCTCATAATCTTTCCTCTCCATTCCCCTCCCCCTTCCTCCCTCCCACAAATAATAATCTGCTTTTCTGTTGATGTGGCTGGAGAGATCCGACAAATCTTCTTTGTACCAATTTATTCTTCCGACTGCAATTCTCTTTATTTTTTGCTTCGTCAACTCAATCAACTCACTTGGTGTAAATGAAAAGTCCCATCCAGAGTAAAGAACGAGTTCGTCTGTCTGAAAGTGGCCCAACAATTTCTCCACCTCTTTAAAAGAAAAGTTTCTTATAATGAGTTTTTCGACTCTCCTCACTCCACCAACAACCTTTGTGTAAGTTAGTTTGATGTGGGTGATGCTTTTGGGTAATTGATCTACACTCACTTCTTTCAACATCCAATCGAAGTGTATGTGTGTGTGGTTGGCAGATCGGAAAGATGCCAAGAAGGAAAAATCGGACATATCTTGAAGTGTCAAATATTTCAGATTTGGAAGTTCAATTGGGTCATTACTAACAACTTCTGCTCCATTTAAATGCAGTTTTTTAGTTGTTGGAGGAAGACAAGAAATGTCCAAAGTAGAAGAATGAAAGTCCATCTCTTTGACTTTCATTTTTGTCTTTTCCACAAATGGAATCTTACACAATTCTAATTTTTGAATATTCCATCTGGCCTCTTTCCAGTTCAACACTTTCACTCCATCTAAGCGAAGATATTCCATAGACATTTCGTCACTCAACTCGATAGACATATTCCTACCCCCGAGTGTCAGTTTATTGATTTTGTGGAAGTCACAGAATTCGTTGAGATTCGCCTCCTCCACTTCCCGTCCATTTCTTTTGAATGAGAACCCCCTTAACTCCAATTCCTCTGGAGACAGTCGATCGAAAGATGAAAGATCCAATGAACACCATTTCAATTCAATTTTACTTGATTCTCCTTCCAAATCCAATTCGATTGTAGATCTTAAAAGATCCTTTACCAGAGAATAATTGGACTTTATGAGATCAGAATGGACTAATCTAATAAAAGTGCCAAGTGAATCTGTGGAATAAATGACCCGGAATCTTCGTATGCTTTCCAGAATATCTTTTGTGTCTTTTCTGTTGTCAATTTTCCAGTAAATAAATAACAGATGACCCCAAATCAGATCCCTAGACAATTCTTCTTTCAATCTCAACAACCTCATCTCAACTTTAGAATAGTTTCCTGTTATCTCCATTTCTTCCTTTTCCAATTCTCTCAGAATATCTAAACTTTCTTCCAACTGCTCATTCTTTTCCAGGCATGTTGCGAGATTAAATTTTGATGTTTTTGTTTTCAACTCTTCTGAAATTATTTTAGCTGATTGAACCGATTCTTTAAATCTTCTTCGTCTCAAGACTTGACGTAGAATCTTAATTAGGTGAGTTTCATCTGCTATCTTTAAACCAATTGTCGATGCTTCGTTGATCCTACCCAATCCCAAATAGTGATAGAATATCGGATCTCCAATTTCCTTTTTTGTGGGTTCTCTTTTCAAGTTCATCAACTCCATATGTAATTCTACATTTATTCGTATTTCGTCTACTGTTTTCAAATACTCTAATATCTTTCCTAACGTTTCTGCCATTTCCTCCTTTATTGGATCTATTTTTGTTTCAAGATTTAGATTTTTCAGAATATTCAAGCATTTCTCTTCCTGTCCAATCTTATGCAGACAAACTGCATAATTAAATTTTGTTGTTTTAGTCTTTAACTCTGCATGAATGAATTTAGCCAATTCTACCGATTCTTCAAATCTTGTTTCGTTAATCAATTTCTTCAATTGTTCTTGATCGAGTAACTCTGCTCTGACTTTTGGAAATTCTTTTCTTAGTTCTTCATCAGCGTATTTGTTGAAAGGAATGAATTTGTAGTCGATGAAACCCTCGCAGCCGAGAATCTTCTTCAGCGTCTCATTCTCTGTTTTTCGTCCATTGCAACGAATTACTTGCTGCAGGAGTCGATGGACACTCAACGTAATCTTGATTTGATGTCCAATCTGCATTTTCGTTTTCCCGACAAGAGAATATTTCTTTAATATTTTGATTGCCATTTTTAACTTTTGGTAGTTCTCTCTTAATACAGTCATGAAGAATTCGACTTCTATGTCATCTGGTCGAATATATCCAAAGATAAGTAGGATTTCTTGTGCTTCTTTTCCGCTATTTTCTTTTAATATTAGTTCCAATGCAATCTCTACATTTTTATTGATTGTCCGTTCGTAGTCATCAAATTCGACGTCAATGATCTTTTCAAATTTATTCTTCTCAAGGTAGCTTTTTAAATCCATTTTTCCAACATTCAGAGCAGCGGCAGCCAATTGAAGAGCTAAAGGAAGATTTCCCAATAGACAACATAAATCTTTGAGTAAGTAATCTAGTCGCTCTATTGATTCAAGTAATGTAGATTTTAGGAATTCCAGACTTTCATCGTCACTGAAAATGTCGAGTTCCAGATTGGATATTTTCCCGAATCCACTCTTCTCCGTCCCCCATTCACGACTTCGTGATGTGATGATACAGTAAAAGCGTTCTTTATATCTTGGGAGAAAATTTTTGATTCCGTCTTGTCCTTTATAATTTTCAGCATTATCGAAGATCCAGAGGCATCTGAAATGTCTCAACTCATCGAAAGTTTTTGTAACGATTTCTTTTAAAGCCAATTTCTCCAGATTTTCTACTTTTAAGTCTCTTGCCAGACTTTCAAAAGAGGAGAGAAGATTGCCTTCGCCGCAGTCTATCCATATGATATGATGATATTCTTGTTCGTAAATGTGCGCATACCATTTGGCGGTGAGGGTTTTGCCGACTCCGCCCATCCCCGAATATTTTGTCGCAGCTGACGACTCGCAGATTACAAGCATTCTGTTTTTGTCCTTAGAAAGTCGATCTTTTAACTCTTCAATTAAGAGGATTTCTTTGAATTTTCTTTGGAGAAGAGATTCGATTAGCTGCTTCTTCTCTGGCCACCACTTTTGATTAATTTTTGGGTGCAAGTGAGGTTCAACTGTCAAAGGGTTACCTTCGTTGCTTTCCTTTTTTCTTTGAATTTCTTGTGCACAATGGTCATTGTTTGTCTTTTGCAGTATTTCGAAAACTAAATGTTTGATTTGTAGCCAGTCTTTCTTTTGCAATGTAGACCACAGTTTGGTGTTTTTTCTGGTTGCAGTAATTTCAGCGACCTGTGAATAATTTTTAAAGAAAGCATTTACAAACCTGAAGGTTGTCTGTTTTTGGGACATCGAAGTCCAAGTCTCAACAGTATCCAACCAGTCCAGATGTACGTTGCATTAAGGCTTTGAGGCTCGTTCTACAGATTTCTAACTTTTGCTAAAAACTGTCCACTCTGATACCAGATATGAAACTTTGAACTGCACATTTGTTTAAAGTGGTGCACATAACCTTTTATTTCATGCTACCGTAAAATCCGAATTAATCGGCCCCGTTCAAAATAGTTGTCCCCTCCGGGTCAACTATTATATTTTTGCTCGAGGGCCAAATCGTACCAACTGTACAATTGGAGCCAAGGATTTTGGCGATCCATTATTAGTCTCACCGCGGTAGCCTTTTAGAATTAATAGTATGCGCACTAACAGTGCACGCATTACTAAGGGTAAGAAGCACAAATAAAACTCCTTGATTCCCTCCGTCAGCAAGCAAACTGCAGCGGGGGCCTCTGCATTGACATAGGAGTAAGTATTTCCAGACCATTGGAAATAGGGCATCCAGTCCCGGGAAATCAGTATCGGTGATTCCCGGGAGTCTCGAGACTTATTTCCCGAGACTGAAACAGCCAGTCTCGGGAAATTCTCAGAGATTTAGACATTTTAGAGAACAATGTTTTCCATAAAAATTGGTTTTTAAGCCATTTCCAAACCATTGGAAACCATTTCCAAACCATTGGAAACCATTTCCAAACCATTGGAAGCCATTTCCAAACCATTGGAAGCCATTTCCAAACCATTGGAAGCCATTTCCAAACCATTGGAAACCATTTCCAAACCATTGGAAGCCATTTCGAAACCATTGGAAACCATTTCCAAACCATTGGAAACCATTTCCAAACCATTGGAAACCATTTCCAAACCATTGGAAACCATTTCCAAACCATTGGAAATCATTTCCAAACCATTGGAAACCACTTCCAAACCATTGGAAACCATTTCCAAACCATTGGAAACCATTTCCAAACCATTGGAAACCATTTCCAAACCATTGGAAACCATTTCCAAACCATTGGAAACCACTTCCAAACCATTGGAAACCATTTCCAAACCATTGGAAACCATTTCCAAACCATTGAAAACCATTTCCAAACCATTGGAAACCATTTCCAAACCATTGGAAACCATTTCCAAACCATTTCCAAACCATTGGAAACCATTTCCAAACCATTTCCAAACCATTGGTAACCATTTTCAAACCATTAGAAACCATTTTCAAACCATTGGAAGCCATTTTCAAACCATTGGAAACCATTTTCAAACCCTTGGAAACCACTTTCAAACCATTGGAAACCATTTCCAAACCATTGGAAACCATTTCCAAACCATTGGAAACCATTTCCAAACCATTGGAAGCCATTTCCAAACCATTGGAAACCATTTCCAAACCATTGGAAGCCATTTCCAAACCATTGGAAACCATTTCCAAACCATTGGAAACCATTTCCAAACCATTGGAAACCATTTCCAAACCATTGGAAACCATTTCCAAACCATTGGAAACCATTTCCAAACCATTGGAAACCATTTCCAAACCATTGGAAACCATTTCCAAACCATTGGAAGCCATTTCCAAACCATTGGAAACCATTTCCAAACCATTGGAAGCCATTTCCAAACCATTGGAAACCATTTCCAAACCATTGGAAACCATTTCCAAACCATTGGAAACCATTTCCAAACCATTGGAAACCATTTCCAAACCATTGGAAACCATTTCCAAACCATTGGAAACCATTTCCAAACCATTGGAAACCATTTCCAAACCATTGGAAACCATTTCCAAACCATTGGAAACCATTGGAAACCACTTCCAAACCATTGGAAACCACTTCCAAACCATTGGAAACCATTTCCAAACCATTGGAAACCATTTCCAAACCATTGAAAACCATTTCCAAACCATTGGAAACCATTTCCAAACCGTTTCCAAACCTTTGGAAACCATTTCCAAACCATTTCCAAACCATTGGTAACCATTTCCAAACCATTAGAAACCATTTCCAAACCATTGGAAGCCATTTTCAAACCATTGGAAACCATTTTCAAACCATTGGAAACCACTTTCAAACCATTGGAAACCATTTCCAAACTATTTGAAATCATGGGAAACCATTTTGAAACAAATGGAAACCATTTGCAAACCATTGGAAATCATTGAAAAACCACTGGAAATCAATTCCAATCATTTAAAAATAGTTTGGAAATGGTTTCCAATCATTGAAATTGGCTTTCATGACGTAGATACACACATTTAAAGGCCATACTTTTTTAACATTTAGGACATAGAACTCATCTAATATGTACATATGAGTATATTGCTTATCGCATTTGGCGTTTTTCTAAGCCTCAATTGCCATTAATTGCACCGGTTACCAAGAACCAAAACCAACAAATTGGTTTGGTTCTTGGTATCCGGTGCATTTTTGAAATATTAAATTTGCAAGTTTTAGATTTTTATTGTTTTTTAGTGCTTTATTATATTACGTGTACCCCTGTCCTACTTTTAGTCATGTAAAGTCACGGTTTTTGTAGCTGTTAAAAAGATTTTTAAAAAAATTTGGAAATTTTGGGAAGAATTTGAAATCCTTGTTTCTCCTAAGTATAGCACCTAAAACAGTCTGGTTTTTTGGAAAAGGCTTGGATTTTAAGACCTCGTCGTTTGAAAAAAGTCATTTAGATATCCAAGATATCTTCAAAATCAACTGTTTGAATCTCTGCACGGTTGATACGATTTTCCCGATAATAAGTTCCTTCAAATAGTAGTTGACCCTCCACGAAATAGTTGAGTTAGTGGGATGGTAATAGTGGCATGGAAATGCTAATGGTTGGAGATAAGGATATTACTTTTATTTTTAGATTATGATCAGCAATTGCTGCAGCTTAGCTCTAGATGCCATCATTATTTCAGAGGAATTGATAATAAATCCTAAAATACCACTAAGATATAATTCTCATTCGCAAAAATTAAGATAAAAGCAATATAATTTAGCTAAAAGAAATTCCGTACATAAAGTAGCAACACAATTTCATGTTCGTCGTAGTCTAATAATACGTTGAAAACGACAATTACAAGAGTTGGAAAACCAAAGTTAGTGAAGGTAAATCGACTAGGTCTATAGCTTAGTATCTTTTATAAAAGTCCACTAAAAAGACTAAACATTTGTTCTACATTTTTTCGTTTCAAATCATTTGGAGTTGATTCGAGGATTGAGGGTGGTCATTTTTTTGGGCGGAGAGTGGGGAGGCCCTCTTGGGTACATAAGGTGAATAACCTTAACAAAAATTTGCCAGTTATCTATAAAATTTATTATTAGGTTACATCCCAAATAGAGGATCTAGTCCCGGGAATTCCCGGGAGTCTCTTACATCTAAATCCGCTTTTAAAAAATTCAATTTCAAAGTTTAAAGTTTTTGACATTTTGGATAACCTCATGCCACCATAGCGGTTGAGGGGATATGAAATCGGTGTCCAATTTTGAAATCATAATACTCAAATACATCTAATTCCGCTTTTACAAAATTTAATTTCAAAGTTTCCGACATTGTGGATGACCCCATGTCGCTATAGCGGTTGATGGGATACAACATTAGTGTCCAATTTTGAAATCAGCTTATTCAATTACATCTAAATCCGCTTTTACAAAATTTAATTTCATAGTTTAAAGTTTCCAATATAGTGGATGACCACATGCCGCTATAGCGGTTGATGGGATATGAAATTGGTGTCCAATTTTGAAATCATCATATTCAGTTACATCTAAATCCGATTTTACAAAATTTAATTACAAAGTTTAAAGTTTCCGATATAGTGGATGCGTTATTTTTCTTCAGGAGAATCGTACATTCCACATTAAAATATGAATATAATGCGTCCACGATCGATACGAGATGAAATGTGCCGTCATAATTGTGGAAGATATCTCTCACAGGAAGAGGAAAGTAGCGTAATGAGGAACTTCAATGCATTAGCAGATCATGAAAAACAAAACGTGTATCTCAGAAAAAGCATTGGAGCAATGGAGGGACACAAAAATTGGAACCTCCACTTAAGTAATAGAGTAGTACCAGTTTGCGGAAGTTGCAGTTGTGCAGTGGCCAGGAGTAGACGTGTGCAGCTTACTCCTGTGCACTAAAACTAAGGGAACGCTTACTTACTCACTTGTAAAATTATACCTACATAACCGCGCGTATACCCTTACAAACTGGTACTTTGTCTTTTATTACTCAGCTGTTCTTAAAAAATAATACCTGTTTATGGGTACCAGCGAAAAACGCAATTTTGACTATTTATCAAGCGATAGTAGTGCTGAAAATACCCCTCCTGTTAAAAAGCCGACTGGAGCAATGTCCTTAACTAAAAATGATCTTCAAGATCTCAGAAGTGACATCAGAGACGATCTTAAAAGTCATTTGGTCCCACTAATTAGTGAACTGCAACTGTGGAAAAGTAAAATAGCCACTTTGGAGAAAAGATACAGAGAAGAAAATGTGATCATCCATGGCCTTCGCGAAGAACCTGCTGAGGGCCTAAATAAGCTATTGGAAGGAGTGGAGTTGATCTGGCAGAAAATGGGCTTGGCTGATGTTCAGATTGACAATCTTTTCAGATTGGGGAAACCAACCTTGGGATCCTCAAGACCTGTACTTGTTAAGTTTGTGAAGATGTTAGACAAAAGACACAATGCACAACAAAATCAAGTTAGCCAAAAGCAAAATTTACATCAACGACGATCTGCCAAAGGATGAACAGGAAGTTCAAAAATTACTAAGAGCCAAACTTAAAGCAACAAAAGATAGTGACAGTTCTATTAAAGGGTCTATTCGTGGAAATTCGCTGACCATCAAAAAAAATGACATCGTACTCCATCACTTTACTTGTGAGGGTGGTATTATCAAGGAATTATGATACAAAGCACCCATAGTTCAAAATGACATTTCCAACGACTGCTTCAATATTATCTTCTGGAACATTGAAGGATGGAGTAACTTATTTAATTTGGACTCTAAAGATAAGGCTATAATAATAAATAATTCAGACATTCTTCTTCTGGCTGAAACCTGGTATTGTGTAGAAATTCAGTTACAAGGTATGTTATCTAAATTTAATATTGTACAACAAAAAGCAGTTAAAAATGCACATAAAGGTAGAGGCTCTGGAGGTATAGTCACTTTAGTTAATAAGTATAAGTTTAAGTTAATTCATCAAATATGCAATGATAATTATGTCATAACTAAATTGCGCAATAATATTAATGGAAACCTGATGCTAGTTGCGAACATTTATATACAACCTACCATCGAAAAAGATCATATAATCCCCCAACTATTTTCAGTTCTTGATTCATTATTAGACAACTCTGCAGAGCAGAGCTAAAGACCTATACCAGGAATTGATGGATACTAAAGGTGAAGATAACATTTTCCTAGCTTACTTCAATAATTCTATTAAGGAAACTGCCATCCAACTCAGAATGAATTCCATATCGTACCGAAATGTAAATGTAACCTTGGTTTGATTCTGCATGCAGGATGGCAAGAAAAGAATCGATTTTAATGCTAAAGGAAGCTAAGAATAATGGTTGGAATGACAGAGTTCGTCTTAATTACGTAGCTGCCAGAAATTATTATAAAACCACCATTAGTAGCAGTAAACATAATTATACGGAAAATCTAAAGGTCAATATTATTCATTGCAAGAAATCTTAGGACTGCATGGAATAGCTAGATCACGTTTACGCAGAAAAGGATGTACTTACTACTAAGAATTTCTATTATTTTTTACTATAACGTATAAAAACTAATAATCCAACCTAAAAACTCATGTCAAATGACTTCCCTCTGTAGGTTTTAAACATGACAGTACCAATCCAGGATTTAAGAGGAAAACATAAATCACCAAAGAACACCGGAGGACATATTGGCTGTTACAAGAACATACATTCAAAACTTACCGGCCAGAGAAAGTCCCGAGCATCAAATCCTAACAAAAAGTATTTAGAGTCAAAGGAAACAATCGCTAGCCTATATAGACAAATAGCTAACGGAAATAACGGAATCACAGATCAAAACCTAAAGCTTTGGCAATTCCGAAAGATTTTCAACTACGAGTTTAACCTATCTTTTGGAACTCCAAGAAGCGACGTATGTGAAACGTGCGAAATATACGACACTAAGTTGCAAATGGCCCACTCAGATGGTGACGAGAGAGAAATAATGAATTTAACTAATGAACAACAAAGACATTTGAATTTCGCTAAAGAGTTTTCACAATGAATGTCAAAAACGAATATTAACAGATTTGATGAAACTCATGGCTTTTACTGTTTTGATTTTGAAAAAAATCTTGCATTTCCCATCACTAATATTGGCAAGGAATTTTTCTTACGGCAGTTGTGGCTTTACAACTTTGCAATACACGACTTGCGAACAAATCGTTCATGGATGTATGTGTACACAGAAAATTTTTGCAAGAAAGGAAGCAATGAGGTGGTTAGCTTTATTAAGCATTTTGTTGAAAATGTGACATCTGCTGGAGTTCGTCATCTTCACCTTTTTGCTGATAATAGTTTTGGGCAAAATAAAAATAGTTACATACTAGGCTACTGCCAATCTATATGTGCATCTCGTTTTAAAACCGTTCAAATTAGTTACCCAGTAGTAGGACACAGTAGAATGCAAGTAGATGCAGACTTTGCAATTATAGCAAAAGAGAAAACGCAAGCAGGATAAGATTTATTTCCCATCGGAAGGGGTGAAGATTATCAGGGAATCAAAGCTTCATGACCCATTTACAATATTTAACCTTACAAAACCACAAGTCACGAGGAATGACATTCAAGTCGCTCTTAGAGATGCTCCGTTAGCCTACGATGGTTATTTACCAATCACTGCGGAGAAGTATAAAAACGTTACTCACTTACTATCCACATTCTACAGACCGCCAGAAAAAACATACTATTCCAGCATTGCAAGTCTTCCAGAAAACAATGTTCCACACTCGAATATTGACATTATAAACGCGGTTATGTTAGAATACCCTAATGAACCTATAGATTTAAGTTATCCAGATTGGTGATTATGTTTTTGCATTACTAACAAGTTTATAGATTGAAGAGGTTGCTATAATAGTATAGAAAATATTGTGATATTTTGCAGTAAAGAAGTGTATTTCTAGTCTCTTCCCAATTGTTAAATTGTTCCGAATGAATAAAAATGTTTTAGATATAATTGTGGACTATCATCATCACTACATTGCTAGCAATTCATTGTACCATTTAATTTTTTTTACCAGATTTGGATTCCCAAAATTGTTGAATGACCCTTAAAATTTTGTTTATTTTTAGATTTTGAAATCGGCACATCTTCTCTCCGTTCGCTCAATAATTGATTTAATGGTTTTACCCAACTTTTATATAAGAATTACTCAACAAGATAGCATGTACTACTCAAACGTTTATTAGCGTTTACTCAATTTTTGAGTATTTTTTTACTTAACCGACGGCAATGGTTAGCTCAACTTAGGTAGAACAAACTACTCAACAAGTGAGTAAAATTAACTCAAGTGTTTTTACTCAAGTCCATTAAGCAAATTTTGTTCAACGGTTGAGTCAGTGCACTTTGTACTTAAATGTTGAGTACCGAATCCTCAAACTTGATTAAAATATGCTGAAATTTATTTAGAGAGCATGCATATTTGAGCCTATATGGATTTGCAATTCCAACACTTGATCCTTTTTTACCCGTGATACTTAATACACTATTCATAGTACTAATAATTAAGTGAATTAACTTACAATTTCTTCGCGTTCCTCATCTGAGATGATACGATTTTGCACCAGATGTAGCAATACTAATGTCAAATTCGTCAGATTTTTAGCCAAGAAAACAAGATTTCCTGTAATTTCGTCTTCCATTGTATTGATTGAAGATAAATATATTAGAAACACTTTCAGGGAATGTAATAATAAGCGTATGCAGACCAACGTCGTGCAGACTCTAAAAATGGCTGAAGTTCGATGACCGATGAGATAGCATTTGTATTTTGAGTAGTTGTCGTGGGAGGAGAATTGATGATAAAGGGGAATAGTTCCTATAATCCCTATACCTTTTGATGGAGTCATTGTAGTTTATTTAATACACGACAAACCACTACTGTCACCTGATTCTAATCGTTATCAATTGCCGATAAAAAGTTATATGGTTTCGGATTTGTCCATCATACTTCATAACCACTTGAGAATTGGGAACTGTCAAGTGTGTAAGTTGCAAAATTTGAGAACTTTCCAGGTAATTAAAGTCTAAATTATGTGATAATCTAATACACATTTTAAATTATATAACCTTTAATTTTATCATATCCTATATCATTCTGTAACTATATATATTTTTGTCTACCAATTGCAAGGATAAGAATTTTGACATATTTCGAAAAATATCCAGAGATATATCATCTAAGAATTTTGGTTAGATTGTACCAAAAGGAGCGCAAAAGTCCAATGAATAATAGAGCGCTGAGCGCTACTACATGCCCAACTGCCATATCTCCGGAAAGAAATACCTTTTTAGTATGAAAAAATTAAAATCATTTCGGACATATTTTGACTGAAAGTTAACTAATGCGTGTCCCATTTAATTTGTTTTGTCCACAAAATATTTTTGAGACACGTAGGACCGAAATTATTCATATATATTTTAGTGTGATCCCTATATACTTCTGTATATAAGGTATACATTTTCATATAAAAAAACCACTTCATTCCACACCATTGACTCTAGCTAAGAAAATGTCCTAATTTTGCAAAGAATTTTTTGAAATCATTTCCAGCTGCGCCTATCTGCGCCTTTAGAAGATTTAAACTGGCCCTAAAATGTAAGCTTATAGAACTGGACAGTTTTTTCGCCAGTTACTTAATACGATAACTCTCGAATTCGTAAACGGATTTACACCAATTTTAATTAGGTATTTTGAAGAAATTCTTTATGAAGACTTTCTTGACGACCGTGCAAGAGGAATATATTATGACTAGCCGGTCGCAGGACCCAGGCCCTGTTATAAATAAAGCTAGTCTTTATTCTGGGGCATAAATTGTACGATAATTAGAACGAAATAAAAATCTAACAGATACAGAAATTTTAAATTCAAAAAGTATTCCAAAACTTAGCCTAAGTACGAATCTTGAGTCAACTTTTTGTTTTGAAATAGAATTGTGGGTACTATCAATTTACTCCGGTCACTGCTTAGTATGCATTTTCTGTTAATTCTATTTATTATGCTTACTTGATATACTACGGCATAATATGAAAAGGCAGATTTTTAAAAAGATAATCTTAAATTTAAATCTATCGCCAAATAAGGTATTTATTTTCGTAAAACCCCCTAATACTTTCCAAAGGCTTTCGAATAAGTTGCTCTCAGTATCAGTTGCTTCGTACATTTTTACGCTGTACGCTTATCCAAAATGCATAAGTTTATATCATTGCAGCGCAGAAAAATTTTACCTACCTATGTTTTAAAGTTTGAATCCCATAGAATTTTTTTATAAACTGATTTCGTCGTGAATCAGTAATTTGGCCTTTTGATTTAATTTGATATGCGTGGGGGTGTTACGTACAGTCTATTAGTGCTATGAGGGTAAACCTACGTTTATTTTTAAATAAGACTAACTAAATATTTAATATTTATTATGCAACATAAGTCTGCCTTTGTGGTTCATAATGTTGATGGCTATTTAACTCAGCGGAAACTTAAAGCCGCATTAAGAAATGAAACTTTGAATGACAGTATTATGCTATAAACCTCTAGAATGGTCTGACTTCAAATGGACCGACGAGAAAGTCTCAATCAACATACGGGAATTTATTTACATTATTTACCAGGCCAGAATTACTTTCACATCAAGCACGTATTTATAGGGGCACAAGCTATGCCATCTTAATCTCAAGAAAATGAGGTTTTCTTTGTCACGTGAAATTAAAAATGGAAAAAATATTCTCGCTCCGTACGAAAATAAGTATTTTGTACATCAATATACTTTTGACAATCACAAGAAAGGTCCTATGAAAACTGCCAAATAAAAGATAAGTAATTAAAAAAAGGCCATTATTATTTTCGATAGATTTTAAATAGGTGGAGACAAATAGATTGACAAACTCACTTTATAAGTAGGCCCAAACTTGCCTTCTTCTGTTTTCATATAAAGTTCATGATTAAGAGAAAAAGTGCACAACAAAGGTTTACAAATAGATAATTATTATGGGAAAATACTATTTATTTATTTATATATCACCAATACTGAATTAATTGAACTACCGTCACTACATTTACAAAAAATGATCAATACCCTACTTTGCCATAACTCAATTAATTACAATGAAAAAATGAACAACATTGGAATATCAATAAAAATGTAAAATTCATTCATCTGCCTACAATAATTACTTATATTATAACTGATAGACAATAAAGTTAAACAAAAAAACGACAAACTCTAAATAACGTCAAGCATACCTTTAGATCATTGTATCACAGTATAAATATATTCCCAAATGTCATTCCCTCAATACATTAATTTGAAAAAGCTAGTTATTCTAAACACTAAATATCAAGTGGACGTCAAGTGGATTGAAGTATTGTGGGTTGCCTCCTCAATTTTCCTTGTCGTCATCTTCAAATCCATAAGGTGGATCCACGTTTTCAGTTTTGATTTGCTGCAGCTGAACATCGTCAATTCCGATGGGGTCGCTATTCTCATGATTCATCTGACAGACATCATGAAATTCGAAAAAAGGGTCTACTTCTGTTTTGATTTGTGGCTTAACATCATAAGACTCGAATAGAGGGCCCATTTCGTCAATCTGCGGTTTGATATCCATAATTTCGATTGGGGCTTCAACTTTTATTTGTGGCTGCACATCTTCTCCACCCATTCGTTTGTTGTCACGTGGAGAATTTTGATTTGGGTGGACAGAGTTGTAGAAAACTTCATCGAAAGTAAGATCCAAAAGATCTTTTGCGTTGTTGTTGTCTTGAAAAGTTTCCTCTGGGCGCGGCTTGACATCTTCTGTTTCAATACTTCGGTCGGAGTCTTGTGGTTCAAGATTGTCATATGAGTCGAGCATGTCATCAATGAGTTCATAGAGAGTTGGATTCGAAGACTGAGAGGATGTAGGGGCTTCGGATGCATTTGAAATGTTGATCTCCTGAAGAATCTTCTTCGATCCTTCATTGAAAAAGGTGTACCAACTTGCACGGTATTTACGCACGTTAGTAGACGAAGCCGAAGATCTTGACGTGGTTAATACCCCAGTTGGAGGAGCCTATATAGTACATAACCGATACAGAATTTAAAATAGATTCATAATATGCCAATGTAATATGAATCTTGACTAATAGTGAAATTAATAGTTTCAACTTTAAGGAATGACTAAATTCGATTATATTTTAGAATTGAATAGAATTGAAATTTGTTGTTATAGTACACTATAAAAAAGTTTAGCCTTTAATTAATTGAAATCATAAGTTACCTCAAGTAGCAATGGCTTCATATTCAGCCAATATTTGACAACATCCGAAGTGACAGTCTTATGATTCAGAAATTGGACCACCCCAACTAGCCAAGATTCACTTCCTGGAGCTCCGTATCCAGAAGATGGATTTGCAAGGGCTTGCATTGTGAAAAATTCTATCTTTTGCTTTCGATCCAGCGATAAAGTTGGCCTGTAACAAGCAAGTTTTTATTTTAACGTTTTAACCCGAGAATTTTTGCCCCAAAAACGGAAAAAAAAGAAAAAAAAAGACAAAAAAAGTCAACAGAAATAATAAAATTGAAAAACTTACATTTTTGACACACGTTTCTCTATTTCTTCGTCCGTTTCCTGTGACGATTTCCTTTTCAAATAGTCACTCCTGGATGAAGTCATACTGAACAGCTAATGATGAGAAGATCCAAGGAAGCTATCTGTAAACAAAGAATAGTAATTATAAAAATTTGTTACAAATTGTTACTAATTTTTTAAGTTAATTATTAAAGCCTTCTTTAAAAGTCTTACCGATAATTATTTTCACGAAGTCCTGAAGGTTAGAATAAAGGCAGCGGACCATGCAACGAGAACAAAGACGGTCACGTGAACGAAGAAAAATGTGATATAGAAATCTGATTCTGACATTGTCGCAAGTATTGGCAGACAAAAATTTGAAACAACCGACTCGGACGGCAGACAAAGCAGTAATGAATTCTGAATTGGATTTTCAAAAGAAAGACATCCCCTTTGTGTGGATGTAGTAGTGGGTGGTAGCTGCTGTGGATAGTAGGGATAGGACCTAATGGCACTAATCAACCTCGTGTCTGGGGCTTTGTGTTTCTAAGTCCACCCATCATAAATGCAAATGGCTACCGGCTAAGTATTATTTGCATAATCTTTAGGTTCGCCGTGCTGGAACAATTGGAATTGTGACCAGGGCCGCCCTAAGGGTCTTTGTCACCCCGGGCAAAATAAAAAAAGCCGCCCTTTGAGATACATTTTGAAGTCCATTTTATTAATGCCATTATTAAAATAAAAATGTATCAAATAATGATTTGGAAATTAATTATAACCGGTAAAATGAATAAGTATATTCAAGCCCTTGGATTATCAATGTAATGCCACTGACAAGCTAGAACGTATACAGAACTGTGATTAGGAGGGGGCTAAGATTTCCAATAGATATTTTAATAATATATATTCGCGCTTAGCGCGAAAATTTTCGACATTCTTTGTCGGAAATGAGTCAAAAATGGCCTATAGATGGCAAATAATCCGCGCGAAGCGCGAAATTTTTTGGTATTTTTAAAAAAATTCCCTTTTCTCGAATTCCGGGGGGGATGGGGGTAAAGACCATCCCTCAATACGTCCTTGCTGACAAGTCCGTATGGTGTTATGTCGTACTTTTGCTGCCTAAGACCATCACTTGATTTGGATTTGCGATAACTATCAAATTGTGGACAAGGAAGACAAGGATGAGTGGATTGGTATATGATGTCAATCTTATTATTTGAGATTTTCCCATCTTCCAAACAGCGTAAATGTAACGGATTCTTAATATTTTGCCGCCCCCAAACATTTGCCGCCCTGGGCGGCTGCCCTGCTTGCCCATGCCTCGGGGCGGCCCTGATCGTGACCATATTAAAATGGGATATATTTAAATACTTTTCAAATATGTAAAACTTTTCAAATATGTAAAACTTTTCATGGACTGATCTTTGCCCTTTGTACCCTATTTCACTCGCTGTACTACAATAATTCTGAAATATGAAACGACTACGACTTACGAATGCGCATTGCGAAGGTATAGGGGGCACACAAAACATACTACATCTTTACTCTACATAAACATAATCTTTTATCTTTACTCTACATAAACATAATCTTTTATCTTTACTCTACATAAACATAATCTTTTAAACATAAAGTGGGACATGCGCATGGTCACCATTCTTGTATTAAGGCTTGTATATTTGTCCGTAATATTTTGTAATTAATGAGTAAGGGTAATATTTTGTAATTAATGAGCAAGGACTAGACTTAGACTATCAGTACTGAGTCCAAGCAACGGTCTATGAAATTCGGGCCAATGCGCAGTCGCTAGAAATTTACTGATTTTAACATTTTCTAGCACATTTTATGTGCTAGGATTCAGCTAGTTACATACTATCGTCCTTTATGGAGCGAAAAAGCCAATATCCATTTTTTGTTTAATGGCGGAAAGCCTATAATATATTATTCATACGCTTATTGGTAGAGTTAGGCTATTTCCTGCACCAAACTAAAATGGATATTGGCTTTTTTGTTTTTTAAAGTACGATATTATAGATTTTTGCAACTTTTTAAATTTAACCTTTTTTAACAACAATTCTCTCAGAATCTTTAATTTTCTCAGAATAAGAGGGCCCTTGACTCCCGGGCCCCTCACTGGATGCAAGTCAGTGCCTGCACTGAACCTATCATACATAGTTACATATTATGGGCCATTAAATTAATTTCTCTATCTAAACCAGTGGTTATAATATGGAGATATGTTTGCTGGATGTAACTATTTAAAGGCAGCTGCCTCGCCAATACACTAAAAATTAGAAAAGTGTCCTCTTGGAGTACAGAAATTTGTCTTATCTGAAATAAAAATGAATTATATATATTTCCCAGAAAAGGAATATTTAATTTTACCAACTTAAGTCCTATAACTAAACCATAACGAACTATTTCGTAAATTACTCTTATATTCTTGGTCCCAAAAACTCACAATTTAATTTCCTGACTCTTGAGTGTGATTTAAAAAAAAAGATTTATGTCGATTTTCGACTAGCAAAATTACAGAGCGTTAGCTCGTTGATTTTTTGATTTGACAGGTTGACGAGATTTGTGGACTAGTTTCTTGTGGCGTCGGATGTCCGATTTATCCTTAAATCTTCTTTCACAAAGATGACATTGAATCATTTGGTCAAAACTGACATGAACACGTTGTTTATGGTACCTTAGTACATTGTCATTTTTAAATTTTTTATGACACTGTGGGCATTCAATATTCTTTGAATCGTTTTGATAATCTTTTTTCGTTACAACTTTCAGTTTGTGAATGGAAATCAGATGATTAATGAAATCTTGTTGGTCTTGTAACTCCGTTTTACAAACTGAACATTTAAATAATTTGGATTTTTCATTGTAAAACTTATTGAGATCTTTCCTTGACTTGTTTTGTAAAATTTTTGTAAGATGCCTCTGTTTATGTTGGTCCCAGAACATGTTATTGATTTTTGCCTTGCAGATGTTACAAGTTTGGTAAAAAAGGGGAAAATTGTTTGGAATTAGTATCATGATACTTTTTAAAGTGCTTGAGCATATTATCTACTCGACTGTAACGGTTTTGACATTGAGAATCTTTACATTTGAGGACCAAGGGCAATTGTTGTTCCTTGTACAGATCAGTATGGTAACTTAATTTATGAGATTGCAAATGTCTTTGAAAGTGAGTTTTGTACTCTGACGTCTTCTTACACACGGGACATGTAAATTGTAAAGATTCTGACGAAAAGCAAGAAGTTGTTTCTACTTTACCGGTAATATCCTGGATAATCTTAGATTTCTTAAACGAACTAAACTTTTCTTCAGCTTTGTGGACTCTTCTAATATGGCCATTTACAGTTTTCTTGCAAATAAATTTTTTGTTACAAATTTTGCATGGAAATTTAAATTTCATTTTATGAAGAGTTTTTAAATGATAATCTAATTGATGTTTGTATTTAAATTTAGAATTGCAGTCTTTTCGGTCACATTTAAAATTCAATTCCCTTCCTTTAGCTGAATGAGTACGTAGATGTAACTTTAAACTGTTTTTTAATTTATACTGTTTATTGCAAATGTTGCAATGCTTAGGAGGTCCAGCTATTTCTATGTGATAACCGTAGTGTTTAAGAAGATTTTCTTTTACAGCGGTGGTTATTCCGCATATTTCACATTGAAATGAAGAGCCTTTCTTCTCATGCACTATTCTGATATGCCTTTTCAGTTTATCTATTTCTTCAAATCTTTCTTCACAGTCGTTGCATTGTTTGTGTGCGCTTCGATAATGATCTGAGAGTTTCAGTGAGTTAGCCAACATTAATTTGCAGATACTACATGCGACTCCACTTAATCCATGTTTAATTTTCATGTGTCTTTTCAAAAGGTGAACATCTTTAAAACGTTCTTGACACACATTACAACGCTTGTTCTTGTCTTCTTCCTTTTCAATTGATTTTATATTCAATGCTAGTACAAACAAAAACGATTTTTGTAAAATTAACTAATAATTTCCTACAATTTAATATAATGATAATTAATTAATTAATTAATTAACATTTATAATTTCCTTTCATATTAAAAATAATTTTTATTATATATAAAATTACCTGCAGCATTAGCTTCAACAGATTCTTTATGGTTTTCCAATAAATGATTTCTGAGTTCCGTAATTTCATTATAATTTTCTGGACAGATGTTACATATGAATGGATATTTTCTGACATCATGATATTTCAATTCATGTTGCTCCAAACTCTTTTTCTGAGTGAATTTTTCTTTACAAATTTGGCACGCGTGCAAATTGTTTATTTTATTCTTGCAAATATTCTTGTGGTGGTTTAGAAACCATTCTGACATAAACTTCTTTGAACACAGAGGACAAGAAAGTGTTTTTGATGGCATGTGTACTAAAGTACGGTGATTGTTCATCAATTTCTGTGATGGAAATTTCCTAAAACAATCTTGACACTGCGCCGATTTTCCCAACGTTGAACTTCGGACATCCTTCTGAGAACTTGATGTTGAGGTGTCGGGCAACTTTTGAATTTTGACTAACAAATGCAACTCTTGGAAATCGATTTTATTGAATGATTTAGCCGACTGTGTACTGCATGGTTTAAGTTTAGAGATACTTATGTTTTCATTTTCAACATTTCCGTCGTTCATGTAATCATCTGGGAGGATTTGTTCTGTACTTTCCGAAGAATTATAATCCCTGATGTTTTCATCATTGGCCTCTGGTACGTCATTAATTCTTTGGATTTTCGACTCCTCTTTTCCACGCCTTATCAAATGCAATTTTGAGTTGTAAAGTTGCGACAAAATACTTGCGCAAGTTTGGCAGATGAAAAAACGATTATCTTCAGGTATTTGAACTCCAAAAATTACTTTGATAGCCTTGTTAATATTGACACTAGGATTAAGGCTTGATAATTCTGTAATTCGATGTGATTCTGTTGTCAAATCTGTGTTACAATTCAAACACGAGATTTTTGTCGAACCCATGATTTTCTTTTAAATTGTATGCAAGACTGGGCCATCAGCTCGGCATCAAAACTAATATCTGAAAAACAAGAAATAATGACATTATGTATTTTGATAAAAATAGAAACTGCACGCATTATGCAAACTGCAAATGTAAATTTTCAGTAGTAATCATTAAAACAATTAAGTATATTAGTTATTACTTACTTAAATGCAACTTTCATCAGTTATTGTTATAATACTGTCTTCCTAGTCCAATAACAGACTTACAAAATAACATTGCCAAAGTCCAAGCCAATAATACTATTAAAAATTCTGTTTTCATTCATAGTTTTCAATGCTTTCATAACTTCTTCTGCCGCATGCCGGTTCTTTCGGCCTTGGTGGAAATAAATTGTTATCTCCCGCTCACAAACATTTGAACTGGACCTTGAACTGGACAAGGCAGGGATTTGTGTAATATCAAGTTTTTTGCAATGAACGTTATTAGCGTGGTCTTGCTGCAGCAGCTGCTAGCTGGGGGCTTGACTCGACACTCGACTGACTGCACTGGAAACAAACTGGAACAAACCGATAAGACAATTAGACAACAACCGAATAATTAATTTCAGTAAAGGATGGAAATATCATACTAAGAATTTTCAGAAAACTTATTGGGGGAAAGGAAACCTCGGGAAATTATCGATAAGTTGTTTGACATTACTAAGTATCTACTAAATTATGGCAACGACAATGAACTAGGGTATCAGTATCAATAAATGCCGTAATAAATATGCTTATGCTTAAATAATTTTGTTATGTAAAATAGTGACCCGCAAGCATAATTTAGGCCCAGAAATTTTTCTGATTGAATGTGCAACGTGCAACAAACTTTGCATTATTCAGATTCTCATTTGTTATCTGAGTTCAAGTATAAGTATAACTAAATGATGATTTGACAAATTTAGGATGACGAGATGGTCCTTGGCAGATCAAATGACTTTTTATAATCCCGTTTTTATCATACATAAATGCATGTACAATGTAACTGAATTTACGATACACCCTTAGTAATGAACTTTTAGTAGGTAAATCATTATGCTACAATAATACCTGGTCGATGTAGATAGTTACTATCTGCCATTACAAAATCATTTTGGCCTTGTATCATAAAACACTTGAAAACCTACGACCAAAATGTTCTCTGTCCAGTTACAATATGCAATAGCTACCAATACGGAACTTCTTACAGTGCGTGTGTAAAATTCCCAGATCTAAATTTTATCCTAAAATACTACATTGAAAAATGCCGTCAGAAGAAGTCGGTTCTACAGACCTTAAGAAGAAATACACCGAAATTCTTCGAAAAAATGGGATTAATAAAGAAATTAAGGATGTTATTAGCGTAGAGCCAGATCTACAAGGAGAGCACATGGCAAGTACTTGTGATTATGTAACAGTTAAATTCATTGATGGATCGGAAGACTTGGAACTGTTCATTAAAAGATTCGAAAGCAACCCGATGACGGAATCTATCAAAGGAATATTTGAAAAGGAAGCTACGTTTTTCAATTTGCTGTTACCGGAGGCTAAAAAATTCTGTCTAGAAAAGACTGGGTAAAATAATGCTTGGAATTTATGAAATTAAATATTGGTTAGTTATGATTATTTTATCCTACATCAATGTGCTTTATAGAAGCGACGAAATGATTGACTTCTTCCCTAAGTCATATTACGGAGACGCTTCTTTGATTGTTCTGGAAAATCTTACTCCCCAAGGTTACTTCATGTTGAATAAGTTTGAAAGGCAGGACATTGACCAAGCCAAGTAAGTTTATATGCAAACAAGCACAAATTCACATTACATAAAACAACAAATATTTCAGTAGAAAAAGGATAAGTTTGACATATTTCTTTTTTTCAGAATTGTTTTGGGAAACACGGCGAGATTTCATGGAGTGTTTTACGCTCTTATCAATGATGTGGGAGTCGATAATTTTTCTGCAAAATATCCACACGCTTTTAAAGAGACGTTTTTGGCTGACGGTTGCAAAGCAGCAATGTCTCCTATGATTAACAATAATTATGATGCAGTAATTCGGATGCTTGAGGTAAAATAAAAATTTGTATTTTTTGTAGAAATTGGACACCATATATATTAAATGATATTATTTGGCTACTGTGCATAGTGCATAAATACATTTTTGAAATACAGGCAAGCAGTAACTCAGGAAGTGAGGAGACATTGAAATGGTTGAAGCCATACGCCGGATTTATTTATGACGATATGATCAATGTTCTTAAGAATAATGAAAAACTATTAGTTTTGAATCATGGAGATTGTTGGAACAACAACATGATGTTTCTAAAGGATAACGAAACTGGAGAATTGATAAGCCATCTTTTTGTTGATCTTCAGGTACTAGATATGTTTACTCTCTCCGTATCTACTCTACCACAAAATGGATTTTACTATTTGTTACCATACCATGAGAAATTTAGCAAACCGGTCGTGTTACTTAAATGTCATGATAATAATATTGATATCTAATAATTATGCAGGTAACTCGACATTCCTCTCCAAATGTCGACATTGGATATTTCCTTTTTACAAGCGTGAAGCCAGAAGTTAGACAAAAGCATCTCATTCCACTTTTGAGGTTTTATTTTGACACTTTGAATCAAACAGTGAAGAAGTTGGGAACATCAATAAGTGTTTCCTTTGAAGTAAGTTTTTATTCCTAGTTTTGAAAAATTTTGAAGATTTCGCCTTAATATATTTGTATTGGAAATCAATGTCAATTTGTAATTTAAAGAAAAATTATCACGAAACAATGAAAATTAAAACCTTATGGAATAAATTTCGAATGATTAACTTTAAACAATTTATATATCTATTGTTTCAGGATTTCGTCCAGGATTATAAAAAGAAATGTGCCATGGGATTTTGGTTTAATTTAATATTTTTTTCTGCAATCGCGGCTATGAAAGAAGTAGATATGAAAAAGTTTGGAAACGACTTGGACCACATGAATCAATATATCAAAGATACCGTTGCAAATTGGATCAACAACAACCCAGAGGACGCAGAAAATGTTTGCAAGGAAATTATTGACGCTGTGAACGAGTACAAAAAAATTATCATGTAAATATCAAAAGTGAATAATATATAGTATCATGTTAGTCATGAAAACTGTGTATAAATGTATATAAATATTTCCTCATTTTATGCACCGATTAAGCAATCAATAGATAATGGACGTTGTCCGATTTCAGTAATAATAAATGTGCAGTAAAGATTATTTAGTCTAAACCGGTCGATGTTGATTTATATTGCTTGTTAAATTATAAAGTAGTAAGGCATAATGAATTGTGATCATTGATTTACCAACTTCAATTGAAAGTTGTTGAGCTAAAGAAAAGTGAGATACAAAGCTGACTGTGTCGCACGTTATAATGTACTTTATTTATGATATGTGTCTGTTCTTGTAAAAATGTTTATAGTATATGTTACACTTTATACTTCAATCTTACATAATAACCGTATCTGGATATAGGTTTCAATTAAACTACTTAAACGATATTAAGCGTTCTATAATATACAAAGGGACCTTGGTAAAGAGTATGCAAACAATCGGTCACTGGAATTGATAAGACTCAACTCTCTGCTCCAGCGTCAATGGCTATATATATTCCTCTTTTCACGTTTAAAATCTATACTGGTATCTACATAATACTAGCATCCTACATCTTTTATCCAATTATTTTCTAATCTTTTGTAGTCGTACCGTATATTCAGAATCGATGTTGTCGGTTTTCAAGAAGACTTTGAAGAAATCGTATTAAAATTATTTGAAATTAGGATTTAAACAGAAAACATTAAAATAATGAGGGTTGGTCTAATTTTTATTAAAATAAAAATTATGTGATGCCATTATCTGTGTCATAGGTCAAAAAGATTATGATAATGATTTTATATGGTTCCAGCCTTTGATTTTATGATTCATTTTTGACAGAGAAAGGCTATCAATTATAACGTATTTAGTAAAATCGTTCAAGCTTTCGACAAAATTCTATTTTCACCCTCAGGAACTATTTGTTTATTGTTTATCTGTCAAATATTTTCTGTTACAAACCAAAATGACATAATATTCCTCCTATCCATTAATATGTGTAATTGAAGTGTTAACTTTAGTTGCTGAGGATGACAATAGAAATTTGTCGAAAGCTTGAACGATTTTAATAAATATGTTATAACTGATAGCCTTTCTTCGTCGTAGATTATGATAACTGAGGACAGCCAATTAAAGGATTTTCTGCAGAAAATTTTCACCTTAATCAGCTAAAATATGTTGAATTTCGTTTGCTCTTAGTAGGATGACTCTGAAGCCCCGTTCCCAGGACGGGCGTATTTCTAGTTACACAAATAATTTGTGAGTATTGAGTATGTATGGAATAGTTCACTTAAACACATATACAGCCCTCAATAAGTGTTTGCTGTAATCAAAATGATCATTTGATACATATATAGATACCTAGATCTACGAGTTACTAGGTATTTGGCAGACCGAATAGCTTTTGCATTTTTGCATTTGCCATTATGTCTGTTATGTAATGAAATGCATATGAATGTCAGTATCATTAAACTTCAAGGTATTACAATTTCATGCTACAAACATCGCGTTGTTAATGTTATCGTCAGACCAGCCAGCCGCTTGTATAGATTACCATATTCCAACAGTTGGGTTCCCTAATGATTATAGATAGTACGTACTGGGCAAAGTATTACATAATGTTTAAAATGCATTCTCCATTGCACGGTTAATATTTAGCACATAAACAACACTGTTGAAAATGGTTTCCATACGTATAGCACATACTTGTGTACTTTTGTTGTTGTAATTAAATAGCTATTAAATTTTTAGTTATATAATATTAGTTATAATTTGTACTTTATATTTACAATTTCGACTGATTTCGAAAAATGGCTTCAGTAGAAAATCTATTGGCAGGACTTACAGAGAAGTACACCGAGATTCTTCGAGAAAATGGGATTAATAAGGAAATAAAAAGTGTCATTAGTGCGAAGCCTGATCTTCAAGGGGAGCATATAGGAAGCACTTGCGATTATGTAACAATTAAATTCGCTGACGGCTCCGAAGACTTGGACCTTTTCATTAAAAAATTTGTAAGCAGCCCAATGGCGGACGCTTCCAAAGGAGTATTCGAAAAAGAAGCCACTTTCTTCAATTTACTGTTACCAGAAGCTAAAAAGTTATGTCAAGAAAAGACTGGGTAAAAATGTTTTGAATTGATAAAATATATTAATATTTACTATTGCACTGTAAAAACAAAGTTCAGTAATGATTTTAAGGAGCCACAAACTGATAGACTTCTTGCCAAAATCATATTATGCAGACGATTCGTTAATTGTACTGGAGAATCTTATCCCCAAAGGCTACTTTATGTTGGATAAGGCTAAAAAGCAAGATGTATATCAAGCCAGGTAAAAGCAAAAACACAATTAGACAAAAGGATCAACATAAAATATTAAGATCTGTAGAAAATGAATTTTTCCATAATTGCATTTGCTTTTCAGGATTGTGTTGGGAAACTTGGCAAGGTTTCATGGAGTGTTTTACACTTTGATTAATAATATGGGAGTCCAAAATTTTAGAACTAAATATCCTCACGCTTTCAAAGATCCATTTTTTACGGAAAATTGCAAAGCATTAATGACTCCTATGATTAACAACAATTTTGATACACTAATTCGAATGCTTGAGGTAAAATGACGGTAAATTTTTCTAGATACGTACTCAAAACTAAATAATTATTTCGGATAGTCCTTCAAATATTGATGTAAGCATTGACTTTTTGTATAGATTTGGTAAAAATATTTTTTTAAGACGTTTTACAGCATGAAAATCTTGTTTAAAAATTATTAGGCTAGCAAGGTGGAAGGCAGCGAGCAGACACTGAAATGGCTGAAGCCATATATTGGAACTGTTTATGAGATATTTGAATCACTTGCAACGAATGGAGATCAACTCTTAGTTATGAATCATGGAGATTGTTGGAACAACAACATGATGTTCCGGAAAGACACAGAAACCGGAGAATTGATTAACCATCTTTTCTTCGATCTGCAGGTGACATTAATGTATATTTATGTACGGAGGCTTATTAATGTCTCCCTAGGATATTTTAAAATTTCCCTTCATAAAAATTGAAATTGTAAATACTGAAATTGTCCCATATTATCATCCATAAGTGTTTTTAAATTTTCATTGTCCCGTTAAATATATTCATTATGCACTCTATACTCGCATCAATAATTTTCACTTGAATTTGGTAATTATAATTTCAATGGTGATGGTACTTAAAATGTGAATGAATATAATATGCAGGTCACTCGCCATTGTTCTCCGAATGTGGACATTGGAGTTTTTCTTTTTACAAGCGTGGAACCTGAGGTTAGACAAAAGCAGCTAATCCCGCTTTTGCAATTTTATTATGATATTCTGCAACAAACGGTTAATGATCTGGGAACATCAATAAGCGTTTCTTTTGAAGTAAGAGCATTATTGTCGTTTGTAAATATAAAACTATTCTTTCTGTCTATATGAATAAAATATTATTGTTCTATTATGAAGCATCTAATTCACTTTGCGTTATTTTGTTTGAAAATTTTGCAATGATTTCCTATTTCAGAATTTTGTTCAAGACTATAAAAAGAATTGTGGCTTTGGATTTTGGATAAAAACTATATTTTTTTCTGCGATGATGGCTGCATTAAAAGAAATTGATACAGGGATTGGAGAAGATTCAAACCAGACGAATCAACATTTCAAAGATACAATCGCCAATTGGATCAAAAATAATCCAGAGCAAGCAGAAAATATATGTAGAGAAGTCGTTGATACTGTGAATGAATACAAGGAAATTATTAATTAGGAAAGTTCGTGTTGTTCATGAAGGACGCGAGTATGTTATTTAAACTGTCTGCATCTGTACATTTTTGCATTGATTTCCTAATGGAAAAGGGTTGTTGGTTTAAAAAGGAATAAAAATGTTGCACATGATAGTTATTTTAGTGGAAACGAAGTCAGAACGATAAAACTGTATATCTTTTGTTAAAATTGTAAAGCACTGTGAAGCATAATGCTGAATGCTGGTGCAGCAAATAATGTTACTAGCAGATCTCCAGTGCATGAGACATGTAATAACTTTAGCTGCGGTATAAACTATTAAATAATTTAGTATATTATGTAAGTGTTTTTTTCTGTCTATGCTTATGAGCATTGTCACTGTACATTTATATAACTATACTTAACTGCTATAATGTGTTTCAATTTAAATACTCTGATATGACTGAAATCATGGTATAAAAAGGGACCTTGCAAAGATATAAAAAATCGGCTGCAGGAATTGAATAGGCTTACACTGTCATATCAAAGAGTGACAGAGACTGAATTACTTTGTTCGCTCTCAAAAACCATATCTAATAGCGTTATTTGTTTTGTTAGCAACACATTTGCATTACGCTTTATCATTTTATGCTTCTTTGCATTGTCTGTAGAGTAGCGAGTTTTTAGTGCACGTAAAATCATTATTATAGGCGATATATGCTCTATATGTAGATGAAATGATCCAACGAAGAACAAAATGACTGTTCAATGTCCACCTTTTAGTTACATATAAAGTAGAAGGGTATGTATGTGAAATCATTATAACTATCTAGTAAAAGTAAAGTATATTAATTATATAAGCAGTTACATTGTATGTACATGTTATCAGCATCAAAAAGATATGGCCGTCGTACATTTAGGAATATAACTGACTTTTAAGGGTAGTACATTCATTATAAAGGTTTTCCTGTCTATGATCAATATTCACTATACCTATCATCAATATAATTATTTTGCCTACGGGCAATACTCAAACACTCAGACAGCTTTATCACGGACAGTCGGCTTTTTTAGTACGTAAACACAGCAGTTCAGAAGGATGAATCGCGCAAATATTTAATGCAGTACATTTTGTACAACGAAAGTGTTACATAACTTACAGATTTCACGCAAGTTCTAATTACTTTTCAGTTAAGTTCTATTAGCAATTCATTTCAAGTACATTTTCCTTTTGAAAAATGCCTTCAATAATCGGTTCAGAAGAAGTTAAGAAGAAATACACGGAAATTCTTCAAAATAATGGAATTAATAAGGAAATTAAAGAAGTTGTCATCGTTGAACCAGATCTTCAGGGTGAACACATGTGTAGTACTGTTGAATATGTGACAGTTAAATTCATCGATGGTTCAGAAGATTTGCAACTTTTTATCAAGAAATTTGTTAGCAACGCATTTTCCGAATCCCTCAAAGGAGTATTTGACAAAGAAGCAACTTTTTTCAATTGCCTGTTACCGGAAGCTAGAAAATTGTGCCGGGAAAAGACCGGGTAAAAATCTTTGAATTTATGAAATTTTATTTAAAGGTCAGGGTATTTTTTGAAACCCTTTACCTCTCTCAAAGTGGGGATGCTAGGTAAGGTAACTAGCACAAATTGTCATAGAGGGTAAATGTGAATCCCGATTTTGCGAAATTCGTACTTTTTTTAGGAGAATCCCTAAGTATCTTAGAGCATTTGTCCTACACTCATACATTACATGTAAAAAAGATTCGTCGAAACCTATTCTATGGAGGACATAGAGAAAATTTCACATTTTCATCTTCTACTTTAAGATATCATCGTTAAACCTATCGTCTTATATCTTGAAGTAGAAGACAAACATGTGAATTTTTCTCTATATCCTGCATAGAATAGGTTTCAATGAATCTTTTTTGCATTTAATGTATTGTTGTAGGACAAAATGGTCGCAGATCCTTAGGGATTCTCCTATAAAAGGTTTATGTGTAAATGGGAATATGATAGTCGGAAAAACTGTCCGTAACTAGGAATCCGCTCTTCAATGTAAAATTACTCATATTTGAAATTATTTATATACACAACAATTTTAAATAATTTCAAAAATTAAATTAAATGCAAAATCAAAAAGAATTAGTATTAGGTAAGTACTTTGCTTCAGTTTTACAACATTTCCTTCGACAGGCAAAATTTTTTTTCTGCATTTTTTTCTGTCATGCAAATGTATAACTTTTTACATTTATTTAGAAACGACCAACTGATAGACATCTTTCCAAAAAGACGATTCTTTAATTGTGATGGACAATCTGCTCCACCAGGGTTACGTGATGTTGGATAAGTTTGAACGACAGGATATGAACCAAGCCAAGTAAATAAAAATTTTACTTCACAGTAAGAACTGAATCCCATTAAAGAATATATTTGATGACCTTGATATGACTTTCAGAATTGTGTTGGGAAACTTGGCAAAGTTCCATGCCGTATTTTATACCCTCGTCAACGATATGGGGGTGGATAATTTTTCTTCAAAATATCCACACGCCTTCAAAGAAGTTTATTTGAATGATAACACTAAAGCTGCCGTCGTTCCAGTTTCTAACAACAATTTTGACGCAGTAACTCGAATGTTGGAGGTAATATATAAGAAAACAACGTTTTTCCTTGCTCCAAATTCTAATTTTATTCAATGGGTTCTTTAAAATCTTTCCCCTTACAAGAACCCGTGACACGCGACTTTTAAGAAGATAAATCTTATTGAACTTTTAGTATGAATACAAAATTGTTGTTGAAATTCCATACTGAAATAAATATTATGTTGAATGAGACATTTATGACATTTATTTTTAGGCTTGCAACGTAGAAGGAAGCAAAGAGGTTATAAATTGGCTGAAGCCGTATACTGGATGTGTTTATAAAGAATTTGAGAAAGCGCTGGTAAATGATGAAGATTCACTTCTAATTTTTAACCATGGAGATTGCTGGAACAACAACACTATGTTCCGGAAGGACAAGAAAACTGGAGAAGTGATAAAACATCTTTTTGTCGATCTGCAGGTACTTTATAATAATTTCCAGCCGAATAACCATTTTTGAAAAGCAATGAATTGTGCATTATTTTTCAGCTCACTCGTTATTCCTCTCCGAATGTGGACATTGGATACTTCCTTTACACAAGTGTAAAATCAGAAGTTCGTCGAAAGGAGCTCATTCCACTTTTGAGGTTTTATTATGATATTCTGCAACAAACAGTTAAGGATTTGGGAACGTCGATAAATGTTTCCTTTGAAGTAAGTTCTTATTCTTTTTGCGCATATATAATTCTAGTACAGTTTTATATTTAAATCCTAGCTGCATCAAATCAACCAATTTCATTTTTAGATGCAAGTTTACCATAATATTATGTATCTAAAGGCTATTAAAGGTACCTAACTAAAAATTTATTATCTTTCAGGATTTTGTCCAGGATTATAAAAAGAAATGTGCCTTTGGGTTTTGGATAAAGTTCATATTTTTTTCTGTCAATGCGGCCATGAAAGATGTTGATGTAGAAAAATATGAGGATTTAGACCTTACGAATGAATGTATCAAAGCGACCATTAAAAATTGGATTAAAAATAATCCTGAGGAAGCAGAAAGTATATGCAAGGAAATCATTGACACAGTAAATGAATACAAGGAAATTATCAACTAAGTATTAATTAGTAGGATCTACTGTAGTGTGACCGTTCCTGCATCAATCAAAAATTGATTCAAATAATTCAAATAATTTCCTTTGTGATTTTTGCATAAATTTCGTAATCAGAGAGAATAGTTTTATTTAAAGAAGAATAAAATACTTTCTTCACATATCATCACCTGTAACAGTGGAAAGATATTGATTATTGATTTAGTGGTATTTACAATACTATTTATCGCAAATATCATTGCTAATTAGTGATTTACAGAATAATAATTCTAATAGCATCTTTCATTGCTAAACAATCAGTATTTGTGTATCATAATTACTACTTTTAAATGCATTCTTTTAAATCTATAATGAAATGTGGCACAAAATGAAGCTGAAAGCATAAATGACATAGTTAAAAATTGTAAGTAAATGTGTTAGTAAAAAATAATGAAAATTACGCATTTCTACTTATTCAGTCAATTCATGCATTAATTGTTAAGGTTGTGGCATTAGAAATTGTGCTCATTGACATCTTTTTTTACAAAAATGGTACTAGAAATTCCGGAATTTCAATGTTCTATTCTGTTACAGTATGTTACCGAATATAAAGTAATTTCTGTAGAAATTGAATTTGAGATAAACTTAATGAATCATTCCCTAATTGGCATACGCTCTGTGGCATAAATTTTTTTTTCAGACACGCTTATTGGCAGAATTTATTGGCATAAATTTTACTTAGTCAAATAATTAATTTAGGCACAAAATTTGATGGTAATAGTTCGAACCCATGTAAGTATAACGCTTAGTATACACGTAACCGTTCCTAGCTAACTGTTTAGTAATTTTATTTTTAATTTGAGAAAAAAAACGGGCCTACATATAGTCGGCCATTTTTGGAATGGAACTAATAGAGGAGTAACGGAACTTTCTCTTAAGAGAAGTAACTAGAACTTTGTAGCATAATTCTTATCAGCAGCGATTAGCAGGATATTCGTATTGCAAAAATGTTAATTCATTCATGTCATAGAATTCCTAATCTACTAACTCATCTTTGTCTTACCCACTATAGTGTATGCCAAATAGCGAAACATAATTCTATGCCATTATGAGGAGAAAACTTTATGCCAATATGGGGGTTTTATGCCAACAAGGGGATTTTTATTTTATGCCACAGAGCGTATGCCAATTAGGGACCCTTCCAAACTTAATATATGTTGGGTGAACAATATTTTTCTTCGTACATTGTTGCAATATTTTCATTAGAAAATCCTAATGATGTGATGTGATGGATAATAGTTTTCTTTTCTTCATCAGTAAAACTTTTGCTTAATGCCGAAGCAACCCATCCGACTTCTCCATTTGGATAGCAAATGACCTCTACTATAAAATTGGTATTATCCGTATAAGAGACGTAAGAGTTGAAGTTTTCATCTGCATAAAAATAAATGAAGCATGTCAATATTTAGGAAATCAACGAAACAAATCTTTATCAATTGATCCGATTTCATTCAGTGATACAATAAAAACTTACGATACTTAGTAGCACCCGGATTAACATTGTCGCACATAAAAAGCAGTGGGAAATCTTTAGAAAATTTACAACTCCAATTTGTAAAGAGATTTCCGAAACCACAAAAATTTCCATTGCTAGAGTTGTTAAAATCAGTTTGTTGTATCGCTACCGTTAAACAGATATTATCGAAATTGTCAGATAGTGAAAGCTTCTCTCCTTTAAGGACCTCTGCACGATGAAGTCTTTCAATGTCATTTCCGATAATGCTATATAATCCGTCTGGTGCCTGTTTCGTAATTAACTGTTAATAAAAAGTTACACAATTAATAAAAAATTTTCAATACGAGTTATAAGAGTATTATGGAAACAATAATAATTAAAATGATATTATTAAATACCCAATCAAATTGCGTAGCATTTAGTGGCTTAGGCACAAAGCACAGATCAGAAAAATGTCTTTGAGAATCTTCACATGTTGTATTAGAACTACTTCCGAATATCAGTAGACAATGCAATATCACAATTGTTATTAAGATATGCATTACTATTTATTTATGTATCGATCGAACAAAACGATCAACCTTATTTCTTGTCCAGTCTCTGGAAATGATTGCAGCAAAATGAAATAAGCCAATGGGTTTTATTAAAAAGTGGAAATTATATGCATATTATGTGTGTCAGTTTGTTCTACACTACTACAATTTACATAACATGAAACATTACAAACGAGGAGATACATGCTTGTGACAGAACGGGCTCAACCACATTCTTGACTCCATGCAACTGGAAATGCAAATGCATGACATAATTCTTTTATTACGCCGTGGCTCCCTTACTATAATTCTTTAGCTGGATTTCAAGTTTTCTCGAACGAGTTCTTTTGTCAAACTGCGGCAATAACAATAATCATCTTAAATATCTTTGACTGACCTTCAAGTAATTGCATGCAATAATCCGCAAAATATAAAAGTTCTCTTTTCTATCCAATATCTCATTTACTAACAAACTAGCACCTCAAGTCAAACTTGTCTAAATAAACTACTTTACAATGTTTACTAGTTATCTTTATTGCATGTTAGATGAGAATTGTAGTACATTATCATACAATGTATAGATTTAAAATCAACGTAAACTATACATATCTGTCTAATCTGTATGCATTGATCATTTTATTATAAAACTAGACCATCAGTACTAATGATGAATTTCAAAATGATATAGGCATATTAACAAAGTTTAATCTTTAATTTAATTTATAATTTAATTTTTGAAATAAGTTAAAATGTTTACTCACATGATTGGAGTTTCTTGTTTTATGAAATATGCATTGTGTACGCGCATGTGTATTCCAGCAAAAAGCCGCATTTTCCATGGTATAGACACATAGATAAATAGATGAATACGACATACGTATGAACAGCTTTATTATATAAGATACCTAATTCATTTACCTACTATAACTGAGCCAAAGATATCTTACTTATTGCATGCTTCGAGTGCTTTCTTGTCTCTCTACATTATTTTTATCCAAACAACTATACTTTTAATTTGCCTATCTTATACTATACTGATATAACTTAATATTACTGCATTCATATAACATTTACTTTTATTATTCTTACTTACTAACAAATGAAACTAAAAAACTGGATTATCAACTTATTCTTAATTATTCATGGGTAGGGTAGGTTAAGGTAGGTTATATTAGGTTAGGTTATGGTTATACTGTTGACAATAAGGTGTTGGCAATTTAGGGGTGAATCATTGGGCTGTATAACTGCCTTTTTAATCATTAGTATCATAGTGTATTTTTATTAACTGATACTTTTGTAGGTAACTCATAAATAGACAATATGTATAATTTTAATTTCCAGTTTAGGCAATGGGTTAAAAATATTACAGTTTCATCGTGCTATATTTTCTAATCGTCAGTAACATTTGTACTTCATTGGCACCTGAATTACTCCACTTAAATTGCGGAAATCATTTAATTACAATAGACAGAATTATCATCATTTGAAATTTGTTGGAGACCTCCTCTATCTAGAATTCTCATAAGTGACGCTCGATCTTCTATTCGTAACATAATAAAATACTAGCCGGTCACAGGACCTAGGCCCTGTTATAAATAAAGCTAGTGTGTATTCCGGGGGCAATATTGTACAATGAGGAGAAAGTATTTCAGATGCATAGCTTTTTCTAATGGAACTTTTCATGGTTGCTCATTTAGTGGGTCGCCGTCGGAGGTATAGATTTTACATTGATATAGGGACTTTTGTTTTAGAAAACTGTCCATATCTCCGAACAGGGAGGAGATACTTGGCAAGTGTATTGTCTTGTATCATTATTTCAACAATGTAAATGGGCAAATGTTAAATTTTCCCGCACATGAAATAATAGGAACCTTAAGTGAACGAAAAGCTGGAAATATTTGCATACAGAATGCATGAACTGCTTTGTTATGTAATATACAGACTTGTTGGATTTACCATATTTAGGTAACATTTATTAAGATTTAGTTCTGCTTAGCTGCGTTATCAGAGCGACAAATTAACACACGATGCTGTAAACAAATATATCTATGGAATTTTTCACTGCGCAACACGAACAACACGATTATACTATAGAGTGATTAAAACCTCCAAGTCCTGAGTGGGTGACTGTAGAGGACAATCAATTGAGTGTCAAAATTCTTAAAAGTACCTACGTTGACAACTAAATTATGTAAGGTAAATGCCAACAGCATTGTCGTCAATAAACCATCCGCGTGGTAATCATTTTATATTATAAAGTGTCCAAGTACAGGAGGTTACGTAAAAGGGTGCCTTATGGTTTAAAAACAGTCCCAATTATTCATAAAAAGCCCATCAATGTAGATCTATCATAATAAGGTGATGCCAATAGCCAATTTTAGCCTCTCTCTGTACCCAGTTTGAGGTTTTGGTGCATTCAGTTAGCTTTTAGCTGGAGGAAAAGACTCCGTGGTCATGGATGCAGCCACTGATCCCCCCTGGGCCTGCGCCCCTCTGTTCCAGTTGGACAGGATACCGGAAAAGGGCTCCTCACGTAGCAGTGCAAGGTCATCAGGGCATCTTCTCCACGTTTATTTCATCCACCCAGAATTCGCACGCTTGAAATGCTCCAGATCCCCGCTCTTAGTTCCAGATTCTCGTAGACCTCCTCTTCAGTAACGGCGAAAATCATCAGAAGATCCGCAAGGCTTGTCCCTTCAGACTTCTCCACCGGTATGGCCAAAGAGGTAGAGTATCCAGAACTGTCCAGTTCATCTTCGAAAAGGTCCGATGGCAAGACGAAAAACTCATATCTGCTTCCAGACTGCGGAATCGCTCAACGATTGTCTTCACCTGAAAATAACAAATAAAACACTCATAAATACACGAAATCCTAAATACAAACCTGGAAATGAAACTAACCAAATAAATAAACTTGAAACTAATAAAAAAGCCATCACTCACCGTAGAAATAAAAAAGTTTCGAAAAAGGACTCTAGTAAAAGTTCAGGGTTAGGTGAAGGTTTAGAGTTTGGAGAAGACACGTGGTTTCTGGAAGAGCAAAAATTGCTGAGACTTTTGAAGGGGACTGGAGACCTTTTATATGGAACCGAAGGGTTCTTATTTGTTCCCACATCTTTAATACCAGTTGGTTATATTCCACAAAAAACGCCCCCTCCCTGTCTCTTCCATTTTACTTCCGAGCTGCAGTTCCAGTATTAGATATTCCAGGGTCGGTCGGTTACAGGATTAGTAGAAATGCAGGAGAGACTGCATGTCGGCCCATGCAGTCTATCACTCCAAAAAACACCCCCTTCTTCTCCATTCAGTATCACCCTAATTAGTTAGAAAGGGGCGTTCTCCCTGCTGAAGGATCAAAGTTTCATAAAAATAGACATTTTTGGAATTTGTTGGACTTTATTGGAATTTATTGGACCGAATTGGACTTTATTGGACCGAATTGGACTTTATTGGACCGAATTGGACTTTATTAGACCGAATTGGACTTCATTGGAATTTTTGTGGTTCTCCCGATCACAGATCCCCAACTGCAGTTATCAACAGCAAACAAAGTTTAGTTCCCTTCTAGAATGAATAATCTCATCATACACAAACAGTAACTAAATATATATAGGGTCATCACTTATGTAATTCCTACCCACCACAGCTTAACACAGACTCAAGGACGTGTTTAGAGGGGGTGCTAGGGTACTGAAGCCGTGAAGCCCCCCGCCCCTCCCCAATTTCCTAAAAACACACTAGATATTTTCTCAAAATTAATAAAAATGTATTTTTATGCATAAGAAAAGTGTTCAAGCACCCCCTAATTTTGGTTCTTAGAAAACCATCAGTAACATCCACGTTAGGTACCTAAGCATGTAAAACCATCCGTATCTATCCTAAAACCATGCGCTAATAAAACTAAGGAAAAGTGGCTTTGGAAGGAATACAAAAATAGTGCAAGACGAGGTGGCCGTGGCTCTTCGAGTGGGACTGCCTGTGTTGCTTCTTAAATCCTCTCGTATCACAAGGAAATCGGAGCTGCTTCAACGAACAACAAATGAACGATCTGACAGCTGAGTTACGGCCAGCTGAGGTAAAATACTTTTTTGTCTGCCTATTTAAATATTAAATTGATTTTAGCAATTTAAAGCAATACATTTTAATTTCAGAATTTTCCCGTCCTTTCTTGTTCATCAAATTACCACCATCTTTGCCTTATATCACTACTTGAGGGAAAATCTTATTGAAGAAATGGATAATAATGAAGAGAAAACTGAAGTGAATCCTCTTCATCAACCACCAGTAACTAAACTTTTATTATTTATAGACTTTATACCAACAGATATACATTATGATATATGTATGTTGATAACCAACTGTTTTCAAAAAATTATTAAATATTAGCAGACAATATATTTAATGATATTCACATTTGGAAAGATTGGTGAAACATTTCAAAATAAAATTTTACTAGTGAGTGGGTCCTAATAAATGTGGAATTTATATATATTCTAGATTTACATAAAAGTCAAACTGATAAAAATATAGAATAAGTCAATATTAATTTGCCGATCATTGCCAATTATAAAATTTAATAATTTGATGCATTCAGTTTGTTTTAAAAGTTTCATTTTTGGAAGTCTTGCTGAAATGTTGTAATATTATATTTATTCTGTTCAAAGGTTCTGGAGATTATATTTCAACACATGGATGTCCAATCACTCAAAATGGCACGTCAAATATGTAAAATGTGGAATAAAACATCAGCTGGGGAATTTGGAAAGAGAACCACGATTACAATTAAAGACAACTGTTTCTACAAGGAGTATAAAACCCTAAAATTCCCTCTCAGAAATATACGTGTAAATAGTATTTCGTATCTGGAGCAGAAAATGTTTAGAAACGTTAGCCGTTCGATATCATCTTTACATTTTCCTGTGGAAATTGGCCCAGCCACTGGTTTAGGAAAATACCAATGTTGTCCCATTCAGTGGTCCACTATACATTCCATTTTGATTTGTTGTGAAAACCTAAAAGAATTTAGCGTGGCTCTTAAAGGGTGTTCGCATTTTCCACCTCAAGCAATAGACTATAGCGATGAAAATGCTCGTGATACTGCTTCAATATTATTTACCTATAAAGAGAAGTACGAAAATATAACAACGCTGAGAATTTCATTGACGCACAAAGCAAGTCTAGCAAATGAATTCGTCAAAAGAATGCCGTCCATTAATTTTATTGACATCTCTGTTGGAAGACAAATTTTCTTGAACGAGATAATGGAAATATTGGTAACTCTAAGGAAAGGGGGGTATTTGAAAAATTTAAATAAAATCAAAATACAAGGAACAAAAGACGACAATTGTCGTTTTGGCGATCCCCATCTTTCTAATTTGATTTCTATGAATTTAACGGGATTAATCTCACTAGAAATTAAAGAAATTGCCTTTAGAAATTCAGGTTTGAATATTTTAGAGGAAAATCAATTATCCCCGTTTCTGTTTTTTGAATTATTTTCCCAATGCAGCAAAACTCTGCAGTTTTTCAGCTTGAATAATAGCAAAACGAATCGACTTCCAATATTTAAGTTCCCCGTTATGGAAAATTTAATTTATTTGGAAATCTATTTACTTCTGCTTCCGGATTGGCCCAGATTGCTACTAAGGACCAATATAGTGGAACAATTTCCCAAAATAAAGAAAATCCTTGTTTGCCAGAGATACTGTAAAAATCCTGATTATATCGGAGGTGAAAATCTTAATGGTGGAGTTAACTACTGGAATACATTCGATTTAGAATGCAAAACTAATTCTGGCTCATCAAAAACATTCCACGAATTCCACTTCAAGGTCCACAACTTGATCTTTTCTTCCAAACATATGTTTCTCTATAAAGAAATGAGAAGTTTTTTCCCTACTCTACGATCATTGCGGACGACCATTCAAGGCTATCATACATTGGTCAGTTTGTTGACAGTTATGAGATGGACATTAGTGGAGAAAATTGATATTCATGTACTTTGTCTTAAACGTTTTCTTCACAAAATACAAATACATTTATGTCGCTGTGACGATCACAGTCCTGATTTCGAGCGACTTGATTCTTGGGTCTTTCGTTTCAAAAAGGACATTATAGATTTTCAAGACCTGGTTGGAAATCTTCAATTCTCAAGTAAGTTGTATTCAATAGATCCAACAAATAATAAAGTTTCCATTGAAAATAAATGTAAAAAACCAAAGTGAAATGCTTTAATTAAGGAATTGTTAATTATTAAGAAAGCTAAAAGTCAATTTTTTTTACATATTATAGATCTCCAGAGTCTGTCAATATCTTCTGGTGATTGTGAATTGATGCACGACGCTCTTTCATTTCCAAAACCGTGGTTGACGACTTTTCTAAAAGATGCCAAAATGCTGACGACTTTCCAGCTGAATGGAAAGATTGAAAAGATTTAATTATCATTTTGATGTACTAAATCACATCGCAAAACACAGTCATGAAATTAGCCAAATGGCTAATTACTCTGGTGACTGGTGTAGTAATAAAATGGTGAAATTACTGTATTTTGTGGTAATAATGGAGAGAAATATATATGGAACCAAAACTTGCATACGCATATGCATATAGAATGTTATATTCGTGTTTTAGAATTATACCAACCATAATGATTAGATTTTGAGTACCTACATATGTACATCTACCTTCCTAACCTTGCGCAATACTATATTAATGGTATTACCTGTCCTTTATATCATATAACTGACAATACCTTGTCATGTACTCTACCCTTGCCGTTGAGAAACTCTTATCTATTTGTATTTTGGTGTGTTTTTAGCCCAGTCATGAGTCATGTGTACAGCCGCTGTGCTGATACTAAATGACTTTTACTAAGACAATCAAAATAATATAGAGATATATTCGTACCTGTATTTACTATTGGTTTATAGCTTTATAATACATTATAAAGTAAATAACCAACCATTTTAATAGTTATAAGATACAAAATAGATATTGCTCATTGCATCGTTAAACAAAAATGAGATTTTTCATAATCTTGCACTTAAACTGATTAGGAATATTATCTTGAATGACGTATTTTCTATCAAGTGTCAGGTACATATAAAGAATGTTTCACGTTCATTGTGTATGCCAATATCATATCAAGTAATGCAATTTCAGAGAGCTTGCAAATTATCTCTTCAGTTTCTCGTATAGCTACTACTGGATGTAGGTATTGACCTTTCAAATCCATTACAACTGTCCTTGCACTTGCATGATGAAGTGCCTACTATTTTTTAGTTTTTCATGCAAAATCTACTTTTCTGTTTATATTATACTAATTTCCTGTTTGAGCAAAAACGTTTTTAGTAATATAATCTCTACAAAAGTTGAAAGTGTAATAGAGCCATGTGGCTTCCTTAGTTGGGAAAATGGAACTGATTTCCATTTAAACGCAAGCATATTAGAAAATGAAACTCAAAATGAAAACTTCAGACGACTACGACTCAGTTTGGGACGAGCAACAAAATTCGAAATATTTCCAACGAATTCAAGCGTTTTGAATGTCTGTGGATATCAAACTGATTACAATGGAGGCTATATTAAAGACGTGTGCAAATGTATTGCTTATAATAATACAGTTGTTTATGAGAACGACTACACCCTGGTAAGTTACAACAGACATTTATTCATTAGATCAATTTTGAAATTAGTTCATACGTATTTATACCTATTACAAATATAAATGGTATTTTGGGGAATGCTTTACTGTGAAAAACCTCTTTTAAGTTATGTACACATATAAGTATCATAATATGCGGAATTATATGACGAAAAGGTACCCCTTATATTAAACCTAAATTAAAAATCTGCAAATATGCAGTTGGTAACCCAGGCCACAAAAATTCGATTTTCATGACGTTTGCAATGCTATTAATCTTTGTGAATTATTTAATACCCCTAGGATGTTTCTAACACATATTTTACACAATTATGAATTAAGATTTATTTAATACTAATTAAATTATTCTACTGAAATTTCTACCCTTGTTTATACTTTTTAATTTAAAATTACCACCCTCTAACCATTCAATGGTAAAAGGAAAGTTTAAATTATATTAAAAACCGCCATTTCAACTTCAAGTATTCATCATTACTGAAATAATTACTACTGAAAATTGATTCTCGGCTACCATATTTAGGCACCCTATATTGTAGTATTTAGGCTGTAAAATATTGCAATGGTAGCAACGCGAGAATGTGTTTTTATTTAGTCACTATTAATTAGACAGTATTTTGCAATTGGGAAACAATAATAAAATCATATACATTGTCAGTTTGTGTAAACGAAAACAAATAAAATACAATACAATCAATAATTAAAATATAAGCATAAAATTATCGTTATAAATATAATAAATGGTTCAAATGAGGCTTTAGATACTCTTGGAGGTCTTCCTGGTTTTTATTTTATGGCAATGAGCATACTTTTTACATTATTGAAAACAATATACTATGTGATTTCTTCATGCTTGCGTTACCAAGGACATGTGTACAAATGTAACTGTTTTGATAAATAGGATAGGACATTTAATGTACACGACGAATTCCTGAAATTGTAAGATGATAAAATAACGTGCCACATTGCAGCTTTCGACAGTGGCGGCTCTAGGATTTGCGAGGCCCTGGGCAAAATGTTCGCGCGAGGCCCCATAATAATAATTCACAAATATGCAAATTTTTATATTAATTCAAATCTACGAATTTCTTCCGTTTTTAAATGAATTGAATTTATAATTGAATGTTATTGAAAACAAAACAAGTACGTGTACAGAGGTGAGTTTCGGGAGGGACCATATTATGTGATACTTATATCTCAATTACATATATTCGCGCGCAGCGCGAAAAACTTTGTCAATTTTTGACAAAAATTAGTCCAAAATGGCAAATAATCATTTTTTTTGCTATTTTGAGAAAAAATATCTTTTTTCTTTGATTTTGAGGTGGGGCTTCAGCTTCAGCCTATAAGGTTTTCCACCTTTTAAAGACTATGTAGGCGCTATGCGGCATTTTAGAATTTGAATATTTTATTAATTTTTTAAAATTTATTTATTTCTTTTAAAATTAAAAAAAACTATTAGTGGAAACATAATTGTCTACATCTAACTGCAATTACGCAGTTTTGGTATCGCAAAATGCTACAAATTTTTGGATTGAAATGCATATTATAGTAATTCTATAATAATTCTGAGAGATGCTGCTTTCGTATCACCAGTATGTTTTTACTAGATTGCGCGATGTCTACTTTCGGTATACTTTTCTTTCTTGAATTCTAAAAATGGTTCTGTAATAAAGCTGTAACAAAACGTATAACTTAAACCAAAATGCAAAACCAGTATTTCTGAGGTGAAATCAACATAGACAGGTTGATATTGTTTCTTTGTCAAAGCTCTGCGCGAGGCCCCAAAAGCGCGAGGCCCTGGGCAACTGCCCAGTCTGCCCATTGGGAAAGCCGCCTCTGGCTTTCGACAGGGAACAAAAAAGCACTCCTGTTTTACAAAAATGTAAAAATGTACTATTTAAAAAAAGCAGTCCTTTTTACCTTTCCTTATTTATATGTAAAGTGGAAGTAAATGGGGTACGCTGATACATCAAAAATGTAAAAGGGCAAAAAAGGACTGCTTTTTTAATAATTTACTCCTACCTTTTTATAAAAAAGGCAAAAAAGGAAAAAGTAATAAAGGTCCTTTTTTGTTCCGTAGTTTTCGATGCCAAAAAATCATTAAACTTGTTCCATTTGGTCCATTATGCTTCGGTTATGATCTTAATTGTCTGTATAGCAGATAGCACTGTACAGTCTTCGTTGTAATTTCCGGGGCTTGTCCTTTGCAATTTGCAACGAAGAAGTTAATAGTAGTGAATATTGTTGTCCGTCTATGATTGAATAAGGATATTAGGGTTGCTTGGAATCGAATAGATCAGTTTCGAAGATTCGGGTTAATTTTAGTTTTCTTATCATTTTCAATTTCGGATTCTGATTCAGTTTCTGAGCTAAATAGCTAAGTTGGGATGCCATTATAACAATTCACAGAGAGTCTTTATATCACAGGGTGCGAAAAGGACAGAATGCGGGTCCAACCAACCGTAACTCCAAAAGTGAAAATTTTCATAACATTTTTATCTCAGTTGCAATAGATAGTAGGTTATTGTTCCCTAAAGTTGAGCTGATTTCTTTACTTTCATAATTTCCTAAGCTTTCAAGTTTTACCATAACAATATAAACAACAATAGAATAGAATAATTCGGCGTTATACGTCATTGCAATCGTTTTTAAAATATCGCATTTATTTTTAAAGCCGCAAGAATTTGCGGCTAGAACCTTTTATATCCATTGCCAAAAAGAGCTCTTTTTGCTGCCAAAATTAGTTTTTCTAAAGCCCTAAAAATATCTACCCTATATAATTGTATTGTACTTCTACTTTCTACTTTACCGTTTCTTACATTCTTCACTAGTTTTATAATCACCCATCACAAAGAAGAAAAATTCCTGCTTTCTGATTCTGAATTTATAGATTTGTTTTTGTTCAACAGCTCTTTTATACGATGACATCAATTAGCTGTGCTCGTCGGGTAAGGAGATTGTAATACAAATATTATTTTATTGCTGCATGCTGATGTAATAAAAATGAAACCATGTGATAAGTCTGAATGTTAGAGAAAAGTTTATGACTGAAGGGGATTTAATGGTTTTTTATCGGAAAATAATCCTATTATAAATTTCATCATGCTTCTGAGCTCAGATAGAGCTAGAGCTTTATTGTTAAATCTTGTACTAGTGGTGAGCAGAGATAGTTAATTGCCATTCATTGAACCCTACATGGAAAAATCTGAAATGTTTTTAATGATATTTGCTTATAATAGGTTTTTTAACGTAGAAATTTCCAGACGAGGTTTGCAAATCTACAACGTGCTCAGATATTGCCGTTGAAAATGCATGTGCTATATTGTATCAGGAAAACTATTGCCAAAGCTGCCACTACAATGAAATATATTTACAACCTGATGAAGTTTATGACACATTGTTCAGTTCCCACATCAAATCCGTAGCTGTGAGAAGAAATTGCCAAGTTAAAAGAACTCTAAATGGTTCTGTCTCGCCCTCTGCAAAAGTGAAATTCTTCAATGGCACTGGAGTCCACGATACACTACCTGTAAATGAATTTTTTAAATTTAAAAATGATGTGTTTATAGAGTATCAAATGGTCGTTGTCGTTACTATATATTCCAATCAATATTAAATTAGTTAATTACGAAATTAATAGTGACGATTGTTTTTAGCCAGTGATTTATGAAAACCTGGAAGTTGGCCCAACATTTACCTGTATTTGTTCAAATGACTACGGTAAAATTGAAGTGACGTTTCAGCACCTACATGTGCTTAATCATCTCCAATGCTACAATTATACATGCATTTATACTAAATTTAATTTTAAAAATTGGAAGAAAAAATATTGGAATGGGTTAAGGTTGGCTTTTCAGTATTAAGCACGTGTAGATGATGGGAAACGATTTCCAAAATTATTTTTTTAAACATTTTTCTCCAGAAAGCATTTATTGTAACGTTATTAAATTTTATTCTTTTTAAAGCTATTGACCACAGTATATTATACAATTATTGAAGATAACACATTTCAGATTACACATCAACTGTCGATAGCAGTTCAGAAGCCACTACGGAAAGAGCTAACAAAGAACCAAACATCCTAGCAATTGTTAATATTTCTATCGGGGCAATTGCAATTTTTGCATTCTTTTTTGCGGCCATAGAAATCACAAGAAAATTAGTCTTATCTCAAAACAAAAAGTTTTGTACCAAAGGAATAAAGTTTTTAGGACATTGTGACCCAATTAAAAATGTCGTTACTTCAATAGACATTGCTCACGACGAAGATATTGCCTTACACAACTTGATTATTAGTAATTGTTTTTTATGATTACCTATATTCTGTAATTAGTAATGATTTGTTGTTTCCCATAGGCAATTAGTAATTTTTGAACTCTTTGTAGAAGAAACAATCGGATATGGACATTTTGGCATTGTAAGTAAAGGTTTGCTAAAACTTTCAAATGGAAATTGGGCAACAGTTGCTGTTAAAACTTTAAAACCGTTCTGTGACGATGATACAGCAAAAAGTTCCTTATTAAACGAAATCAAAGTTATGAGATACATTGGATGTCATCCTAACATAATACAACTTATTGGATCTTGTATACAAAATACGGAAAACAGTAAGTCATTAAATTTTATATTTCCACTAACACTTTTCGTCAGTTTATACTCATTATAACTTAAATGTCCAATATGTCAGATTTTAATGGTAATAACTAATTTTAAGGAAAAGTATTATTAGTTTTGACGATTTATAAAAATAAATTAAAACTGTTTACGTGTTTGGAAATATCAGTAAGGAAATAATTCTGTCACAAAATATTTTCAAAAATTTAAAAACACTCTTTTGGATCAAAATGCTTTTTAAATTTCATATATTTAATATATTAAAACTAATATTATTATTAATTAATTTCTTTTTTGAAATCTTTTTTCCCTACTTCAATCTTCACTTTTAAGAAACTTGTCAATTTAAAGAAATAAAAGTTTTTAATAAAATTAAATGTATTTTTCTCAGTATTCATGATTATTGAGCTTTGCAGTAAAGGAACAATCGAAGGTTTCCTGAAAGACAAAAAACGTTTGGTGCCTTTATTTCGGAATAGTGTGGACGATATTGAAAAGTCTGTCCATTCTTCAAGCTACACTCGTTTGGTGACCGTGGCTTACAATAAAACTGGGTTAGATTTATAAATATCTTCTGCTTGATTTGTAAAAATTATTCTTAACTATTTAAACCCCTATACTACTACATTTGGTCTTTATGACATAGCTTATTATAGTATTTATACTATACCAAAGCCTCGTTATTGTAAGTGGCCATAAGGTGAAATATGGTTATAAAAAATTATCAACTCCACACTTAATATTAATATTAATTTAATAGGAAGGAAAAAGAAAATTCCAACATGTTTACTCAAATGCTGAACTGGTCAAGAGATATCGCTGATGGAATGAACTTTCTAAGCTCGAAAAATGTAAAAAATAATCCTTTCAAATAAATAAGCCTCATATTATGTATTTGCAATTTAGCATAAAGAAATATATTTGGTAATAATTTCCATCAGGTGGTGCACATTGATTTGGCCATTAGAAATATCCTTCTAACTGATGATCTCACAGCGAAGATAGCAGATTTTGGACTATCCAGAAAAATATATTCGTCACCCAATTATACTAAAAGATTAAATGATGTAAGAAATTTAAGATTTGCTACCAGAAAAGAATAATATTTCGAAAAGATAGATTTATGGGAGTAAAATAAATAAAACTATTTTACATATTGATACATTCCATCACTCATTCATTCCTGTTTTCTTTATTGTTATGTTTTTCAAGGATCCACTTCCTTTCAGAACAATGTCTCCAGAATCTTTGGAAAATAATATATTTGGAGAAAAATCTGATGTATGGTCGTTTGGAGTAACACTCTGGGAAATTTTTAGCTTCGGAGAAATGCCATTTCGAGATATTAATTGTGAATGGCAATTACTAAAATTGTTGAAGGAAGGACGGAGACTGCAGCAACCTTCATTTTTGAAAGATGCACTAGATCTGTAAGTTATGTTAATACTATGACTCAGCACTAACTATGGTATCGTTAATAAAATTAAATCTTTCTATAGTTATACAGATGTAATGCTGTCATGTTGGAACATTGATCCAACGCGAAGACCCACATTTGAAGAATTACGAGTTTTCTTAGTTAAATATTTAAATCAACATTGAACAGATACCTTTATTTGTAAAAAAAATCTACGACACCCCACAAAACAGAAGCTCACCAGAGTAAAAGTGCACCCACTTTTGGTGAAATAGTAGTAGAATTAGATTCATTTATTTACCAAAATAGACAGTAATAGTAATTAGATCAATAGTAAAAATATAACATGTTTTTGCGAAATTTGTTTTGATTTTTATCCTTTCGACAACAAAGTCCAATTTTTTGAGATTTAGATGGCTCCGGCCTCTAGTCCCCTCCGCTCCTGGATAGTTCACTACTGCTTTCTATTAAATCTATATTATAATTCACGTTATATTCAAGATGTACGTACAGTGTATACAAAATCCTCTCCATAGTTGTTTCTGGTAATGATGATTTGAATTGATGATCTCAGAAAATATGTGAAATAAAGGACTACGGCAAATAATACATCTTCCTGTCACCTTTTGCAGATAATCTAGATAACAATCTAAGAATGGTTTAAGCGTGTATCTTTCTATGATAATCTTTTCATATCGAGGAAGAGTTGATGATGTAGGCATAATAATAGCATGAATGATATAATCATTGTAAATCCACCTGCCAGGAAAATTTGAGGTGGCAAGATGCCCCACTACAAAGTAAGAGACATAAATCAATAATGTCAGTATTTACCTTTATCAATTAAATTATTAAATTAGATAATTACAGTCATTTATTAAATCTCATACACAAATATCAGTAATTGTTGTTGCTTGGGCTACGGATTAAAATGGTAACCGTTTTATTGTTCAAGAATCATAATAATCTATCGTTATAGTAAAACTTTGTTCACATATTAAATAGAGATTCGTACATCTGTAGTGTGTAAGTAGAAAAGTCCACAAAATACAATCCTTAAAGTGCTATTTACATAGGTATAATATATCCGAGAAAATTTCTTAGCCACGACTAAATTCCAAGACACGAACCAATTGGAAGTAGAAAGAACAAAATCTTAACGTGTTCAATGTTCAATTTTCAAAAACTTTTTGCGTCCCTTCTTTCTCAGTGGACGAATCATGAAAATTATATTTTTTATTTCTTCGCAGTTCACGTAAAATGATCGTCCACATGACAAAAGTTTGTTTTGTTTCACACCATCGTATTAATCATTGAATTATTCTGGAGATTTAAATGCGTTTGAAAAAAATTGGCTATTTTGAAAATGTGCCATCTAAAAATGCTCTTATGTTGGATGGATAAATTTAAAACGTTGTTAATTGAATCTTTTGATTTTCTGTATTGAAGAGTTCTTTTCCAAATTTTTAAAACATTTAGTAAAGTTTTATTAAGCAGAGCTTCAACAATAAAGTATTCTTTTTTTTTGTTCACAAAGAGTAAGCATGTTCCATTAATGAGGGGATAATTGCTTTAGTGGAATTTAAGTTTTATATTATACTTTCAGTTTAGGGCTAACTGTATTTTCTTAAGCTAAGATATTTTTGTTGGTTTGGTTTGGATTTTTGTCAAATGACTTTGTGAAAACAGCAGAAGTACCGGACATCTGCTTTGCTTATTTTTTGTACTTATTTTCCTTCACTTTAAGTTTCTTCCAACAAATACATTAAAACAAAGTAGGTTTATACCTTATACTAAAGGGGTATTCATTTTAAAGTCATTATAATGTAACACTACTACTATACAGCGTAACATCACGGTATTACATTGCACTCTCTACCACTGTTCACAAAATCACCACATCTTGTTCTTTGCTATGCATGTGTGGCTGTAACCATTAGACCCCCACAAGAGACTCGGTTTTCTCGTAAGATGTTTTAGTACACAGATATGCGCTATATGCGTGTGCAGTGCTTGCACTGAAGCTAAGCACAAAATACAATTACACTTTACACTCACACTTTTGCGTGAATGAAACCCAATAGAAAACAAGCATATATAAACCGCTGCGACTATAATTCAAAAATTATGTCTCTGAAATAAAAGTAAATAAGGTAATTACAACAATAAACTGAAACTGGAAATAAATCAACTTCAAATTCTGATTCTGATGCTGAAAAAAATGCTGAACATTATTTAATTCCACTTTGTGACATTTTTTCAAAAACGAATTCAAATGTTATATTATTCGAACTTATTGATTATGGAGTGAAAAGTAGATTCAAAGATTATGACATACTTATTAATACGTTTTCGTAATAACATAGAAGCAATAATATAATTGCATTATATTTCTTGGCTATTGTTGACTAACTTTTAACATAAGACAAAGACATTAAGTTTAAACGCGAGTATACTCCGCTGAGAGAATTCTAGGACCATCCGAATTTCTATTTATAAGTGGGAAGTGGGAATCTAAAAATAATAATGTGGAGATCCTAGGGAAAAGACAATGGAGAGTAAGACTTTGTTTCATTATTACTTACACAATCAGTACAAACGGACGCTTTTAGAGTCAACGACTATAATAAATGTAGAATAAAAATAGCATTTACTTTACAGTTTATAGTTTTAATGGTGAGTAAAAATTTTATTGTCAATTTTTGTCATTGTTATTTCCTAACTATGATGGTAAACCAATTTTTTCAATTACGGGGAGTATCTGTTATTTTCCTCCCAATATGATTAAACCGAGCAGGTCTGAGTAAAGCTTAAACGAGCTAAAACTTATAAAATTTATACCCAAGAGTTCTAAATGATATTTTTCTGATGATTTCAGATGGAGAAGGTGGAAACTATTGAAGGACGATCCCATCATTGTTATGTACATGTACTTTATTAACTACAATAGTGGACAAATTGCTGCTTATTTTATGTTTGTTTTTTATGTAGGTCCTGCAGATTTCAACGGTTTAACAATTTTTTTGGCATCCAGTTTGGCAATATACAGGGTCATGCAATTCCCTCCACCACAGCCCCACACAGATTAGGTATCAAAATAGGCACTATACTATATACCATCTTGTAGATAATCTTTTGCGAACCGATTCTAACACAATGCAATTCGGTTCGAAAAAACCGGGTAAAATATTTTTGAAGATAAAAAGTTGATTTGCAGAAATTCTGAGTGCTTTTCATATTTCTTAATTTCACCTGGCCCCCATGAGTTTTATTTTGGAATATTGTTCCCAGAATCATCGCATATGTGATTTTTCTACCAATTTTCATCAAAATCGGAGGTGGTCGATTTTTCAACTTTTTTGTGGATTGCTCTAATTTTGACAAAATCTCGAAAAAGGTGAAAAATCGAACAGCCTCCGATTTTGATGAAAATGGGTGGAAAAATCACTAAAGCGATTCTAATAGTCTGTGCTGAGTTGTGGTGGTGGGGGGAATTATACAAGTAATGACCCTGTATAGTACTCTTGCCTTTGAAAGATTCAAGATGCAAATGAAAACGGCCTTTGAATAATCCGTTTAGTTTCTTTTATTATTAATGTCAAGTAGCCCCTATCCCAAAAATTAGAAAACAATAAAGTTCCAAACAAATAAAGGTTTTTGTATTTATTTACAACAAATATAAAACGAAATGACGACTTCATTGCCTTATTTTAAGTGTGGTTATCATCCTAATGTAATGGTAGTAGTGATGACCAGGACTTACCACGAACCACGAAATAATTCAGTTGCAATACCTACAATAATAAAATAACCTGGTTGATGGTTCCTTGGTAATTACCAATGGGATATATTTAATGGGTCCCTGAAAAAATCCTTACGAAGTGTATACTTAAAATCGAAATTTACTCATATGAATGATCTTGGTATCGAAAAGCCATGAGTAAATTGTTGTTTGAAGGGAAAGTCTAAAATAATTAAAATATTCAGCCAACATCTGACATTGAAGAAACAACTTTTTAATCAGGCAAGAGTCTCTATATAGAGAGTAAAGTCTAAGACAGCGGTATGTTGTTTACCATACACCGAAGACAAATATTATTGTGACTCATTACATACATATCCTTTGTATTATTTACATTCCAATTTATTGGCTTTCCGTTACAGAAAATTGGTTTCAGCTCAGGTTTCAGTTTTAATATGAATAAGCTGAAACTAACCGATAGCATCCTCCAAATAAAAAAGTAAAAATAATTTAAAAATATTTTTAAACTATTTGCTCACCGTATGTGAATATCTTAGTTCTAAGTGATATACAGGCTGTACAATTAAATCAGTAAACATCTTTTAAATTGAAAAATCAATGACACTAAACAACCTATTGGTTATTTAGTTACTGTGGTGTACCGAATCAAATATTATGGAATAATAATCATCGACTAATAAATTTAAAGTAAATTAGAAGTTAAGACGCTTTAACGCTAGAAATAATTTAGAAAATGGATGTTTAATCTTAGGAGGTCTTCATTATCTTTATTACTTTTGTAAACTCCACAACGTCATGGCAAATAGAAGTATATATGCTAAATAAAACTAGAAAGATTCTTTGTGATAACGTTATTTATTTATTACTTAACCCTGACCAACAATTAATTTTGATACATATATGTAACGATGAAACCATCAAAGTTATCATGTTTGGCTGACAATCATTTTTGGCATTTTTACACTTAATCAGTTGCTTATGTAAGTCATTACGCATACATTTCCTAACCGATTTATTTACATAAGTTACATAAAAATTATAATTACTACCGTACATCTACAGTTTAGATACACGGGTGTATTATATTTTTTACAATTTTAAAGTTAGTGACTGTTTGGACATAATATATTTATCAACGCAATTTAATCTTTCGAAATATATAAGACTTTTAATTTATTTTTTAAAAAATTGAAATAGTATACTACAAGATTTATACTTTGCCTTATTTAGTTTTCATATTTTCGATCTAATCAACACATTAAAAAATATATGCAATTACTCCCATTGTATTGTCTAACATTTATACGGTAAAGACTTTGAGATATCATTTTGCACTTGCATGTTACATTTAATTTTATCTATGTCATAATGTGAATAATCTATCTCTATCTCTGTCCTCCGTCTGTCTGTACTTTGTACGTACACTTAAATATACATAAAACATCATGTTTATGAAGGTAGTTTAACCACGTATATCCATTTTAGGCCAATATATAACAGATAAGTACGTTTATGTACAGAATAGGTACTCTTTATTTTGAGCCTGTCACCCATTATTATTATATAACATCATCACAAGTTTGTGAATTGTTACGACTTAGGACTTCCTAAAAGCATCCATAGCAGAATGATTAATTCTTTTTATCAAGGAAATTGTGTTGAAACACAATGTCCAAGGTAAACAGAGATAATTTAGAAAAAGTAGGTTTGGCATGATCCTTTATAAGCAACCCAAATTGATGTTGGTTCAGTAATAGTTCTACCTAACGGATAGAAAAATTACATCCTGAGTTGGAGGATTATATTTTGAATTCATTTCAGACGTATACCAGCTTAATAATCATTTTATAATTTATATTTCATATACTTTAATCTCAAATTAATAGACTAATATATTTTTTTTATTGTCGTAGCACGTTTCACAATGGCTGTAACATTTTGGACGATAACTATATTAACAATTTTTGGCATTTTTGGAGGAACATCCGCCCAAGTTGCCATAATTGGTAATTGCCCTGATTTACCAGCACTTAGTCCATTTAACCTAACAGCCGTAAGTTAATAACTGCTTATACCACATCTTAGTCTTAGAATAAATGTTAATTTTAATATCCAACATAAAATATAACAGAGAATTTTGGCCGAAAATATGCCGTAAAAAATTTTGATTTTTCTAATTTCTTCATTTCATGAAGATTATGCACATATGCAAGCTACAAGCTTACTGATTATAGTCAGTTATTTAAAAATCATGATAAACAATATATTGTTATATCAATTAGCAGAATTAGTTTATGTAGGTACTGCTCACATTTTATTAATTGTTGACATAAATTGACAGTATTTGGGCCAATGGTATGAAATTGAAAAGTACTTCACACCTTTTGAAGTGGGAGGCATTTGCGTTGGCGCAAGATATACTGACTTGGGAAATGGCTCAGTAGAAGTTTATAACACTCAAATCAATGGAATGTAAGTCATTACTTTTATAACACTGTGATGTTTTATATGATTTCTCAGTTTTTAATCAATGAATTTTGTTTTAGTTCTGGAAATTTCAGCTCTCTAACAGGAACTGCCCGACCTGCTAACTCTAGCTCCACTGAAGCTAAACTACTTGTAAATTTCCCATCAGTTGGAAATTTTGATGCTCCATACTGGGTTATGGATACAGATTACAGTAATTATTCTATTGTTTGGTCTTGCAGAAACAGCGGACCTAATAGTCTTCGTAAGTCATAATTTCAATATTAGTTTTAAGTCTGTTATCTGTAGTCTAAAATATCTTAACAAAATCCCATTAATTACTAATTACTTATTCATAACATTTTCGAAACAATGAACAACTTAAAATTTCATACAAATGCTTTATATTGCAGAAACCATTTGGTTCTTGTCCAGAACGCGTATGACAACCGAAATGACGAGAGGCTACGTTTATGGATTTCTTAATGCATTGAGGTTAAACACGGATTACCTTTATGAGACGGCTCAGTCCCCATGCACAAATCCGTAATTTGAAGGTTGATACCACAAACATATTGCCATAAATTAAAGATAGACAACGTCAATAAACATGTGAACTAACAATACATGTACTATTTAAATTATCAAACTTTGACACCTCTTTGAATGTAAATAAATTTATTAAGATGTTTTCATAAATAAATCAGTAGTTAATACATAGAGAACATAAATAATTAACCGCTACTCTCTAAGAGCAATTTTAAGTTTAAACCTTAAATACCTTAAAGTACAGTACCTTAAAGTACCTTAAAGTAAAGAACCTTTAATATAAGTAAACAAATTGCCATTAGTCATTTCACACTAATGTTAGTATGTAATACGAAGTTTAAATGTTTAAGTGGTATCACTTACCACACGTATCAAACTGTAAGCTAAAATAGCATGACGCAACAGAAAATCAACCAACTTTAAGCAAAATATGTTATTCAAAACTAATTCCAAGGCACCATAATATGCACAATTAACTATTAAACAGATTTAAGCCATTTCGCCCCGTCCAGACATTCTCTTCCAGTTTCATTCCTTGATAATAATTCAACCAGTAATATCACTAAAATCACTTCTCTTACACAAAAACTCCGACAAAATTTTAACTTTAAAATTCAGTAAATTTAGTTCCAATTTCACAAATAACGTCAAGATGGACAAACGTAAATAATTAGAGAAGTACTGCTTAAACAAGTACAACTGCACCCAGTTGGGTATTATAAGGGAGGAGACATACCAATGCTCCCAATCTGCAGATTTTTCTTGTATATCTACAGGTTTTGCAAATACTTCACGTGCCACAGATATTTGACCCTAGGTCACATCTCAAAAGACCCGAAACCAAAAATATTCTTTTCCTCTTTTCTGAAATGTACCCTATTGAAAAATCTTCCACTACCGACGTAAGGCAGGACGATCTCAGGCACAAGTATAGATCTTCCGACGAGTAACCCATTTCAAGGGAAGAATATGTTTAGTCAGCATAGCAGTAGTCGACATGCCCTACATTATAGCAAAGGACTAAAGTTAGTAGTACAGTCAGTACTTATTATGTAATTTATGGTAAGAATCCAATACCGTTCACCGATATATTAATGGATTCTTTGCCATGCATTTTCAAGCATAAACATAAATAAATATTCCCAAGTATAAGCATGATTACATAGCAGAAATAAATAGAATTATTATTAGCTGTATAATCTTATCGGTTGAATGGATGGATGAAAGCAACAGCATTCCTTTGTTCACATGATAACTCGATTTCAATTTCAGAATAATAGTAACGTCATAGGTATCCAGCCACTACTCTTTTCCTAATTTCAGCTTATATAATGTAATAGGTATACATATTAATTGCTGTTGTAGACATAATGATTTCATAGTCTACTCAGAGAGTCATGTTTTACTGGTATCATTTCTATATGCAACGTTTAGTCAAATGATGCGAACTGTAACATTCATTCATGCATGTACTCGTTAACCTATACATTATGTAGATAAGGTTTAATAAGAAGCGTAAATATAACAATTCACTATTATTATACGATTTACCATGTATAATGAGTCTATATAAAAATAGATAAACTATCTGTATAACTGAATATTGGAATAAAATGGGTCACTTACTTTGTACGTTTTACCCATATTTCCCAGTGCTTCCCTAACTGCTTTACCGCAAATCGAAAAGCGCATTACACGCTCTATGACACGTGCAAATACAAATCGGTAGTACATGATTTAATAGTGCTTTCTCTCTTACAGATAATGGCCAGAGTTCTATTTTAGCCGGCTTTTTTACATTTTGCCCACCCACCCGGGCAAAAGGGGCAAAGGGGGCAAAAGGGGTAAAAGGGGCAAAAAGTCTAAATCGTAGTTCATCTACCAAAATAGATGTCGCATCGATGTCTCTTCGTTTATGCGTACCTAAAAACAGGCTTACTAGAATATTATTAACTCCGATTTTCAATGACAAACAGTTAGTTTACTTGCGTGAGTTATGTTTGCAATTTTTTTCTGCTATTTTTAAAACCTTAATTTTACTTTTGCCCCTTTTGCCCCTTTTGCCCACTAGCCACCTGACATTTTGCCCGCCCACTAGCCACTTTTACCCCCTAGCCACCTAGCCACTACCCACCGGCTAGTTGAACTCTGATAATGGCTACAACTCATTTGCAAAATCAACCAACATTAGTACCTCTTAACCTGATACAATTTGAAACTTGATTGATCACCACGTACGACCATTGATAACACTCAGATTACCAACTAGTTACCGTATTAAAATAATCCATGACGAATCAAATCAAATAATCTTCAGTAACAAGAAAGATGTCACAATTACAAAGTTTTTTTAATTCTTACTAAAAACGAACGGGATGAACTACTTGTACACCGACAAAAACAACAATCTCGCAAAAAAATGAAACTGGAACGCCTCAATAGCTATAAAAAAGAAGCAGCAGGACAACAAACCTCATACATGCCAATAATGCATGAGCATACGACTACGATAGAACAAGACAAGAAAGGAGAACAGAATGAGACGAAATTTAGGATCATGGATAGGGGAAGGTATGCAAGAATGTTGTGATATCGCGACAAAAAAGTATATAGAAGATTTATAAACAAATGCGACTAATATAAAGAAATACTTAGATAAAATTCGAGATACAATGGCGTCGGAACATCAACACTTACTTACTGTAATCCGTAAATTTAATTTAGTTTAAAAGAAATCCGTAAGAAATTTATCTCCTTCCGTCAGAACGAAACTAGATAAATACAAATCCACACTCTCTACTTTCATAGAAGCAGACATGAAATGTTAGTGGTACAAATAACAAGACTTTACTTACCCTAATAGAGTCTGTGAACATCAAAATACGTTTAAAAATCCAAAATGATTACAGACTTTAAAAATAGTTAAGAAGATTAATTCATTCAAACGCTGCCATGCTGAATAAACTCTCTCGTAGACTATCGTCTACATATTTCCAAAATCATCTTCGAAGTGATATATCGTCCCTTAAGGATGGAAAAAGCCTGTATCCACTTTCAGATTGGTTCAGGAATAAGGCTATATCCATTTTTTGTTTGGCACAGGAAAAAGCCCAAATCCATTATTTGTTTGGTACAGGAATAAGCCTAAATCCACTTTTCGTTTGGTGCAGGAAATAGCCTCTTGAAGCTTTGCTTGTAATGTTATAGGGGCGTATTAATACATAGTTAATATTGGCGACGAAAATATTGAAATTTTATTCTTCCTTCCAGTCAGTTCAGTTTTATTTATCCATTATCAAAATTCGAATTGGTGTCATTAAAAGTTTTGTTTTTGGTTTATTGTGTAATTAGCTAAACATTTATAAATCTTGTGTACATTCTAGCATGATATATTTCAAGTATCAATAAAAATAGTAAATACTTCATTCAGTCAACTTGTTTATTCTTACTGTGCCCCGACAACTTTACGTAATGCTGCGAGAGGATAGAGGCTATTTCCTGCACCAAACGAAAAGTGGATTTAGGCTTATTCCTGTACCAAACAAAAAACGTATTTAGCCTTCTTCCTGCACCAAACAAAAAAATGGATTTAGGCTTTTTCCTGCACCAATCTGAAAAAGGATACATGCTTATTCTATCCTTAAGGGACGATATGTTAGACATATCGTCCTTTAAGGAACGAAAAAGCCAATATAAATTTTTTATTTGTATTGTATTAAAATGTAAGGCTAAAAAGAGATTTAATACTATTTCACAGGGTACTCTTCAGAGTATCACTGCCTTTAATTTGTTTGACAGAATGGGCTAAGACCTGTTAGCCCCTTTAATCCGAGCGACAACCATGGTAATAGATATCTGGTAGTCCAGACAGACTACTTATCAAGATATGTAATAATTAAATCCAACAGAACAAAAGAAACAGATGAGATCGCTAGATTTTTGGTCAAAAATATTGTCTGTCGTGTTGGCGCTTTTCGTCATCTGATCACCGATCGAGGCCAAGTAATGACAGATTGTATCGTTGAAAATCTCCTCGGAAGATTCGGAACTATACACAACAAAACCACAGCATACCACCCCCAGACGAATGGTGCGACCGAAAGAATTAATGCAGTTTTCGGTCAGATGATTGGCATGTATGCCAACCCGGAGAACAAATTTAAAGATAGGTGTGCTAGGGTACCTCACGGGACTTTTGCCTACAATACTTCAATCAATAAAACAGGTGGAACTCCGTATTGCATAGTATATGGAACAGACGCCACCCTACCAATTCATGTAGCTACCCTACCTCGTGTAAATCCATCACGTGACGCCGAAATAGATCGATTAGAAAACACCCGGAAAGAAACCGCAGTAATAATGAAAAAATGCAAGAAAAAGACAAGGATAGATACGACAAGACTCAAAAAGACGTATAATTCAGACAAGGAGACTTAGTGAGAGTTTACACCACACCGAAAAGTCGGTGTTCCCACAAAATTAATTTCAAGAAATTTAGGACCATATAAAGTAGTCAGAGCCATAAGTCCGGTTAATTACGAAATTGAGAAACCCGGAAGTCGAAAGAAATACGATACTGTACATGTATCAAAAATGAAAGCAAGTCCGTAGAGGAAGGTGGTTACATGGGAAGATAAAGTTGAAGAGGTGGAAGATGAAGAGGACAAAGAATCAGAGGTTGATGAGGGACAGAAAACAGCTGAAAAGGACACACATTCACCAAAACCACCCCTTTTAGTTATCCTATCCCGGATACCCTACCTGACTCTAATCGTAGACCAATGACAAGGTCTATGACTAGAAAATTAGTTAATTAATTAATTTCTTATAAATTTTAGATGGAAGTCACTGATAACATGTAGAAAAATTTGATCCACCCGAAATACAATCCCCCTTGCAATCATAAAGCTTTTATCAAAGAAACCATATTGAATGGTACTATCACCTGGGATATCACCATCCCAAAAGATTGGAAGATTACTATCACAAGAAATGTTGAAGACTTTCAAGAATACAACAGCACAAAGGATAGACCCGGAGAAAAATTGCTTTTACCTTTGGCACATCTATTTTCGGAATTAAACCTGGTTAATTGAAAACGACCCATCACTAATGTCTATGTAGCCCCCGGTGAACATCAATGTCCTATTTGTAACAAGAAACATAGTGCCTTAGAAGAAATTACGTTATATAAAACACATGTGGAGGAAGAGTCTTCCAACATTTGAAGGGGAAAGACAACACAGAAGAAACGACAGTATCCGAAGACATAGTAGAAAGATTCAGTCTAGATGTCTTATTTGAAGGCCAAGAAAGACACCCTGTTCAGGAGGTCCCACCTTTTATTTTCACGGTCCAAAATAACATCCCGACGTTAGAAGGATTCGGTGGCATCGAATTACCACGATAACTGAAGAAAACAAGATTGGATTGTACACAGGAAGGTTTAGGACATTCAAGGCAATGCAAGGCACTCTTCAACACAATTAGACATTACATCCTCACTCATTGATGATTGGGTAGTGTTGGAAAAGGGCCAACCAACAATAGACTATACATAGGTATGGAAGAATGAAATGACAATTTAGGTATTAACATCGCGTTTGAGAAAATATTAGAGAAGGGCAAGATTGGAGCGATAGAAAAGTACGAAGAAAAAAACTACCATCCAAAATGTAGTACGGACCATTGAACCCTTATCTAGGTCCTTAAAATGTAGGGGTAGGAAGGACAACGCCGCCATGAAGAAGCAAATGCAGGAGCATAGTGAGGCCAGGAGCGCGGAAGTAGCCAAAATGAGACAATTACAAGACGCTATCAGATAAACAAAAGATACAAAATTAAGGAGTATCCTAAGAAATCAGCATAACTCGATAGAACATTGTAAAGGATGTCTGCGCAACGTATTCGGGTTTAGATCCGGAGAACTCCTGCACCTCATACGATACTCCATCCACGGATTCCCTCAGTACATAAAATACAAGGCATCTAATACGAATCCCCCAAGTGGCTACCCTACGGAAGCGAAAAGAGAACGAATAAATATCAGATTCTGAATCCGATAATGAAAGTACAAAAATGAACAAAATTTTTAACAAACATTCTGCTACTATATCGTAGATTTATGATGTCGCAGCTACTACTCTTCTTCCTGCTACCAACGCTCTCATTGTGAGGTCCTGCTATCAAAATAATCACAGGCGCATATGTTAGAAAAATTGACAATGTCATCCTATATTCAGAAACAATTCCTCTTAATACGATGTCCAGATCCAGTACCCCAACATGAATCATGTATCAACTGTCATATTAGGAGACTGTGCCCTGGCAAACAGAACAGAAGATGCCGAATGTACCTTACTCAAAACAGAAGTAGACCATTTAGAAGCCATAGCTGACCATATTCTATTAACGGAATCATCCATGTCTATCCACGTCCTACACAACACTATCGAATTCTCACCCTAACCTTACGCACGTGATAAAAGGTGGATTAAACCTGAGTATACCCCACCTTCTACCACCCCAAATCCTGACGTCAGACAGAAACGAGGTTTTAGTACCTGGTTCGGAAAAAAACTTTCAGAAGGATTTGACCTAGCAACCAAAAAAGATATCCAAGAATTAGTAGCCAATGATGATGTGTTGACAGTTATCTACAGTCCTTACAACAAGCCGTCACCGATGACCACAAACATAGTAGAAACTATAATAGAAAATTTATCCGTCACTTTAAACCATAGCGGAAAGAAATTTAAGGAAACCTTCAAGATGATAATAGAACATCAACAAAATGTCAATAAAATTTGGCTTATTATCAGTACAGCTAACTCAGCACCTTTACTGGTTGGTTCCAGCCATTCGGTATGATGACGTATTACAACATTGCAGAAGTAATCTTATCCCATTGGATATAGTAGATCAACACGAGTTAACTAGAGACATTCAAAATGTAGATGCAAGCATTTATAAGGATGGCTACACAGTTAGAATTCCACCAAATTCCACATCGTTCTGTCGGCTCCTCATAGTCAACTTTATGTTCTCTGAAATCGAATTGTTATACGAATTGGGATTCCCAAATCAAGAATCGGAGATAAACATGAATTATATGAAATTAAGACAGTCCCTATGGCATGGCAAAATAAATCTTGCTATATTAGATTCGAACCCTCATACATAGCAGTATAATACAATGCATATCCTACGGAAAAAGTCTTGTGTTAACTTATGAATATGGCTTTCTTTGTCTTCCAATCTCCAAGGATCAGGTGTTTAAAAATATTTCCTTCGTTTTTCATCAGGGCTGCTCTTGTAAAGACTTCTACGAGATTTTGGAAAAACGTTTCACAGCTCTTTTTCCTGCCAAACCGTGCATTAATGGTAATGATTTTTTCTTTTTGTAATTAGTTACTACTCAGTGAGTTAATAAATGTGATTTTCTGATAAATGTTTCTAATTAATTTTTAGGAATTGATGCTACTAGATACCGTCCGGTGGCTAGACCCGGATGGTCCTTTTTGAACGAGGACCTCGCAGCTTTCTACGAGGACTAAGTTCCTTGTGCTACTACTGGATTACTGCCTTATGCCTGATACCGAACTTCTTCTGCCTTTTGACCTATGATCTATTACTTATAGTTTTCCTCTCTGGCTACATATCCAGCGACATACAGTGAACTCCCTACGTGCACTTGTGCTGTTCCCACACGCCCACGTCATACGGCCAAGACTACGTTCACACTGAGGCCGTAAACACTTACTATGCTGGATCTAACCACATACACACAGTTCGATCCTGATAAGCACGTTTTCACGAAATATATGGTGAACGCCTATAAATCTTGTCGACTAGAATTATTACGTCTTGTTAATGAGAGTAAAATAAAAAGACTACACAGGTAGAATGTTAGATTACAACTGGTTTTATTTTCCTTAAAGTACATATATTTATATATTAATTCATTACCCCATTTCCTAATAGTTAATTACAACAAAAGTAAAAGTAAACCAAATTATTACGTAATTCCTTAAGGTACATACATTCTACTTATTGTATTACTTAATGTTACAAATCATATTGCGTAATTTTCGACATGCTTATCTAGGCAGAACATTTTTCAATAATAATATAATATTTTTCAGTTTCCCCATATTTACCCTTAGATCTGCCAATTCTTTAACCGTGGCGGCTTCTCTTTGAGAACTAGAAGCCTTTAACTTCCTATCTTGAGCAGCTATTTTTCTTCTCTGCCGCATAATTTCTACAACCATAGAAAGCCAGGAGCGTCGGGCTAGCTCGTGTAACTTAGAGTATGCAGTCATAAATTCCTCATTCGTAACCACTGTTTGCGACACTGTAGCAGGAGAATATTCCTCCTGTAAAAACTCTGGGTCAGACTCCTGTGGAGTCAAGAGTGCGTTATGTACAGAATCTATCGGATTATTTCCTGGCACAATGGGCACATTACGTGACACTACACGACGTATGGGTGGCATGGTTATCAATAATATTTTAGTTACTTAAGTCACATTTACATAATTTCTATTATTCCCACGTCTCATCCTCTGCTAATGGAATATCTGCTTGATCCGTGTGTTGGGATTGCCTATACCTTTCCTGAAGCAGATCGTCACGTAGTTACTGCACTGTCTCGTACAACAGCAGAATTTCTTGATTGCGTAACTCAACAGCTCTGGCTAACTCCGTTTCTCTCTGCGAAGCTGTAGATTCAACTTCCTAAGTGAGATTCCGGTTTTCCCGTCTTAATCGTTGTAACTCTGCAATCACCTACCTCCAACTGCTCTGTGCCAGTAGGTAAGTAAGTGCTCTGTGTTCTGTACCAGTAAGTATATGTACCAGTAAGTGTAAGCTCTGTGCCAGTAAGTCCCAATAAGCTTGATTATATGCACTACTGGAGCTACGTGTCCAGCTACTTGTACAGGACTCCTAACCTATACTTGCATTGGCATAGCATCTTGCCCACGGCTGACTGCGCGAATAACATTCACCCTAATGCCATCTACCTTAAACATGCTGGACCCTGTCACTTATACCAAGTTTGATCCAGATAAGCACGTCGCCACAGAATATATGGATTCATGGGAACGCATCGCTAACACACAACATAACATAAGACCCTATTAAAGCAAGCATGTTCCCCCAATTTTTGGATACTGCGGCCAATCATTGGTACCATAGCGAAAAAGGGACGCCTGGGATGGACACTTGGGCTGTTTTGAAGCCTGCCTTCATCAAGGAATTTACTCGTGACACTTTCAAAGCCAGAATGAAAGGACTTCGCAAAAAGCGAGTCCAGCAGGAAGGCAAACCTGTCGATCGCTACCTCTACGACTGCTTCCATTACTTGAGCTAGATTGATCTCAAGATGCCCATGGAGCAGATTAAGATGAAAGTCTTGCCAAATCTGCTCCCCGAGTACTTCAAAAAGGCACAGTTTCGCACTTACACCAACAAGCAAGAATTGGTCATTCACCTGAGGACCATCGAGGACGCCGAATTAAGATGGGCCGATGCTATACTATAAGGAGTAGAGCTACTTAGGCAACAAGCTTGCAGGTGTAACTAAACGGCTCGATGACATTCATCGCCAAGTTACAGTTAATGTAGCCGCCCTAAGTAAACCACCATCTCAGGCTACGCCAACAGGTAACAGAAATAACACCAACAGAAAGGACATCTCCTATAACTGTAGAAAGCCTGGCCATTTTGCTAAAAACTGCACCGAGCTGGGCTACTGCGACTTCCATAACCGTTCGGGTCATAACAATCGTGACTGCCGCGCCCAAAAGAAGAAGATTCAGGACACTAGGGATAGGCGGCCAAATGGATCCAACCAAAAGCCGGAAAACTCCAAACCGAGGAAGTGAGTCCTTCTGACGAAAATCCGGACTCCTCTCCCGTAGAAAACCCCGACACGTAAACTCTTGATCAACACCCCCAAACCTTAGACATTTTACCTACTATAGAAACCTCTTGTCAGTATGAAGAAGGGTTTTATTGACGCCATGATCAATAACAACAAATACGGCATCCCAATCATAGATGGTATCAACATCAATGGAAATTATTTGCGATGTTTACTTGATTCAGGAGCTGGTATTTCAATGTTAACCGCCCAAAATGCTAAAGGTCCCATGGCCCCATTCATCGGAGTTCAGGTAAAAACCGTTTCGGGAGAGTCGATATCACCATGAGGTATTACTCAACAAAAGTTTGCTCTTGCTAACGGTATCACCTATTTGCATAACTTCTTTGTAATGGATGATGGACTCCCCTTTGAGATTATTTTAGGAACTGACTTCTGTGGTACCAAGGAAGTCCAAATAGACTTTAAGAATAAAATGTCGCGCATTCAGGATAACGATGTCTCATTTACAGTAGATAGTTCGATAATTCCACCAGGATGCCAAGTTGAAACAGACTTCAACACTTATTACACACGATATTTAAAGGCTATTAAGTTTCGAACTGACTCTATGGTTGAAATGCCACCCAAATCAGCCAAACTCATTTCATGCATTCTAATCCAATTATAAAGTTCTTCAAGACACAACAGCTGTTATAATCGAAGCCCCTTAGTTATTTGAAAAATACGGACTGAGAGTCCGAACAGCAATAGAAGAGCTTCAACCACGGAAATTTGACAACGTTCATACATCTTGGCTAAACATTCTCCTAGAAAACCCGGAGAATGAGCATAAAAGAGTCCCCAGAGGTATTACTATAGCCAAGGTAGATCAGATTGTCCAAGGGAACACTGGGATTCTGCTCCACCAACACCAACTAGGAAATTAACCGACGATGAATAAAATAAAATAGACATCAATCCAGAATTAACCGACGAACAAAAAGATCAACTTCGCGATCTATTACGGCAATATGGCGATAGATTCTCTACAAATCTAATTGACATAGGGCATTGTACAAGCGTCTCACCTTTTAAAATCGATACAGGTGATTCATTGCCAATTAGAAAACGTCCCCATAGACACTGTCCGGCAGAAAAAGCAGAAATTAACCGGCAAATCCAAGAATTGTTAGAAGCTGGTAAAAAAGCACCCTCTGATTAGCCATGGGCTGGTCCAGTACTACTGGTACCCAAGAAGAACGGCAAGCTACGATTATGCTTAGACTATAGGGCTTTGAATAGCATTACTAGGAAGGACTCTTACCCCTTAGTACTCATTCAAGATTATTTCGAAGCTCTGGAAGGTTCCATTTACTACGGCTTAATAGATCTAGCGTCCGCATTACCAATTCGGTGTTCGGCCAGAAGATCAGGAGAATACGGCATTTGTAGTCCCAGATGGACTATATGAATACAAATGTATGCCTTTTGGATTGGTTAATGCACCTGCTCATATGTGTAGGTCGATTCAAACATTAATGAACAGCTTACAATGGAACGTTTGCTGTGTTTACCTCGATGATATTCTTATTCAAGGCGCCCGTTTTGATGATCATCTACGCCGAGTAAAATTAGTTTTACAACGACTACGAGAACATAATTTAACCCTTCAGGTCACCAACTGTTCATTTGCCTATACCTCATGCAAAGTGTTAGGACACGTCGTGTCTAAAGATGGAATAGCCACCGACCCAGACAAAATTAAGGCAGTTAAACATTATCCTACACCAGTCGATTTGTCTAATTTACGCCAAGCTTTAGGATTATTTAATTACTATCGCAATTTGGTTCCCAATTTTAGTGCCGTTGCGCACCCATTATATTCTCTTTTGAAGAAATGGCCACCAGAGGCAGAAAAAGCCTTTAAGCATTTGAAATCCTTATTAACTAATTCTCCAGTACTAGGTCATTTCAACCCTAAACTTATTTAGAACAGGTTTAGGCGCAGCATTCTTGCAAATTGTTGACGAACAAGATCAGCCAATAGCATTTGCATCCCGCACTTTCACAGACGGCGAGAAAAATTATAGCGTATCTGACCTGGAATGTTCCGCTGTAGTTTTTGCCTGTAGAAAATTTAGGTCTTATCTCATCAGTAAACCCATTGTTATTAAGACCGATCACCATGCATTATGTTCTCTGAAATATATTAAAGACCCCACAGCAAGATAAGCACGTTTCGCCATAAAATTGTTGCCATTTACCTATACCGTATGGTATAAATCTGGCAAAACTCATACCCATAGGTAAATAGTCTGATAAGGATTGATAAGGCTACGCCAGAAGACGATGAAGATTTCGATATGCCATCCTTCACTATAATGGTTACCATTGTAAACGAGATGGCTGCGATACAGGCAATGGACCCTGAAATTAAAGAAATTATTACGTAAACGTAACTTAGACAAAAAGGAACGCAAGAAAATCCGGAACTATAGCATGAAAGATGATATTTTATATTATCGAAAGCCCATAGATGAGAAACCATTATTATACGCCCCTACGGATTTAGGATTTTTAAAAACTTATCAAAGGATAAGAAGTAAATATTTTTGGCCTAGAATGCATTAAACCATACTGGAATATGTTGTAACATGCCAACCTTGTCAAGCTAGGAAAGATCCTACCACATTAACAGCTGGACTATTGCACAGTTTCTCAGGAAGTTCTCTTTGGGAAACAATAGGTATTGACTTGCTTGGTCCCTTTGTTACTAGTGAACCATACGGAAATAAGTATTTAGTCGTAGCAACTGACTACCTTACGAAGTATGCATTCATTAAAGCAATCCCCTCAAAGGAATCCGATGAAGTCGCCCGTTTCATCGTGGAAAATGTCATTACCACTATAGGCGCTCCATTACGTATACCATTACGCAGTTTTTGGAAAAGAATTTCCCGCCTTCTTCAATTTTATCTTCTGCTCCAGATGGGAATTGACCAGAAGACTGCGACTATCAATCCTAAAAAGAAACATACGGACTTGGATCATAACGTGAAACACTTAATTTGGGCATACAACACCTCCTATAGTGCTAGTGTTAGGAAAACACCCTATTATTTGGCTTACGGAGTTGAACCGCGACAACCTATTGACGTCACGTTTCTCCCTCCGATCGAACCCAAGCATAAATATATTGAAGTGAATGAATTACACCAAGCTCGACTAGCCGCCATAGAAGCCATGCGGCAAGTCCAACAATACCATAAATCTATGTACGATAAAATCCGTCGTGATGTTCCACGACCTCCCCTAAAGGAAAGTCTAGAATCCAGGAAGTTCACGTTGCCCGACTTAAGAAAAGTCCGCAACGCAAACAAGTTCACTGGGCAGATGAAGAGCTCGAAAATATCGACGAGGATGTTGTCGCTACCGACGATGACGTCGTCGTTACCGATGATGACCAATCTTCTGCTCCCCAGCAATCTCCACCACTCCCCATATGCGCTTAGCCTCCAAGGCCTGGCGTCGTTACTAGATCGATGTCTTGCCAAAAGCCCTAATTTTGTTGTTTGTTTTCTTATTTTATTTTCAGTTCGATGGATAATTTCCATATAGATAAACACCAAGCTTTCACTAATTCCAGGCAGTCCATCGAACTTAGCAGGGGAAGAATAACCCTAAACCAAATTTTTTATAAAGCTATACAAGAAACTAATACTACCAAAGACGCAGATCACGTAGAGAATTGCAAAACACCAATCGTATTCAAAGAAGAAATAGAAGTTTTCTCTCAATTATATACCAACAACGACCATAAAGAATACCAGGACATCATTAGAAAATTGGAGGCAAAACTAGACGAAGCCAACAACATAATTACACAACAAAGAGAACATATCCTCGCATTAGGGCAGCGTAGCAACACCCATTCTCAATCTACCTTTGAACTGCAAAATAGACACAAGGAATTAGCATAACTGGTAGTAGCCAAGGAAAGGAAGGAACACGTAATTACCGAACAACTACATAATAGAGAAGCCGAGGTAAAAAGGGTTAACAATCTTTACTCTAGTAGTAGACGTCTCAACGACCAACTGTCTTCCCGGGAGCGGAAAGAAGAACTAGTTCGAACCAAGTCCTTTGAAATAATCTCTTTACGCAGCGAGATAGATACCCTACGGAACGAGATAACGATCCGCAAAGAACATTACGCAGAATGTAACGCTAATACTGCGGAACGCATAGCTAACCTGCAGAATCTGAGAACCATAACTGAGGAGAAACTTAGGACTACTCAAAGACTTCACGAACTGAAGATCACCGAATTGACACAGCAGTATCACCGTCGGACAGCCCAATTAACAGCGAGTCATTCCCGGCGGCTGACAGACATAAGAAGTCGATTACAGCAACTCCAGACAAGAGAAAGAGAACGACGTTCAACATCGAGGAGATCGACCCCAAGAGCAAGATCTTCACCTCGTTCAACAAGACGATTCGTAGACATCTTTGGTCCACGCCGAACCCTTTAAGATGGCACAAATAAAGAAACCGACCAAGTTACGGGTGATGATCGAGAAAACATATTACAAAACAGAACCATATTAGATAACACCCGACGACATCACACAAGCAAAAGAGCAACCACAACAACGAAATTAAAAACCTGTACCCCCACCCAAGCCCCAAACTTTCACCGATGTTTTGGAAGAATTCCAAAACCAAACCTACTAAATTAAAAGATGTCGTTAAGAAAGTAAAAGACTCACATAAATCAAGGGACGACTCTAGGAGCACCCTCCCCATAAACCCTGAACCGGTGCCTGCCACTCCTCCATGCCAGCAACAACAACAGGAACTCTATGAAAAGGCTCAGAGTTGGATACGGAATTTAACACCCTGAAGGCAACTCTCCCACCAAATTCGTTTCTAACACCTATGCAGCAGAATGACAGAAATCACTTCCATCTTCGTCTACCGCCGACTTGGACTGTATCAGTATACAGGCATTACCCCTCAACCGAACTACACCTAACAAATGAAATTTACACTAATGCCAACTGTAAATTTTGTATAGAAGGTAGTTGTTTCGGACATACCTTCTGGTCAATCAACGAACCAAAGAACCTGTCCCTTCCATCCCTCTAAAAATAGAGAAACCTAACAAGGAGCAGCAATTACTTCAATTAGAAAGAGAATTCGAAACCAACCCCCTCTATCAAAAAAAAGAAACGTTGCAGGGGTAATCCAGATACTGCTTGTTTAGGAAAATTAAATAAGCGACGCTCAAAGAGAAACGGACAAATCTCTACTATAAAAACCCCAGAAGAAACCAAGTAGTCGACAACCACAAAAATCTTATATTAGTAAAGAGATCTGTCGAAAATCTAACAGTAACCCTAGCCATTACCTTAAGACAATTTAAGAAAATCCTCGAAAGGATTTCAGCGGGCTAATACAGTCTTTGCAGAAGAAATGGACACTCAATTTGCCAAAATTAATAAACACGAAACCAAATTCGCCCTCTTATCAATTCAGACCACCCAGCACCTTTATTGGCTAGCACAATTATCGATTTAACCACATCTTGGAGAATTGCAGGGCCCAGATGATTTCAATGGACGCAGGAGATTCCCCAGTTTTGCAACAAGATTTGAAACTCTTAGAAGCTACTATAGCCAAGGATGGTTATCGACTAGCCATCCCTTACCAAACCGTCACCAAGTATTACCGGATGCCACTCGCCAACTGTAAATTTTCCAAAAATCGTTAAGTCATGACAGTCAAGATTCCCATTACCAAGGAGATTCATGTGCTCCCGGCAACAGCACTCTTATCACCCAAATTAACACTCATTCTTTCGTCATCGTGTACCCTCCCAGGAACACCTACCTACAATGTACCAACCACACATACCAAGTACAAACAGTCGTGATGGTTGGTTCAATCCAATTAGATATTCTTTGCGGATGTCACCTGATGGTAGAAGGCAGAGAGAAGATCTCCCCACCTTATCCCTGTTCTAATTCACTAACCAAGACCCCCGTTATTCATCACTTAATCCCTAGCCAATAGTCGAAGGCTAACTCAGTCCTACTAAGTGTGAAGACCCAACATAAAGCTACCAATTTCAAGGACTTAGCTGAAGTGATCGATTCCAATTGGTCAATTTCGCTCCCCTTAGTAAATATCAGCATACCGGAAGATATAATCCTGAAGAAACTACAATCACCAAAACTGATTCACGTCGTCGCATCGTCATACCTGCCATTCTTTTCCTTCCTCTCCCAAATGGTCTTAACTGAATGTATTGTATATTTATTTTCAGTCCAGCGACGTATGACTGGTGTGCGACCGGCCATGGCAGCATTCTTCCCTAATCTTCCCGCAGCACGAGCAGAGGACGGACTTCCAGATCTAGCAGCCCTGGAGATAACAGTCATCATTGTCCTCTTCATCAACTGCCTAGTGGTGCTGAACGTCATGTACTGCTGCTTCGTCCAACTAAACCGTTATCGTCAACGCCGAAATGCGAAGACCACGGCGGCCCTGTCTGGTGCCTTAACGGACTCCTCCAGACCTTAACCCTTCACCCTGCCTAGCTACAACGAATTACTTGGCATACTGCGAGATACGGATGAAGACCGTTACATGGAACTCACCACACGCACTCGCCCCACTTACACAAAAGCTCGGAGAAAATCTGGATCCCGACTCACCTCATCGCGCCACAAAACGACCACATGACGCCATCACTGAGGAATCAGAGGATGAAGCCACCCTAAGACTATCATCGAATCCATCAGGCTGCGTCACCAAACATCCAAGCACTCCGACGGAAGATTCAACTCACCAACCCTGTGAAAGTAAAAGTGCAACAAACCTAACGAAAGCAGATATAGGTATATACTTACCACACCAAGATCCTCCCTCGAAAATTCAAGTTATAAAAACCTGTGAAATCCATAACGACAGCGTCATTAAAATTAAGATGCCAAGTTATATCCGTCAAAATGAACAAGGAAATTTTCATTGTGAATTTAGTAACTTGATGAAAATGAAGACACCCAATATAATGAATTTCTTGTTCCAATTGTAGAAGGCATTAATTTTAATATTTAAATGTACGGTGTGTAGTTTATTTTATTAACTGTCATTTTACTCCTGAGTAAAATCACATCTTTTCAGATAATGCACGCATTATTGGTATTAGCTTTAGATTGTATTTCATCTAGGTTGATTTGATACTTAGAATGTACTTAGTTTGTTACTACCCGGCCTTACAGCCTTTAACACATACTTACTCTTTTGACCATTTTTGTTTGATGTTCCTTAAGTATTTTCGAACCATAGGTAGAAAATAGGCCGAGGACGAAAATAAAATAAAAATGTAACTTTAAGATAAGAATTAGCAAATGCAGCATTGCAATTATAGATTGACTCAATAATGATAACTTGTTTGCATATAATGTAGTAAGTAGATACATATGTAAGCTACTGCATGAATAGAGATAGATAAGTGTCACTGCATGAATAGAGATAAGTAAGTATAAAAATGTCTTGTCTTATATACTATATCTACCATAACATTTAATAGTAACTAACTACACACACACACGACACATAAACGTAAAGAAGATCAAACAGAGCAAATGACACGTACGTGCACTTCATGTCATCATCTAAGGTTACAATTACACGCGTAAGCATTATTTATGTGAATGAATGAAATTTAATGGTCAAGTGTTCCACAACATTAAAGTTAATGATCCAACTTTAACTTAATATGCAAATTTCGGGTTAAATCTTATATTGACATAATTAATTAAAGATTATAAAGATGTTTTGTCAATTGTATATAAAAGGGCGAAATCCCTATCACTCGGCTGCTCAGTTTCAGATTATCTTTGTAATTGTCAACTTCTTCCTCCGTGTGTGTATTCTCTACGTTAAAATAAATATCAATTCATTTCGGACAGAACAAAACTGTAAGTTTAAAAATTCGGTTTATTATTTCGACAACTGTATAGTAAGATCTACGTGAGAGGCCTTCCCCCGTCCGTGCAGTACCCTATAATACTACGCGAAAGATTGCACGGAACCTAGCTACTGTGACTTTCATCAGAGATCAGGCCACAGTAATCGCGATTGTCGTCCTCAACGCAAAAAGAAGGAGAATGACAAACGATAACAGCTAAATCAGCGAAAATCGGAAAACTCCAAACAGAGGGAATGAGCCATCCCGACGATAGTATCGACTTATGTATAATGGTAACGACTTCAATCACTGACTTGGAACCACAAACCATAATTACATTGAATCACTATAACAACGGCATCATTAACGAGCCTAAAGCTGCGGTAGAAGATGGTCATATCAACTCGACCCCAACAATCATCAAAAATCGGAAATATAGAGTACCAGTCAAAATAGTCCGTCAGTCCAGTCAGTAATATGTGCAAGTAAATAACAACTTATAAATAAATAACGCTGTCTATTAGCAAATGTAAAAGGTAAGATAATCCGGATTATTGGTATGAAAGTCAAAACTGTATCTGGAGACGTTATAGTTCCAATGGGAATCATCGAACAGACATTTTTTCTACATGGTCACCAATTTGACCATCAGTTCTTCGTCATGGAAAACAGATTTTAATTCGAAATGATTTTGGGCATTGACTTTAGCGACTCTAATGATGTAATGTTAGACTTTAAAAATCGAACTGTGAAAATTGCCACTAAAATAACCCTGTTACAGTCGATAACACTATAATCCCGCCAGGATTATATATAGACCGACCACAACACTCATGAAATGGATTTCATTGCTAGCAATTATTTAAACTCTATTAAATTCAGGGCAGATTACCTATTCGAAATGCCACCGAAATCAGCCAAAATAATATCTTGCATTTATCCAAATTCAAAAATTGTTCAAAATACAACCGCTGTTATTATCGAAGCAACCTTTCTTTTCGAAAAATATGGCTTTCACGTTAGAAACGCCTTAGTGGACCTACAGCCAAAATCATTTGATGAGGAGGTATCCCCGTGTTGGATAGACATTCTCCTAGAAAACCCCGAAAACGAACACAAACGGATCCCTAGAGGCATTACAATCACAAAAATGCAGATAGTTCAATCCATAATTTAAAAAGCACATACTCCTGTAAATAACGTCATCCCTATTAGATCAATGGAAAAATCGAAAAGCATTGAATCATTGGAGTAAAAGACACCAAAAACTCCACATCAAAAAATAAAAACTAGGGAATTAACTGATGACGAATTAGACCAAATTGATATTAAACCAGAATAATCACCAAAAGAGAGGTCAACTTCGAGAAGTATTACGACCTTTTGGTGATAGATTTTCAACTAATTTAAAAGATATTGGTTACTGTACAACAGTCCCACCTTCAAAATAGATACTGGTGATGCATTACCCATGCGGGAAAGACCTTATAGGCAATAATATGTCCAATTCCAACTCGTTTGCATGTGCAATTATTAATAAATACTTATTACTATATCTAGATAACTATGGCTATCTAATATTAATATAAGGTAAAGGCCAATAGGTTAAGATACACAATATAGACATTCTTGGACTACACAGTGAAGTGACTCACACTCATGCGCAAACATAAGATACATAAGATGCATTGCTAAGCATGTTTGTAAATAGATATATTGAACAGCCAGTCATAAAAGTTAATGAACCAATAAAAATATGACACTTTCTGTCAAACGATACATCTCTACATTGAGAGATTCCTTTAATATAAAAGGCCACAATCTCTTCAGAAAATTAATTCATTCACTGTCTTGCTGGCCGATTAAAACCTTCAAGTTTTTCACCTCTTTTAAAAAGTAAACAAAATAATTAACACAAGATTTTCGGACTGTCGTAAATTCATTTCCATACACGGATACCTACTAAGAAACCAGTGTCCCTGGCGAATTCTTTTAATATCGTGCTTTAAAGAACGAAAAAGCCAACATCCATTTTTTGTTTGTTGCAGGAAAGATTTAATACCCATTTTTTGTTTTGGTGGCGGAAAAAGCCTATCCATACGCTTGTTATTGGAGTTGTTATTGAAGTTGTTTTTCCGCCACCAAAAAAATGGATATTGGCTTTTTCCTTCCTTAAAGGACGATATATGAATAACCACATCTATATCGTCAGACATTTCAGCATAAACGGGTACCTGCAAGAATCAGCCATCCTATATTGACAAACTTTATAATATAATTATAGTCATTATAATGCAATGTAAAATGAATTTAATATTCGAGAAGCACAATTGCCAAAGTATGCGGTAATAATTGTATACCAATATCAATAATAGGTTGGTGATTTGACAGATTTGAGTATTGGCGCAGCTACGAAAAACCTCTAAGTAGAAAGGAGTTTGTCTAAAGAATGGGAGCAGAAGAAGAAATTTACATCTGTAAGTGAAAATGGCCTTCTGATAGCTGTATTTATTTTGTGGAGAGGAGATACCCCTCCTCCTCAAAGATATTCCCTCCTGCTAATGGCTAGGCTATCGGAAAGCTTATAAATACTCCAAATAATTTAGAGAAAGGAAGAAGGAAACGACACCCCAATACCATAGATAAGTATAATGTTATTCACTACTAATGATGCAATTACTATAATGTAGTGCTACCTTCCGGCAAGTCCGGCATCAGCTTATATAAACTAATATAAATAAACTTGTATATAAATATACTGTAAATCGATGTAAATGCTATATTGATCACATACTATACAATAATAATCTACCAATACACACACTACAATTTAAATGGCATCATTTCATAATATGGACTGCGCCATGCCAATTGCAGAATTGCAAAACACGTCTTAAAGACGCCTTAAAGACGGTTTTAGATATTTCTCTATACCTTAAAATTAAAACAACTTAACTAGCCATAAAACGTATAGTGTAATTGTAATTGTTGGTCGATCAGGTTTCATTTAAAACTTACATTAGGTGGTAGGTCAGAAATTAGCAAATCAGCCTTTTTAATGAAAAGTGATAAGTCTTAAAATTAAAATAGGCCACGTTACGTAAAACAACAATGCAAAATAATCTAAATTTCTACTTGACTTATAAGACGTCCTAAGATTGTCCATCATGGGAAGTTTTTCCATTCTTGAATTCTCCATGCAATTACTGAATGATTAATATTTATTCTTGTGTAGTGAATTGAGCTTAATCCCAAGGTTATCACATTTTCTGGAATAAGTAATTAATATTTCAATTTTTAGCCATGCTAATTGATAGATAATTATTTTTAAAAAAATACAATCTATTATTTTCAAAATTTCCATAAAAATTTTCCTTACTCTGCTTTGATATAATGTATTGTTTTTTGGAAATATTTCGTCCCAATTCCTTCCAACTGTAGAATGCAAACGGAGCATAAAACATCAAAAAAAAAACAATTTATGAATGCCACATTTCCATTGATTGCAGTATAATTTCCTCTGTTCAGTTTAGAACCAAACAGGCTAAATGAACCTTTCAATAAAAAAGTCTAATTTTGTAAAGTCAAATTCCGAAGGCTAAATAATTAAATTCCATCTAGTATTTGATTTAGAAATTTTTTCAATAAATAAAATCTCATCAAAAACGTTTTTGAGTGAGTCAAAGGCCAAAATTTAGTATCCAAATTTCAAAGTCGTGAAACTCAGCAAACCATATGAATTTCCAAGCATTTTATTTTCAAAAAACAATTCTTCAGGATCAGATATATTTGTTTGTTTATTTAAAAATCAATCGCTACCGAATTCTGGATAACAATTAAAAGCTTCTATAAATATAAATGAAATAAATGTGAAATCCCACAGAATCAAGTTAAAGGTGGATGCCTGAATTCATGGGCAGTTTTTATTATTCTTTTGTTTTTGGCTAGCAAGTTCAACACTGCCTTTAGCAAAGACTTTCAATTAATAATTGTAAGATTTGGATACTTGATCATACATGTACATAAATGAAAGCATAGTGATAACGCTGACCAATAAATTTATTCTTATTTGACTTACCAAAAACCTGTAACACATGTAAGATCCTGGAATCCGGGGCGTATACTCTGGGGAAGGTTATTACCGCGAAGAGCTCTGTAAGTTTAAAAAGATTGTGGTTTAAAACGTTGAAACAAATATTTGATGTAAATAAAAATATTAGCTAGGCTTCTAATTTATTACCATTAACACCATACGCTTTTTTGCTTGCATTTTAATTATTATTAAATATTGTTTTAAAACATCCAATTTCCACAATTTCATTGAATGACAATGAATTAAACACTTTCCAATGTTAAAATGTTATCCTCTTACGTACTTGTTTGTTGTTTACTGCAGTAATAAGTACTAAAGTGTAAACCGATGATAATTTCATATGTTAGTAATTCTACTTTTCACTGGCTAATGTTTTCATTCGAACTTTGACACTTACTCTAGGAAGTCTTAAAACATCCTAAGACACGCAGTTCATTTAATTTTTTAATTTGCATAAATACTATATGAATGCTTTTAACTTGCGAATTATTAATAATTTCGGTATACGAACCAATAAAAGTAGGTTATAAACAAATATTGGATTTTACTTTGCTTACAAACAATAAATTAGTATATATATATTGATATTGTGAGTGGTTGTAGTATAATAATATAGTATTGAGTATTAATATACCTTTTCATGGTCCAAGAGATTCCAAAAATTTCATTTTTAGCCTAAGGTGCATGGGCAAACCAGACAGGTCAAACAGATTATACGGCAGATATGGTTTCCAATACCAACACTTTTTTCTTAATACAAGAATTTGGTATTTTAAGTATTATACCAAAGATATTATTTCAGTAGAAAATGAAAGAAACAAAAGAAAAAACAGTAGTTTAAATGTCCAATAAAAGGTAAAAAAGTTAACATAAATTCACTTAGTATGCAGTTTTGAATAGTTTTTTTTAATATTTGGTTGCTCAAGAATTTGTTAAATTTTCATTGGCTTTCAATTTCATGATTTTATCGTTATAATTTACTCTCTTGTATGTTTTAATACAAAACTAAATTTTAATGCAAACATGAACTTATTAAGCACGTGAAAGATGCATGTACATAAAAACTTAGATGACACTTATAAGTCGTAAGGTCAAAAGACACCAGAACATTATCTACTTCAAGTCCATAAAGATGCTGGCTTCAGTTGCTTAATTCTAATCGTCTTTACAAAAGCTGCTCTGTTGCCCATATAAAGCTGATTAAAACTTACATTTAGATACAATAATTTAATGAATACTTTACATTAAGTAGTATATAGAGTTTATAGTGAGTTCAATTCAAACTAAAAATAATTAGTAAGACTGTCCTCCACCTCCAGATCACGATGTTAATCTTGACTATGTTTGCTTTTCTGGGGCAGGGAACAAAAAAGGACCTTTTTTGACTTTTGCCTTTTTTATAAAAAAGGTAGGAGTACGATTTTAACAAAGCAGTCCTTTTTTACCTTTTTTGATGTAGCAACTTGCCCCATTTACTTCCACTTTACATGTAAATAAGATATAAAAGGTAAAAGGGTAAATAGGACTGCTTTTTTAGAAAAAGTAGTACTTTTTACCTTTTTTGTTCCCTGCTCTGAGGATTTTCCATTTGTATATTTTGTGATAGTTATTGTAAACTGTAATTGTTGTTAGTTAGAAATTGGTACAGTTACTTATACCGCTTACATACTTGATCTTGATATTCATTCTAGATATTTTAAGAAGTTTTTCATATAAAAACGTACAGGAGAACATCCGTTCAACCTTCCTACATTATTGTAGAGGGTCGTCGCTTAGAAAAAAAGATTGAATTTACAATTATACGAATTATCTACTTTTAGTCCCATGTTAAATAATGTCATGTCATGGATACGATACGATTAAGATACTAAATTATTATTGTTTTGTTACAAATATGTTATAATACGAACTGTTTGATAGAAAATGAGTTAGTTATGCATGAGACGAGCTACTGGTAGGATGTTCGCAGAGAGAAACGGTAAAACAGTATAATAAAATCAGTAATTTTCGTTACAACCGCTGAAAGTACGATTATTTTCTGAATATCCCACATAGCAAGCATTAATTAGCTGTCTCGCGTAAAATTTTTTCAAAAATTAATTTCATTATGTAATGTGTACCACCTATTCAAACATTACATGCTTTATATTTACGGCCTTCGATAGCTACCCAAAATTAATGCTTTAAAAGTTTTAAAATATCCACAAACAAATAAAAATTTCAATTAATCAAATTAAATAATATTTTACAGGCAGTAACAGTATAGACAGTATAGAGCTAGTAAGGTCAAAAACGTACATTTAAGAAGTCGTATACTCATTTAACACATCCCCCAGATCCTTATAAAATACATATTATAATCATAATAAAACTCTCTCAATATCCAACCTGACAAAATACAAGCCTGTGGTTGTGATGTGTTGTAGACTCTATATTATGTATACTCAAAATAAAGCCAAAGTAGAATACAGAGTTTGCAGAAGTTTTGTCTCATCTTTCAACTCTTCAATCTGCTTTCCCCTTTCATTCATGCGATATGACATGATATTTTATGATATTATTATAGATGCGACAGTGCGACTATGTGCATATGAGACTGAGACTGCACTACTGCGATGCGATACGACGACCAAAATCAGTGTTCCATTTTAGCCGGCTAAAAATGATTTTGACCAGCCAGCCGGCTAAATTGGCTGAAATGGCTAGTGGCCAAAATGGCTAAAAATCATGGGGTTTCAAATTTCCCGCCAAATTAAGGATGATTTTCTCAGTTCAAATAGCCCCATTTGACTATTTTTGGCCATTTTGGCCATTTTAGCCACTGGCTAAAAAGAATTTCAACCAGCCGGCCGGCCATTTTAGCCAGCCATTTTAACCAACCAGCCGGCTGGTCAACGAACACTGACCAAAATTAATAAAATTCTGTCTGTGTCTGTGAATGAGATGAGACTGATTGTGTAGATGAATGCTGTGTCAATGTCTATGCAAGTGCTAAGTGCCGCGCGTAGATAACCGCCAAAAGACAAACCACGAGCAAGTGGCAGTATTCGGAAGGCGGTTTTCGTTCTGGTTCCTTCTGGAAAACAATCACGTCGCTTTCTTTCATTCAGGCAGGCTGAAACGCTTCAATTCGGCCAGAAATTCGTTCATTTGGTCATCAACTAGTTAGTCATCGCTGTAGTCACCGAACGACGTAAATAAATACGACTCAACTAACCGTCTTGACACATTGAACTTGGAATCTTGGAAAGCAACGCGTGCGAGCGGAAGCGGACTGAAGACTGACGACGGTTGGCAGTGTAGAGCTGAGAGTAGCGTGTAGTAGGAAGTTTAATTGTAAGTATCATTTTTTATCTACCATTGTGTCATAATAGACGTTTCCCACAATTCCAGGATAACACAGGCAGGTACTGTAGTCATTTCAATACCTATTCATGTTAATTTAGTGACCGGTCACCAATTGTGGGAAACCTCTATTGATAATCGTTTTAATATTTGTTATTTCATATTTTGTATTTCGCATTTGGGTATCTAATACGCATGTTGACTTGGCAGTTGTTCATTGTTAGTATTTTGTATTTTGCGAATATATTTAGTAACAATCTGAAAGGTGAATATTTTGTATCTCTGTTATTTAACTTTCAATCAGCTGAATGCTGAATACATATATAGGCGATGGTATTATAATATGAATGTCAAAGTTCGCTCATTCATTTTTGAAAAACCTAAATACATTGCCGCTTTGTTATAGATTAGAATCGAGTGGAGGCATTCTAACAAATTACGATAAAGATGGCTCAACCAGGTCAAGCTATGCCAGAGGAAATGCCTACTTTTAAGTGTGTTTTGGTTGGCGACGGAGGTACTGGGAAAACGACATTTGTTAAGCGTCATTTAACTGGAGAATTTGAGAAGAAATACGTGGCGACCCTTGGAGTCGAAGTTCATCCCTTAGTGTTCAACACAAATCGTGGATCCATTCGATTTAATGTCTGGGACACAGCAGGTCAAGAGAAGTTTGGTGGATTACGTGACGGCTATTATATCCAGGTCAGTTTGCAGTTGCACTACCGGGGGCATATATTTTTATGTTCTTACAAACTCCATGCCAAGCCAATATTTCCATATTTGATCTTTTGTCTTTATGAAATTAATGTATACCTAATAGACTCATTTTAAGAACACAGTCATTTCAGAAGGGACCGCCCCAAATTGTCAAAACCTTTTTGCCGACAGACTTAGACATGGTTAGGTTAGAATAGGTTATAGTGTTGACAATTTGATGTTAACAAGTCGGTGTCGGTGGTGAACTTTCAGAATGGCCAGAATGATATTTTTATTTTATTTCTATACTTGTAAAAATATTCTGTAATATTTTAAAATGATCACTTAAGGAACTGTTTGTAGTTATGCGTTATTTTTACGACTTTTCACGACTGAAATACAAATAACTTTATTTTGTAAATATTTCTGTAGAAACAGTTACTAAATAGTCAATTCGTATTGGAAGTAAACGGTACATAATATTCTAACCTAACCTATTAGTCACAGATGATTTCCCTATTTCTCCTTTCTTTATCGCATTCTAGTCTATTACGTTAAAATTAAACATTATAATGTTTAGAATTAGCAATCCATTAATGTTTTAGAATTTGATACTATCACCTCACTATTATAACACTAATAATCCATATAATTACTGTGAATAATTTAATAAATGACAATTTAAATGTTGTCCATAATTAATTGTATATAATAGTGGACATTATTATTATTGTAGCCGTAGGTAACAAACAAATATTTTTTTTTAATTTCAGGGGCAATGTGCCATAATTATGTTTGACGTTACCTCTCGCGTGACATACAAAAATGTCCCCAATTGGCATCGTGATTTAGTTCGGGTTTGTGAGAACGTTCCAATCGTCCTTTGCGGCAACAAAGTGGATATCAAAGACAGAAAAGTGAAAGCTAAGAGCATTGTCTTCCACCGGAAGAAGAATCTTCAGTATTACGACATCTCAGCCAAGAGCAACTACAACTTCGAAAAACCTTTCCTTTGGCTGGCCCGAAAATTGATCGGAGATCCGAATTTGGAGTTTGTTGCAATGCCTGCTTTGGCTCCACCTGAAGTCCTAATGGATCCTCAATGGCAGCAGAAGATCGAGCAAGACTTGAAGGTAAATTCAACATTTTCTTGGTGGCTGTTTATTTTTCGATTTTATATTTATACAATGTTGTGCATTTTCTTAATTTAAGTACGATTTATATAATTTATTACAGGATGCTCAAGACGTTGCTCTCCCTGAAGAAGACGAAGATTTATAAACTGTTACTAATTAACAAAAGCCGTTTGGTATTTCAAAATGACAAGTAGGTATCTTAACCAGTAAATTTTTTAATGAGATAGACGAAGAACCGTGAAATTAGGAATTAGATGCCTCTCTTGTCATTTGGAGTACTGAACTGATATTTACAAAAATGACTGATAATAAGTCACTTTATTTAATGACCCCTATTCTATCCAAATTGCTGAAACCTTTTTTAATAAAAAGTACTTTACAAATGATACTTTTCACCCCGTATTGAGCACAGTGTAAGTAACCAATCATGTTTAATTTTGTATCATTATAAAGTAATCTCACATTAAACCAATTGTTCACTTGTTAACAAAAGTATTTTACGATCTTTCTTTCTCCATCTACAATAATTCACTATTATATCACTATTTCTTCTATATTATTTATTTAAGATGGGCACATTACACATTTACCAAAATCTCGCTAAAAACGTTATTTATACAATCATTTTCATTTACCCTAAGGTAGGAAAAGTCACAATCAATCGCAGAATTAAGATTCTGCAATTAATAATCGTTTCTAAAATTCAAAAATGCTACACCTAACAATGAGAATATTTCTTAGCTACTTCTTAGCTGCAGTTGAATGGATTACTCAAAGGGAGATATAATATTCTTTTAAGTGTCACATTTTATCAATACATTTAATAATTTTTATCCTAGGCGATTGCACTGTACATTATAGAAGAGGTTTGCTTCCCAAAGATCATTTTTGCTAGTGTTGTCTCATGCTTCGTAATCGTGATTTACTGATTAAAATGACGAATACTGGTGATATTGATGATAGTTGATATTATTGTATAGTGACATTTCCCCTGGTAATATTTGGTTTTGATGAAAATATTATTGATAATGGGCCGACCTATATTAATGTTACCTCGGATAAATACATATTTATGCACCCATAATAATATCAATGACTCCAATAGTAGTACCACTTTTTCATTGCGAAACGAAACGAACACGCAAGCAGTGCAGTCTAGTTAGTGTAGTGTGTAGTCATTGTATTACAGTAGGTCTAATCTATATACCGTACTCTGTACTACTGAATCATACACTAAACCGGCTACACATGCATGCATGCATGTTTGGTCGCAAAAAGAGAACATGCAGATGAATCACATCGAGTAGGTGCAGGCGGTAGTGTAGGTAGATCCACGTTTACGTTTTTTGCACGTTGCGTTGCTTGCAAAACTGAAGCCATCAAATACTCACTCGTGCAAAAAATATAGTACAGATACAAAATACAGAACAGGGTACAGTGAGTACAGTACAAACAGTGCAGTAGTGCAACAGTGCAAGTGGGATGAAAGATGTGCATGTAATAACGGCTGGGATGGAGTATACCCGTAGGGAAGCTTTGAGCATATTTTGTAGATCCTTCTCTAATGTCTAAAGTCTAAACCGATCTGACGTTGTTGATCACAAATGCAAACAAACGTTTTCGTGTGATACTACGGACAAATGCTATATGAATAGTCATTGTATCAATATATGCAACATCAATTTGGTGTTATACTTGGTGTCTATTACGTTTCCGTATACCTATTTGCAAGTAAGAAAAATGACTTCCACGATTACGTTTCATGAACAACAAAACTTCGTTTTATATACGTGCCAATTCTGCACATATATTATATGTTTGTTGTCTCTAGGAAATTCATTTAGCTGTAATCTCTCGTGGTAGCCGTTTCTCTACTCTACAAGCTCTCAAGAGGTCTCGTCCACATCTACATTAAGTATATACTTCCTTGGACTAAGGTTTTCAATATTTACATATTTGCAAATAATTAATCTTTTTGTGTATTAAAAACCCACTATTTCGATATAGAATCGAGAGGAGTCAGTCGTCCTAAGAAAAGTACGCTAAATATGGCAAAACCAAGTCAAGATATGTCACAGCAGGAAATACCAACTTTTAAGTGCGTTTTGGTTGGTGACGGAGGTACCGGGAAAACGACATTTGTTAAGCGTCATTTAACTGGAGAATTTGAGAAGAAATGCGTGGCGACCCTTGGAGTCGAAGTTCATCCTTTGGAATTCAAAACAAATCGTGGGTGGATTCGATTTAATGTCTGGGATACAGCAGGACAAGAAAAATTTGGTGGATTACGCGACGAATATTATATCCAGGTTTCTATTCAATGTCTACTGTCAACTTTAGCCTACTAGATAGCTTAATGGAATAACGTAAATCATAACAAATACATTCACCGGTTATTTGGAGCACATTTTTTGAAAATGACTCAACATAAAGAGCCACTTCGAAATGGAGCCAAGATGAATAACAGGAGTTACATGTACGTATATATCAGTTCTCAATTATATAAGGACCTAATATTTTTATAACTTATTATAGCAATTAGATAATTGATAGTTATCAAAAAAATTAAACTTGTCATTAAACTAACGTTTTTTAATGTAGTATTTAATTTTAAAATTTCAGGGCCAATGCGCTATAGTTATGTTTGACGTTTCCTCTCGCGTGACATACAAAAATGTCCCCAATTGGCATCGTGATGTAGTTCGTGTTTGTGAGAACGTTCCAATCGTCCTTTGTGGCAACAAAGTGGATATCAAGGACAGAAAAGTGAAAGCCAAGAGCATTGTCTTCCACCGGAAGAAGAATCTTCAGTATTACGACATCTCGGCCAAGAGCAACTACAACTTCGAAAAACCTTTCCTTTGGCTTGCCCGAAAATTGATAGGAGATCCGAATTTGGAATTTGCTGCAATGCCTGCTTTGCTTCCACCTGAAGTTATAATGGATCCTCAATGGCAGCAGAAGATCGAGAAAGATTACCAGGTACTTCAATTATTGTGGCTACGTTTTTATATGGTTATTAGTCTTTCATTTAATATTGTCATTATTAATACCGTTTATTATTTATAGGATGCTCAAAACGTACCATTGCCGGAAGAAGAGGACGATTTTTAATAAAGTATCTAGTCATAATAATCAGGAACTCTCATAAATTAACACCTTGTAGTCGAGAGATAATTTATCTGTTATGGCTTTTTAATCACTTTTTTCCTATGAAATGTAAATAAAAATATTTAAAAGAGCCTATAAATACAACTTCTAAATAGTTGGAGATTATTCTCATCCTGTTTGCCTAATATCACTTGATACAAGAAGTCATGAATATTATTTTATAGAGGAAATCGCATTGTAATAACATTATGATGACAAACTACTTTCAAACCTAATTCATTTTATGGCAGTTATAAATACAAATAATTTACAAACGAACTAACAAAGCTGCTAAAAATAAATACACACTTCTTTGATTTTTATCCCACATTATACATATAATAACAAATTGTAAACTGGGCAACACTTTCGGCACGTCCTCAATGTTCTCTCTACTAAGTTATGCCTATGACCAAGAATACATCTATCATATGGCTGCTGACTGCTGTCTAGATCTAGATTAAATTCCTGAATAAGTGCCCAGCTTTGGATTACGAACAAGTATCTATCTTAAATCAGGCAATAATAATTTTTGTTCACAAAGTATTGTACAATTTTAAGCGGCTTTACAAAACTTTATTGACTACATAATCATCATCTGACATTCAATGTCATTTATAAACGGAAACAATTGTACTGACAAAGAATATTAATGATTCAGAAACTAATGGCTGAGTACGTGGCGACCTTTCAAAATTCTTAGCATGATAATTTTTCGACCTGAAGGAGTCTTCAGTCTTTGTTTCCAACCATGAACTCTGATACGTTTTGTCTCCTTTGGACGGGGGAAATGGTCTCTTATGATCGTCCGAACAGCTGTCGTTAACAAAGGAGAACTTGGAAGCAACAACGGTGAAGACCTTGACAAACAAAAAACAATACATTATAATTATTAATCAGTAATCATTAACAATACAAATCTGCAGACGTGTCGATGTCGACATATTTCTAAGTTTTGAATTTTTGTCGCCGCATGTTTCGTTAGTTTTATAACATCAAAATATCTACTGTCTATACGCCACGTTCAACGTTATTTTTCTAGCCAAATTTGAATTAGCCTTTTCACCTTTAATTCCTTAATTAATAGCATTCTACCGGTAAAATGTGCGGCTGCTAGTGCTAGTTTGTTATTTATTAATAATTACTACAATTTCAAATTTACAATAGTAAGTACTCAAATGAGACAAAAACAAAAACTTACCATAGCCCAGAGACGCAATTTCGAAGTGCTTGCATATTCGAAGTGGCTATTTGTCCATGCAAATTTTGGAATAAGTTTTTAGATTAAAATATGTATGTTGAACGATCGAATGTTATTCCAAAACAAAAATAATAATTTATTGAACTTCCATAAGAACTGAATTGTAAAAGTGCCGCGCTGAGAGATAGACGCAGGCAGCATTTAGTATTATACATTAACAATTTACACGGAGGAGATCTGTATATAGATGAACTTAATTAATTTCTCCTCTTGCGAACACGAGAAATTCTCCAGGAGTTTGGCTCTTCGTATTTGTTGTATAAAGGTTCCAGTCGTTGATTCTTTTTAAACTTGGACAATTTGGTTGGATCTGAGAATCGGAAGAATGCAGGAGCGTATTCAACCAGCCATCGGGGATCAATTGTTGTCACCTCCCTCATGTACTCTTTTGTCGTCTGCACCAGTTCGTGGTAGACAACCCACTCTGGTTGTCTGTTGAAAATCGCACTGGAAGGGTGAATGTACACCACCTGGGAGTCCACCAAAGTTCGGTATCCTTCCTGAGGATCTTTCTTGGCTGCATTTCGGAAGAAACCCGAACAAATTGCCTGCTGTACTTTTGCTGTCGATTTACCACAAGAAACGACGTCTAACTTGTGCCTGTTTGTGATTTACAAAAATTTGTTATTGACATTATCAATTTTTTTAATAAATGTAACTAAATAAATTTAGGATGTAGGAAAGATACCAAAGACAGTTAAATGGTTACATTGTTGAAGTCAATTGAATAACTATTAATTATCCCGGCCAATATGCTTTGAATTTGCACAATATTAGCATTCTCTTTTCGTATATCATTTTAAATGTTACCAAATGAAACAGCTTTGTAAGTAATTTTGGTAAACCACTGTAAATATATTACAATAGACTTTTTAGAAATCATTTTGAGAAAACTAGTATTTTGAAAGAAATTGTTAAAGGTTTTAAGTTTTTTCTTGATTTTCTACTTCAAAATCACTTTAAAATCTGTCAAAATTTAAATACACAATTTTTAAGACAACTAAATTTACTATTTGTAAGTACTGTATACATGAAGTTTGAAGTAACCCATATAGTTAATTGCGACAATCTTCATTGTATTCATCAATGTAGTAGAAGTATGCAACGAAATGTAAGTAAGAAACTCGATTGACTACAATCAATAATAATTTAAATACATAAACATACAATATTTGTAATGTAATAATTACCTGTCCATAATTCCGAGTAATTGTTTTCGTACATCCTGTGCTCTTTTGAGTGTACGGACTTGAATGAAGTTTTCGTAGCACCAGGCGGGGGCAAACTTGTTATTCTTCCATGCATTGTACACCGCCAACAGAGTTAAGTGATCTCCTTCCGTTTGATGAAACTTGGCTTTCCTTTGATCCGCCAACTGTTGCTTATCTTTTGGGCGGTAGAAAACATTTTGGACAGAAAGCATGGACACGATAGTCAACAGCTCTTCCGAACAGCCTAGTTGGACAGACATGATGACCACTTTGGAGAGTGGAGGCTCCAGCGGGAATTCTGCCATTCGCCTACCGAGTCTTGTGAGAAGTCCTTCGTCGTCCAAGGCAGAAAGTGAGTGCAGCTGTTCCAAGGCCATCACAAGAGCCTCAACTGGAGGGGCGTCCATGAAATCAAAATGTAGCAAGTCGTTGATACCCATTGCCTTTAGTTGAAGCACCGTCGAAGCTAAATTCGTTCTCTGGATTTCTGGAACTGGCGTTGCCAACATCTCATCTATTCAATAATAAATTGTTACATTATTAATATTTTTTACGTAACTAAAACATTAAAACTAAATTAAAGCCACTAAAATAGATCCTAGAAAGTCCAACTTTGAGAAAGTTGTTATTCCGATTTTTGGCAAATTAAAATATTTGAGAGCTAATGGAAGAAGCATTTAAAAAATGTATTTTTAAATACATACCTCGATAAGCACGTTCTGTGTAAAGTCTGTAAGTTTTTCCTGGACCCGTTCGACCTGCTCTTCCAGCACGCTGCTTAGCTTGTGCCTGTAGTTATAACGTTATTATTACTAATTTTAGGCCAAAAACAAACACAAAAAGTAAAAATGAAAAGAAGAACATACTTGAGAAATAGGAGTGACGACTAAAGAATCCATTCCCGTTTTTGAGCTGTAGACCTTTTGTTTGACGAAACCTGGGTCCACTACGTAATAGATTCCATCAATTGTTAAAGATGTCTCTGCAATATTCGTAGCTATTACTACCTATAAATAAAATCCAAAAAAATTGTTACTGCATTGAAAAGGGGAGGTGTTATTATTTTTAACCGCTTTGGGAATATATTATAATTAATATTGCTACTGCTTACCTTTCTAGAACCAGGAGGAGCAGGATCAAAGATTCTTGTTTGCATTTCTGATGGCAATGCAGAGTAGACGGGAAGAATAATCAATTCAGGTACATCCGGCCCAAGAGACTTCATTCGCTCAAAGAGAACTTCGCAAGCAGTGTCAATTTCTTCTTGACCAGTCAAAAACAGCAAAATGTCCCCTAAAATATATCAATTGATTAATTAGTAAATTGTAATTGTGGTTTTGATTTTTAGCTTTAAAATTTGTTAGTTTGCAAAAATAATTTACCAGGAGGTTCGTTCAAGTGAATTTGCATGACTGTGATGAGTGAGGCATCCAGATAATCTGTTTCTGGCTCTTTGGTGTACAAAATTTCTACGGGGAACGTTCTGCCCGGTATTGTAAAAATTGGGGCTTTGTGGAAGTACTGAGAAAATTTAACAGCGTCCAGCGTTGCAGATGTGACAATAAGCTTCAATTCCGGTCGCTTTTCAACCGCTTTCTTCAACAAGCCTACGAAAATAAATTATTTTTCAGTTACTAATTGTACAAAGTACAAATACATGAAAAAATGTGAATGAGGAAGTTATTGATATTTACCGAAAAGGACATCAGTGTGAATAGTTCTCTCGTGAGCTTCGTCCAACATGATAATCGAGTAAAGTTTGAGATCCGGATCGAGAAGACATTCTCGCAACAACATTCCGTCAGTCATATATTTGATTAAAGTCTCTGGAGAAGTGCAGTCTTCGAATCTGTTTTAATTTGATTTATTCGTTTATTATAAACATTTATTACCTTTTAAATTGTAACTCAATAACAAAAAACAAAATTAACACTTACCGAATGGTATAACCAACCTCCTGGCCTAATCGACATCCGTATTCTTCAGCCACACGTTTGGCAACTGACATGGCAGCCACACGACGGGGTTGGGTGCACCCGATCTTACCACGGGATGTAAAACCAGCTTCTGCTAAGTATTGCGTAATCTGGGTCGTTTTTCCTATATAAAATAATAAATTTCAGCATTTTTCCGCTTAGAGGGTTGAAATTTGGCAACGGTTGCTTTATTTATTCATAATTAGTTAATTAGTAACAAATACATACCTGAGCCGGTTTCTCCAATAACAATTAGAATTTGGTTGTCTGAAACGGCCTTGATGAGCTCGTCTTTTAGTTTGAATATTGGAAGCGACTGTCTCTGTTCAATTATTGTCATTGAAGTCTTTTTGCCATAGGAAGTCTTTTTCCCACCAATCACATGCTTTTTCCACTCTGGTAATTCAATTGTGGCATTGGCAGGCAACCCGATACCTCTGGACGAAGCACTTTCCGGTTCTGGATCCTCAGGAATTGGATCATTCCAGTTGGCTTTGTTTGTTCCTTGTCCCCTACCATTTCCTCCTTCTTCTTCTCTCTAAAATTCAATTTCAGTTTGTAATTATTAGAATCAGTATAGCATAGCCAGTAGTTAGTAAAAGTATTATAGCTACGATAAATCATATTTCTCCAATTTTAAACTGAATAAATAACTTCTTTAATGAATTTACCTGAGCCATTTTGACTTCGCGTCTTTCTTTCGCCAAAGCGCTTTGCATCATAGCAGCTTGTGCCAAAGAGCCGTCGGGATTCTTCACGATTCGGACTGGTGACAAGTCATGTAGCAATCGACCACCACCAACTCCCCGCAGAAAGGCTGGCTCTTCTTCCATCAATTCTACCTCAATGTCTTCTTCGTCGTCTTCGTTATCATTCAGAACGTGTAGCTCATCTTCCAAATCTGCAAGAGTTCGTTTGTCCAGCGATCCAGCAGCCATCATTTGCCTAATTAAACATTTAAAAGCAGTTTAATATTAACAGCTGTTGCTAAAAAATCTCTTATATATAAAAAGGAATCATTAATGTGTTCATGTCAGTGTGTTATTATTTGAGAGCCTGAATTTGGCTCAGTGGCGTTGGAATGTTACAAACAAATCCAGGCTCTCAACACACACAAGTCACACAGAACCATTTTCAGCTCATTCTACTTCATTCCTGCTCTTCTCTCTCGAAGCAGCACAGAAGTGGAATCCAACGGAGCGAGAGAGAACCATTTAAGTCTTGCCCGAGCCAAACTTGAAATGCAGCGAGAATTGTTTTGATATCTCTCTCTGCTCCTTCCTACTGTCCGAGTTCTTCCTGTCACCTTTCACCTTTGTCACCTTTTTGCTGTCTTCTGTAATTTGCTGTCTACTGTAATTTGCTGTCAAGAGTGTCATCTGTTTTGGTAAGGAAAGTGGGGGTAGGGTATTGTTGTCGTAGGACACGATTCACAATTCTCATGTAAACAATAAAATTATTGACTTATGTCAGAGTGGTCACCCGTAATGTATATGCTAAACCGGGCTACCGCTCTGACCTCGACAAAAGTTGTCTAGAATCTATACCCATTTGCTGGCAAATGGGGTAATGATATTCATTACAAATTAGTTGATAGCCGATGCGGAAATGAGGGGAGGCGGCCAAAATATCAATGGTTATTATAATAAATCTGAACACAGTATTTCATTTCAAAATTTTTTCATAAACATTCTCAGGGAGAATATTTATTGTAACATTTGACTTCTGCACATAGACTAAACCCACAAAAAATTAAATCTTCTTTGACTTCTGCATTACAGTAGCTTGATTCACTCTAACCTCTTCTTATAAGTTTGAAACATTAATATGTGTGTGTTATTATTTCAGAGCCTGAATTTGGCTCAGTGGCGTTGGAATTTTACAAACAAATCCAGGCTGTCAACACAAACGAAAATTAATATTATATTCTCGGCTTGACCAACTTATTTCTAAATGGTGTAGCATAATTGGGCCACTTCACACTTCCAACTAAAATTCACTAATTGTGTAGCAAAAGTGGGAGATTTCCAATTCATATTCCTGAAATGTGTAGCATCAGTGGGAGACATCCAAACCATATTCCTAAATTGTGTAGCATGGGTGGAAGACTTCCAAATCACATTCTTAAAAGGTGTAGCATAAGTAGGAGACTTCCAACTCATATTCCTAAATTGTGTAGCATAAGTGGGAGATTTTTAAATCATATTCCTAAATTGTGTAGCATGGGTGGGAGACTCCAATCCAAATTTCTAAACTTAGTAAACGCACGGGTAGGGTGTTAAATTCATAAGTTTAAGGGCTTATTATTTAAAAAGAAAAATTTAAAACATTTTTGTCAATAATAAATTTTTGAAGTTTGTTTTAAATTAGCTTTCAATGGTCTGTTACATCTAGACTCGGTCATTGGTTGGTACTAATCCACAAAATAATTTGTATTTTGTGGAAAAGTATAAGTGGTATTTTGCTTATAAGAGTTTATAATAAAGTTTTGTCAAATACTTTCAGTGTAAAATTAGTAGCCTTAAGGTTAAAATTTTTTAAATCAAGTTTTAAAGTTTAATAATAATTTTTTTAAATTTTCTTTTTCGAATATTCAAGCGCCCTGTTACTGCCCCGTCCGTAGGACGGGTAACCTTACTCGTTTACCTAATAAAAATATTCCTAAGTTTTCTTTTAATTTTTTAATAAGATCAAGATTTTAAATAAATAATTTACTTTAACTCCCAACGCTCCGGAGATGAAATTCTATTTGTTTTATGTCTGCCATCGTCCTCGACGGAGAGTGGAGGAAGAAAAGAATTTCTTTGGGGTCTGTCCGGATTTCGCATTTCATTTACGTCATCCTCTCGTTGCTCGTCGGGGAATTTGTTCAAAGAGGGGTTCAAATCTTCCCCAGTTTCCTGGTCGACGTCTTTGATTGAGAGACTAACCTTTTGTCCACTGAAAGACAATACCTTCACTTTGACTTGTTGTCCGCGATTGACGACATCGGCCACTTGATTCACACGACCTTCCCGCCTCAGCTGAGAAATGTGACATAATCCTTCCCAACGCTTTCGTAGACCGTCCAATTGAATAAATGCTCCGAAAGGTTGCAATGAGGCTACCCGACCATTGTAAATCTGTAATAAAAAAGTTATTGCAAATTAATTATTAAAAATGTGGGTCTTACCTAGAATAAGCTATTTTAATCATTAGTAACATTACTATATGTCCTTCAGGGATGAAATTATTAGCTAGGCTTTGATGGTTAAATGCAATGGGAGCAAAGCCTTCCTAAAAGGCAAAGTCTAATGGGAGGAAATATGTTTCACGGCTGATTCCCTTGTCTAATTAATTAATTTTGTAGCTAATTGTGTTGTCTAATTAATTAATTTCGTATATAGCTAATTGCATCGTCTAATTAATTAATTTCGTAGCTAATTGCATTATCCAATTTAAATAGTGGATCAACGCCAAATCTAGAGAATATTTTTAAAAGCTTTTTAATAGGAACATAGGTTAGAAATTCCTACCTCAAAAGGCAATGAAAGTATTTGTAACAAAGCTGTAAAAACGTACCTTTCCAACTTCCGGTTCCGCAGGAGGCAACTTATCACTCAAATATGGCTTTTCCCGCTTCATGACTTCCTTCAGCTTTTCTCTACTTCTCGACCTGCCGGATCTTTTAGCAGAACGAGATCTTCTGCGACTACGATCCCGGTCTGAGCTTTTGTCACGACTTCTCCTTCTTTCTCTATCTCGATCTCTGTCCCGGTCTCGATGACTGCCACGACTTCGGGATCTTTTTCTCTCCCTAGACCGACTTCGGGATCTTCGTCTAGTTTCTCTGGACCGACTTCTTCGTCTATCTCTTGACCGACTGCGTTTCTTACGGCTTTTTCTCCGCTCTTCATCTAGTGCATCTTGAACAGACTGCTGTGATGGAGCCATAGACTCTAGTGTAGCCATTAAATCATCAACTCCTTTTAAAGCTGCCTTTTCTTCTTCTTCTTTCTTTATCTTTTCTTTTGCATCTTCCACCAACCTATTGGAACAAATACTCAAGTCATTATCAATTTCATAATTATTGCTCGATACATTAGTGGGAGACAGTACAAAAAACGATTTCTGCTGGTTTGATATTAATCAGCTACAGAAAACAAAAAGAAATAGTAAAACATCAAAAGTTGAATTGAAAGAAAAATATTGAATGAAAGAAGAGTAATTATCAAAACAATTATTAATAAGAAACAAATTATTTTATGATTCAATATTTAAACTAACGGAAATCTTATTTCAATTGGTAAATGCATATTTATTGAATTCTGGAGGTAAATCCCAGCTCAATTGTAGTTTTTGATAAGATTTCAATACGTATTCCAATTACATTAATTGAATTTTTGGGTTATCAGGCAGTGCCAAGAAGGGAAATTTTTCTTTCATTGCTTCTGTTTTCACATCGGATGCTGTAAACGTGTTTTTTGACGTATTAGTGCTTTCCTTCTTGTCTTTAACTCTCATGTGACGTATCAAACGATGAAGGTTGGCCATCAATGAGTCCTAAATCATAAATGTCAATAAATTTTGATTTTAATTTAATGAAAAACATCGCACTTTTATCAACAATGAAAAATTGTAATTCAATAATAATTAATTAAATCCTATATTTACCGTAAATTCGGCGCCATTTTTAATGAGAGCAGTTCGAAATCCATCGAAGCTGGAATTTTCATCAGCCAAGGCAATTATGAACTCCGCTGAAATATAAAACAACACTACTTAAAATGCCAGTCTTAAATTGTAAAAATAAAATAAGCAATGCAAACAAAATCAGATCTTCTACGAGTATTTTTGGCACTCTGTATTCTTACCTAAATCTTTGTCGTTCATTCCCAAATGATTTTCTAACTCTGTGCACACTTTAGAAACTAACGACAGGTACTCTAGTTTTTCGACTTCGTCCATTTTTGGAGTTGTTTGTGGTTTGCAGGTTTTAAAAAAAATTATTATTATTAAATTATAAATTGAAAATAAATTAAATACTCTCAGCTTTTAATAAAAAAAACTGTTTTTAAATGCCACCCTCTGAGTTAAAATATATAATAGAGTTTAGAAGTTGAATCTGATTTTTATATTTGTTGACTTCTAGGCACGACCACCAAAAGACATGTGGCTTTCACTTAAAACTTATTTTCAGAAACCAAATCTGTCGAACATTAGATTTTTCCCTGCAATACTTCAGATAAAGTATGATATTCAATAGTTTTCCATGATAACAAAATTGAAAAACTGTTCATAATGTGGAAAATCTAGAACAATTTCAACAAATTCAACATTGAAAATTATTTCAGCTGACATCAGGCAAAACTGTTTTTCTCACATAACGTACACAATAAATGTACCGCTTACAGTTCCGCACGATCTAGTTCAGTGATATAAAGCAAGCATCAGCTATAGCAACGTACGTGCAATTCAAGACCCGAAGAAATCCGCGTCCAGTGCACATCAGTGCAGTGGTAGTGATGGGCTTGAGCTTATCTGGAGTCCACCGCTAGTCCTCTGAATCCAAGTATGAAGAAAACTATGAGGTAGGAAAGACTCGTCCCAATTATATATTAATAAAGAAGTCCTCCCATAACTCCTCTCAGTTAGGTGACCATTTAAAAAATCCTCTCAAAGTCCTTCCAATCTCAGGAATACGAAATAAAGTCCTACTGTCATAAGCATAAGTCCTCCTAGTCACATGATAGTTAATTAGGCCTTCTGAAACTCTTTCGAATTCACCATAGGGATAAGTCCTCCCAAAATATAAGAGTTCTCCCAGACTCAAACACATGAGAGATAAGTCCCTTATCAATTATAAAAGCCCTTTCTAGTCCTCCCAGTCACGTGACTGATGACTATAAAGTCCTCTCGAAGTACTACGAAAGTCAGCCGTGCAAAATAAAGTCCTCTCAAATATCCTCTCAGTCACATGACCGTTAATAAAGTCCTCCCAAAATCCATAGGTGATAATACTGATAATTAAGTTCTCTAGTAGTCATGTGCAAACATGAATGGCCATCACCGGTGCACAGTGCCTTGCAGCAGGGTAGTGGGTTGATTGGGTATACACATGCAATATTATGAAAAACGGTTACTTTTTGGAAAGCAGAGAGATTATCAATTTTGGGGTAGCTGTACACAAGCCATTTTTATTTGTGAAAAAAAAATTATTAAACATTTTTCGCATGCACATGGGTTAGAAAAAATATCAATTTCATTACATAGTGAAATCCATAATAATATTATAACCGATTCGGAGACCTGCTACATGTCTCATTTTCATATAGTGTTTTTCGGTGCATATTCACCTTGGACCGCATATACAAAGCATCAGAATTACATTAAACCATTACTAGAGGATCACTCTATAATATAAACGTCATCGAAATGTATGTTGTATGTATGTGTGTACGGATGTTATGAAATTATGACTGTTATTACTCGACCACCGTACGGTTATTTCAAAATGTATTAACAACACAGTTTGGTTTATTTGCAAAAGATGCTAAATTCCATCCAGATAGAACTTACTAACTTCATACCGGCTTGCGCGGTGATAAAATTATGAAAGTCACTGTTGTGAGACGTGGTAGTTGACACTCTTTCTTTCAATTTAATACACCGTGCCGTGACCTTTACACACAGGAAAGTTTAAAAATAGGCTATTCATAATAAAACTGTATTTTTTCAATTCGCAAATGGTTTTAAGCTAATAGGAGGTTAAAAATGTTTTACGTCTTAAATACAAAAACCTACGGCAAGCCGTAACAGAAGCTCGCCTGAGTGAAGGGAACAGTGTACACAGTTTTAGTAGAATAATAGAAATAGGTTTATTTTCATATTTATTGGTTAATATTGAGTATCAAAATCAAAATGCATGAATGTTGACTACGGACGGACGGACGTACGGAAAGACTGTGCGGTTCTATAAGCTGCCTTATTCAGGCGAGCTAAAACTAAGTCCATTCTTAAATAGAAAATATTCACAGCGGGATGAAGTGGTAAACTATTTTTTATTTCAAATGTGTACGTTTTGAATCTGCCACTTATGTGTTAAAGAGATGTATTATCATAAAATTATGACTTCTAATATGACGTCACAAATCGTGATGAAGGTAGGATTAGGAAGAGTATAAGTAGCCCTTAAAAAGTTTAGGTGGGTGAATATTTATGAATATAGAGTATTTCTTTAATGTGATTCCATTTTCGTTGGTCATAGTCATGAATGTCATGGAAGTTGACATTTTCCTTGCATTGACACTATACAACGGTAGTATATGTAATTAGTTATTCCAAATCAAAAAAACAAAATTTTCTAAAACTTCAGCTTATTACGACCAAGGGCCAATATTTTTGTGTTGGAATTTTATTGTGACTATCGGTACTTACTCTGGTCACCCATTATGGTCACATTTTTGACTTGGGGTATAATGTTACGTCTACGTTAATCTGTCTCATCATTGTGCATACTGCCCACCTTTAGATGTAAGCATCCCATCCATTATACCCAACATCCCCATCCAGGTGTATGAATTGGCTGAAAGGGATGTGTTGGTGATGGCTGTAATGGTACTTTATTTGGAAACTGGGGATGGGCTATATTAGATGGATTACTTTATTTGAATATTGGTGGTGGGCTGGATAAGATGTTGATATTTTCTTGGGTGTTTGGTGATGATGGGATGGATGGGGTTGGATGTTCCATCTTTTGCATTGGATGGGATGTTTACCTACAACTTACGTCTATGCTGCCAAGTGTTAATCTGTTTTATCCGACCAAGCAAATAAACTGCTTCCCCTCACGCACCAGGTGGGTGACGGAAAAAAGTTTCTGAAATAAATTCTATTCATCTTGCAATATTGCCCTGGAATACACACTAGCTTTATTTATAACAGGGCCTGGGCCCTGTGACCGGCTAGTATAGAATAAACAGCATCATTATACTCATTAACTGCAAGTTTATAAAATACTCATCCACACTTTTAAGGACATTTAATTTATTTCTCTTCAATCCATCACTGACTGCTTCCAGCTTTATCCGTACTTTCGTTCATCAACTCTAAGAGTCTATATAAAATATAAAACATTTTAATTGAAATTCGTCTATAAATGAAAAAATATATATTTGTAATCCATATTACTGGGAAATATAACAGGGAACCTTTCATGACATTCCTTGTAATCCTCACAGGTAACTTCATTTCCCTCAGGATCTAAACCTAGACCTCGTAATGATAAAACTTTTCCTGGTTTAGCCAATGTGTTGAATATTAGCTTATTGTGACCGTTCGTCGGAAGGCAGTCTATCATAAATGCCATAAACATAGAATAAATTAAGAAAACTCTTTTAAAATAGTGAACTCTTCATAGTTTAATTTAATAAATATAGAAAACTGATAGACCTTTGAGGATACATGGCCTCATGAATATAGGAATTTTATTGAAGTTGGGGCAGCATTTCCTGAGCTTAAACAATGGATCTCTGAACACTTTAATCGGATAAAATTCATGTTCGTCTACATTCCAAAGCATATCCCCTTCCCGGACACACCGACTCCATTTCCCAACACCTCTTAAGTCCTTGACGATTTCGTCGTCGTTTGGAACTAGAGAAGGAATAAAAATAGTGACAATTGAAGACTAATGACTGAAGATCATTATCTCAGATTTTTAAAAACCAAGTAAGGACAGTTTATACAGTTAAACGTATCAATTAGTTGGTTTTCTTAATTTATGCTTGTAGAACCATTAAAGACCTATTCTAAGGAATATAAAAATATATATAGCTTACGTATATAGACCCATATCTGTTGTCCAAGGGCTGGATAAAATGTTTTACCATTTTCTCCGACAAATTTTAAGTAATGTTCGAATTGGAGTTGAAGAACCTTTTTTTCTCGGCTATAATCTTCCGTTTCGACATTAAAAAGAACCAAAACTTCGGCAATTTCTGAATTACCACTAACTACAGTGACGTCAATATTTCGATCAACTGGAAATTCTCTAAACCTAACTGTTCTGCACTCTTCATGCCACTTCTTTTCTGCAATATTAGCAAAAATTTTATGTATTAAAACGTTTCACTTCAACGCGTTATTCATTTTTAATTATAATACCATCGCAGAGAATCTCCTCGTCAATTCGCACTTCCCTTTCCCATCTCCTTTCCCACTCCCATTTTGCCAAATCCAAAATTGCTGCGGAAATTGACGAAAACCTTCCTGGACTATCGAAATTTAACTCAACAACTTCTTCATCGCCAACGGATTCCTAAATATTATTTTAATTAGTGAAACAAAGAAATAGTTACACATAATCACTTAATTTAATCTTACCACAGATTTAATAATGCAAGTTCGACTTTCAGGCCATTTTTTAACAAATCTGTCGAAATCCGATTGTAGCATCCTATCAGTCTTCTCAGTAGTGACATCTTTTAAGGAGACGGTCACACCCTGTATTGGTACCTGAGCAATTATTTTTAATTATTATAGTCCTTTACACAAAATCCAAATGCTTATAAATAAAGTATTTAAAAATTACTTTCACCAACTCATCACCGATTTGAAAACATTTCTTGTAGGGAACCACTTCTTCATTTCCAACGTCGAAGAAAAACACTCCAACTAAACTATTATGCTCAATAGTTTTCACTACAGCTCTTCCAAAATGATCTTTTAGTGGGGCAAGTAACACAGTCCCTACGTTTGGAGGGTGTTGAAACCATTTCTCTGTATATTCACATATAATAGTGATAAGAGATAAGATTAAATTAAACAAATTTAGATTTTTACGAAAATTGGAAGCCTGAAAAGCGTTATATGAAAAATTAGACAAATACCTTCAGGATCGATGGTCATTTCGTAGTAAATATCCTGTCTTAAGAGAGGAATGTGATATGTAAATCCTTTTGAGCTGACCAAGTTTACTTTATTGAAAGATCGGAATTGCGTTACGTGAACTCCTTTTTTACACTTCATCAACTCTTGAACTGTTGGACCAGGAATCAATTTGTCAAATGTAGGACCACAAGGATTTAATAAATTATGAATACCACTGTTAAGTAGTAGCAGTGATATTTTATTGCTACTGAGCTTCTTCTTATTCAAATTGTCGATATATATTTTTTCCAACAAAACAGGAAGACGATCTTCAAGGGGAAGCTCCTCTTCAGACTCATCACTTGAACCAATGATGGTTTTGACCGAAGACTTATTACTTTCGGTTGTACCAGAGCCAGATGCGATTGATTTTTCACCTGTGACATTATTGCCATCATCGGAATCACAATATGATGATTCTTTGACCGAAACAGACTTATTAATTTCGGTTGTACCAGAGCCAGAGGCAATTAGATGATCTGCAGTGATATTACTAGTAGCATCGGCATCACAGGATAATGATCCTTCGAACTTGTTTGGATCATTCGGTTTATCAGGACTCGATTGAAAATTATCGTCTTTGCAAACAGATTCTGTGCCAGAGTCAGATACTTTTAACGCATGCGAAGTGGAACATTCTTCTTCCGAACTTTCACTGATTGTATCTTCTGATGATGAATCGCTGTCCATTTCACCAAGAGTAATTGGATCCAATCCAGTTTTACAAACTTTCTTTTTCATTATACGTTTCATTACTATTTTTCTTCTTTTTCCCTTTTTTCCACTTATACCTACATGAGGTTTATATTTTCCTTTGACTGCAAGTTCTTTTTCTTTATCAAGTTTTGCATACTTCTTCTGTAGGACTTCCTCCGGATTCGATATTGATGTGATAGAATATCGGTTTAGAAGTATTTTCCCACACGAAAATTTTATTGGAGTGGAACTCACAACTTCATTGTCCACATTCGCTTCAGAACTGATACAAAATAAAAAGATATACTTCACACAATAATTTGGGAATTGGTTTTAACGAAATCTTATTAAAAACACAGCTCGGTATTCATTGATTGAAGCTGGATCATTTTAGATGTCTTTAGTATTTGTTTTTTCACTAAAAATGACCTCATGTATTTTTCAACTTAAATCATAACAATTGTTACTTAATTTGATTTACCTTATTTGCAAGGAACAATTCTTGTGGTCGTCGTCGCTGCATGCAAATACTTTTATACAATGTACACATTGGTCTATTGACTTAGCTTTTCCGCAAATGCATGTCGAATTTTCAACTTCATAATTATTCTGCAAATTATCCTTGGCATCAAGTTTTTGCAGAAAATCGTTATCAGCAATGTACATTGTAGATAGTGGATGTACAGGAGTGTGCCACGAATCAAGGGGTTTTGGTTTCTCCGTCCTGAATTTTAAAACGCTATGATTATTTTGAACCAAATACTAATTTCATCATCAATTATTTACAAAAATTAATTATAAACTGAAATTACCGTTTGTTCCAATCGTGCCCTTCTGTTACACACATTTCCCACATTTGTTCCTCAGTCAGTTGCACATTATATCCATTTCCACTATGACCTGCCTTATCCAATGGGGGTTTACCGTCATCATCCTCATCTTCAGCTAACTCAGTCTGGAGATCCTTTTTTCTAAATATGATTAATACATATATTAAAATTCCAAGAAAATCATTGTTATAAGCTTACTATTAATATATACTTCCGTGGTTATAAGTCAAACATTTAAAAAACTACTTTACATCAACTAATTTAAAAATGAAAAGCAATAAACTGCACATGAAATTAATACAAAGGAAAAACATTTACATAGACGTTTTTTACAAAACTCCAAGATAACACAGACATGCACTAAAAGCCTTGCAATATTGTCTATTCATGTTAATTTGGTGGCCAGTCACTAATTATTAAAACATATATACAGCAAAATGTATGACGTATTTCATTGATGCTACAAAAATGCACAAATCGATAGAACTTTTAGGCCAAGCGGAAAGTGTAAAACACAAAAGATGATTAAAATTGAATGATTATAACTTTAATTACCGTATATTTGTCATTGTTTTAGTTGTTTACCAATGATCTCTTCAAATTCTTCTACCAAAAAATACCGACATAAGCAATAGAAATATGTTCCCCGTGCGTACGTATGGTTGTGTGCATTCAATAGCTACAACCTATGACCTATAAAACAATTAATTACTTCATTTAGATAAATAGAATTAAATAATTAAACCATCGTTAATTACAATACAAACAGGGCCGCAGCCAGAAAAAAAATTCGGAGGGGACACCAAGAAAAAACATGATAATTTTATCACTTTTTAGACAAAAATTTATTTCACGTGCCCTGGTGCCCCCCCCCCCACCCCCTCGCTGCGGCCTTGAATACAAAAATTTTGTGGTTGCTGTTCGGGTCATGGTGTTATGCTTTGATTCAAACTTACCAAAAATCAAAATTTTTGCCGATTGAAAACAGGTACCTCTCTCTCATTCGACCCACTCACGAGGTATTTAGTTCATTCTCACCCACGATTACACAGATATACTTGATAACGTAACCGAGAACGAGACGATGCGGTGGGTCTGTGTTCAGTGGACCACTGTATGCAGTAATCTGCAGTATGCACTAGTGGACTAGTATAGTGGACCAGCAAGATAATATAATACTTGAACATGCACGTATCCAGTAGGGGGCGGGTGGCGCAGCGCCCCCCCTAAATCTGAGAAAAAGAGAGGTTTTTTTCCAAGAAAGGCCAAAAATTGCAAAACTTTTTTCCCGCGAATATGTTTTATTTTTGACATTATTTTTGGTTACCCCCCCCCTTGACCAAATCTCTGGATACGTGCCTTGATGAACAAAAATATCTGGTGGTCTGCACTGCCCTGTACGTCCAGTCCAGTCCAGAACACTATAATATATACAGCCTAGATTTCCTATTTTCCCTATCCTCGTTTTCTATTAATTCTATTTCCATACTAGCACTAGCACTGTGTAGAGATCCAGTAATTTTTTTAAAATAAAATAACACCCTTTTAAGTACTAGCACTTTTATCAAATTAAAGTTTTTCATTCAAAAAATGTCTTTTACTAAATTTACCCTTTTTTGGTCCAATTCGATCCAATTCAGTCCAATTCGGGCAAATGAGCAATTGATAGAAATTTTCACATTTCAATATTTTTTAACATATCGTGCTAGGTTTGCTGCTAGTGTAGTGATAAGAACAAAAAAGTCATAGACTTTTCATTTCTTTTTGTATGCAAAGTATGCACACACCTACACTAGATCAACACACAATTTTACATAAATAGTAAATGCATGAAGGTGATTTTTGACCAAAAGTCCTGAAGTTATAGGCCAAATCGTTTCTGTCCTGACGTTTCAATTCAAAATCTGAATCATATATATTTTGGCGCTTAGTTCGTTTCAAAACATTAAAGATTTGAACATTTTGAACCTACACTAAAACATTTTTGAATTGGGAAATGTTTCTGTAAGTTGTAATTAAAGGGGTGTCGTGAAACACAAAACCACAGCTAGTAATGATTATAAATTACTTGGTAATTGCCGTGTTAAACAATTATTATGTCGAATTGTTTGTCAAGGAAAATTAGAAATAATTATGTGAACCGGATGGGCCTTGCCCAAATTCAGGTATAAATACGGAAAGGAATAAGGTCCAGAAAGACACGAAGAGAGTGAGAGGGCCGAGGGATAGAACGGAGAAAGGCAGTAACCAGCAAACCTTCGTTTCACTTTATCTACAGAGGTACATCTTCTAAACAACCAAAACAGTCTGAAGTCTATGTACAGAAAGTAAGACATTTTGGGTCTTATGTTTTATTGAAAGTCATTTATTTGATTGATAACACATATGTCATAAATTATATTGATAATATTTAAGGCTTATGTAAAAATAATATAATAATATATAATAATATACATATTATATAATAATAATATAATATGTAAAAAAGGGGAGAAGTTTTTTATTTTCTTTGATTTATTTTTAAATAAATTAACAAATCACAACTTGTCCTTGTTTCACAGTAAATTATTATTGATTTATGCCATTGCCATAGTATGGTAACTAATATTATATTGTTGCTTTATGATTTTCAGATCTTGTGCTATTTAAATCAACCACTTTCCTCCTGACTAAATTTCACCAAATAGTCGAAAATGTGGTACCTAATCATTTACTGCATTAATCATTAACATGGCATGAAAGACCTTGGATTTTTGCTTTTTGTGAGGAAAAACCCAACACAAAAACCCGGGTTTTTGGGTTTTGCTGTTTGCTACCCAAAAACCAGGGTTTTTGGGTAGCAAACAGCAAAAAACCTGATCATGATGATCATTTTTCATGCCCTGATCATTAAGTCGGCTAATCTACTATTTTGTTTTAAATTATGCAAGTGTTAATATTTTGAAACGCTTTTGAATTTAGTAGCCTTGAAAGCAGTAACAGTGTCCTCAATATTAGCGACTTGAATAGTTCTATAATTAGCAAGTTTGACGCCTTAAGAAAAAAGATTGAAATGATTGAATCAAGGATCACTAGTGTTGACAAAACCATTGACATTGTAAACAGAAAAGTTGGACATTTGGAGGCAAAAATGACCAATATTGAAGATCAGAGCGTGAAAATATCTTTAAAGGTGGATGAGACAAATACTATTGTTGGGCTTATGGATTCTGCAGTCGGCGGACTACAGACTTGCACAATTTCTCAAGAGAATGAAAGGTTAGTTGTTTATTGATTTCTGTTTTTATCATTGTGCATGAAACAGCTGAGTATCAATTTTACACAGAGACATGTCTAAATATAATACTGACAAAAACTTATTTCTTATGAGACTGTACAGTACATTATACAGTCTATATTCTCTATTGATTAACAAACAGAAATGACGTTTCTATTGTCACTGGTGCTTACGATCAAATGGATGTCGGAATTAACTCCATTTATCATTGGGGACAAACCACACCGATTACATGGATCAATATGTACACGTTCTACTTCAAGTTTTGTGAAGGCAATGAACAGATTTGGATATATAACACATCCAAAAATGGACTTCATCAAATATGCAATAGCGTTTCAAAAGGAATATTAAATAAGATTTATCCGAGACATTCTTGCTTTGACCTTCTTCCATGGACAAAAAAGAATCTTGGAGACTTTAATGGAATCATCGTCAAAAATAACGAAGTTTTCCATTTTGGTCTCACCAGAAAAATCTTTTGGATCAACCCACTGGTATTTTATTGTAAATTTGAAGAATATGCAAACGAACAAGTTTGGGTTTACGATGACTCAGTTTCTGGCTACATACAGTTGGGACAATGGTGTAACAGCGTTAGCGATGCTTTTTCTCACACTTCCGAACGAACATATCAAAAATAATAAAAATGCGTTAAGGCATTATAACATTTATAACATAATTAAATTGATAGTCAAAGTTCTTAAACTATATTCTAAAACGTTTGACAAAGTTCTGCATTGTTAAAATATAAATAATATTATGATGATTAATGAAATAAAAGTCTTTTTGCCTCATAATTTATTTCTTTCAGAAAAGCAAGCAATTTTAATAGTAGTCATTTTATTCAAAATTACAGGAAACGTTCTATTTTCGTCTCTTCTTTCCTTCTATGATGTATTAATCAAGGCAAGGTAACAGAAACTACACATTTAACCATATATAATACGCAGGCAATCCTTATTCGTATAGATACCGTAGTCTCACGGGTGGCTATTATATAATAGCTATACCCCAACCCAGCTATAGAATAAAAGACCCCACCCTCCATTTCCTAAGATTAGGTTAGATTATGATAAAGTAGGTTATAGGTTTGTAGGGTGGGGCGGTTTCGGCACCGCACCCTAAGAGTCAAGGAACAAGAGGAAGACCAGCTTAGGCTTCTGTACGTCTTCCAAGTATATCTCTCATCAAGAGCTCCTTGCTGTTGCTACAAGGTACGCAGCCGTTTTGCTATTGGTCGGACGCAGCCGCTCTCTCATTGGCTCTCGTATGTAACTACGTGTATTCTAAGTGTGGACCATTTCTCTTATGGAAGCTGGTCTTCTATAGTGAAGCGCCAGCTTCACAGCCATCTTCGGTATTCTATGCTAAGAGTTATAACACAGGCAACAGCAAAAAATCTTTGTCTCCAATACTAAACCTGCCTAAAAATGTCACACTCGCCCTTTATTTGTCCATCATATTTTAATGCCCATAATTCTTGATACTTTGTAGATTTAGGCCCCTGTCAAAAATAAAGTTCTGGGTGATTTTTTTGAAATTACGTTATTTGGTGTTAGTTAATTGGCTGAAAACAATTTAAAAAAAATTCTGATAAAAATGTTTCTAAATAAAAGCTCCTGACAGTGCGGCAAATCTCCCACTCTCTTCCGGAAAAGTAAAAGTATAATAATAGTTTAATAATTTTAATATATCAGAATGTTTCCATCATAAATTGGAATTTCCTAAGATCTGATTTTTGATTTCTATCAAAACTAGTCTCATACAAATGCTATATTTTTTAATAATATTTCGTGGTGTGCCTTTTGGTCAAATTTCTGGTTACGTGCCTTTAGTACAACAAAAAAACCCGGGTTTTTGGGTTTTTCATGCCCTGTTAGTAAGTTGTGTTGTCCATTTTGTTTTTTAGTTAGAAAATCTTTCAAAGCTACAATAATCAACAAGCTATTTTCATTATCTTTTGATATTTACCCTGTGCAACATTAAAGAATCTAAAAACAAATTGAAACTTTGTCCATATTGATAATTGGAAAGAATATTCGAAATCGAAAATTACGCAAGATTTATAGGACTTATAGATGTTTCGGTAGTTTTCCAAGATAAAAAGCAGTCCTCCACTACAAAACCCACAGAGTAGTAACACAAAAATAGCTCGAACATTCCAAATGGTCAAAGGTTCTCTATCTAAATCATAAACTGGGATTTCAATGTGAAATTGTTGGATGCAAGCACGTATCCAGAGGGGGGGCCGGGGGGGCCCGGGCCCCCCCTGAGGCCCCAAAAAAAGACGATTTTTTTGTTAATAAAGGTTAAAAATCCAAAAAATTTTCGCGCTACGCGCGAATATGCCTTAAATTTACTAATCTATTTGGGTGTGCCCCCCCTAGGTCAAATTTCTGGATACGTGCTTGGTTGGATGGATGAGTCGTTTGTTTTAAGCCTTGCATTGACTCTGAATTTATAATTTTCGTCGTCTTCCCATTTCTTTTGTAGTCCAGATTCAAAAACAGTTTGAGTGATTTCGGAGTAAGAGTCAACTAGAATAGAGTGTTTTTGGAATGAGCCTCCAGTGCAGTAACTCGGGAGAACTGTATCTTTAGAAAATAGGAATGGGTGCTCTTGAGATCGTAAAATTCTAGAGGAAACTTCCATATTAAAAGTCTGAGCAAACCCGAGACAGGCAGTTTTCTTTTCATGAAAAGATTTGGTTAAACACTTTTCAATATTCGGTTCTTGTTGGATTCGTTGTCCTAGTTTGCGTATGGTATCATCAGCTGATGTCTTGAAGAATTCCTCTTCTTCAGCCACTCCAGCTTCATAAAGCAAAATGTTGTAATCGTCAACCTCTGCCAATTCTTTGAAAGTCGTTGGCACTTTTTCAGGAGTGGGAAACATTATGTTAGCCCTCAATTTGCTCCTATAAGCTGTACCCAGTACCAGGGTTGCCAATAGCCAAACTATTGAAATGTAGCGGGAACCTTTGGGAATATTAAGTCCTTGGTCCATCATGATAGCAAAGGGGAGAAAAGTTCCCGTTTCCCACACCTTTCTTTTAAATTTTCTGTCGTGAACCAAAAACATAACGACAAGTAGAACAATAGTCACAAAAATAAAAATGGAGCATGTCAAAATCCACGTATATTTTGTAAATGGTAGTAGAATGGAATACCACTGAAAGACATTGATTGGTTTTCTCATTAGAAATTGAACTTCCCACGCAGCCAAAATTGTTGTTGAATCAAATCCGAAGAAATATGATGGATTGATCCCACAGAGGGCGCTCATGTGACACCAATTTTCCACGTAGTGGGTGCAGGCCCCAAACCCTGTCCATGTGTCGTTTGAGAAAACTATCAAAGATATCGGGTAGTAAAGGGTTTCATAGGTAAAATTAAAATAGTTAGAAGCCTCTTCCCAAGGCCTAATGAAAGTACCCGCCACAATTTCCTTACCATTCGAATCTTCCCCTATTTTGTAACCCAATGGCTTGTATTCCGTCACCCCTAATTTCAAATGCCGTCCCCATAACATCCCGCCCATTGATTTTCTTTCCACAAAATTTTCTATTCTGGTCAGAATGTCTAATTTTCCATTGTTAAACACCAAAGGATCAGTCCAGATTTGACCTGTGTCATAATAAATGCCAAATTTGTCTTTTAATCCTACCACTTCGGGTTCATTTAAAAGATTCTTCAAAATCCTTTCCGTGCTAATCAAAATCACTCTGTCCCAACGACGATTTACAGTTTCATTTATTCTTTTAACAACTTCCACGTAGGATTTAATATCACTTTGCATTAGCCACACAACAACAGTGTATCTAAACAACGGATTGAATCCTTTTCTCTCTGTCGCGATGGATCTTGGCTCTAGACTTTTAACTAGAGGTTTGTTATCTCCAATTAATCTTGGAAAACCTTCAATAGAACTCCAAGAAAATATCTCAAACTCAGATTCGTACAGCACAAGTCGCACTGTCAATGGCAAAAAATGTCTTTCTACATTGTATGCAATTACTGCTGTAATTATTTGTTTAATACGAAAGTGAGAAATGGTAGGAACTGCAGAAGTGGCAATAAAAACATGAAAATCTGCCAAAATTAACACCAAATAAACATAACCTAGTGAGACTATTGACATTGTAAATAGAGAATTAATTAGATTAACTCTTTTATTGCCTATTAGTACTTGAAAATGTTGACAATGATAATTAAAAGCACTTTCGTACGGATTTTCAAAGAATAATAGTTTCAATAATGATTACAAATAACTGCACCTCGTAGTGTGACAAAAATAGAACATTAAACAGAAATACCCAAGGATTTCATTTTCCACTTCAACAAGCCGTTAGTTTTTATTTTCCCCATATCGTCCCGTAAGAAACCAAATAGTCTTCCTTCAATTCTTGTTTTGTGTGTAAAGTATCCACTACCCAATTTTTGTTTTTTGTGGGTACAGGCAAGCACGTATTTAGTAGGGGGCGGGGGGGCGCAGAGCCCCCCCCCTAATTCTGAGAAAAAGAGAATTTTTTTCTCAAAAATGGCCTAAAATTGCAAAAAATTTTCGCCATTCGCGCGAATATGTCTTATTTTTGGAATAATTTTTGCTTCCGCCCCCTCTTGAACAAATTTCTAGATACGTGCCTGGTACAGGTACAATAGCAATAGCACAGGAAAACCAATGCACTGAATTTGACGCTATTTTACATACAAACCAAAAAGTGGACTAAGGCTGTTTGGTTTCTTAAGGGACGATATGCTTTGCAAATATGTCTTTATACATGTCTGCTAGTTGTAATAAATTGCTTTCTTAAGAATTGTACTATAGGAAATCAATATTGGTTAATGTTTGCGTACTACTGAATTTGACTCGAACAAAAACTCGAAACATTTCTCATTGGTAAATGCTGTCACTGTCACACAAGTGTAAGTACATATTTGCAGATAAAAAAATTAGATAGGTACCTACCGTGAACCGTGTATATAGTGAGCCCAGCGCGTATTAATAACCATACTACGCAAATAGGTATTATAAACATAATGCTTAAAATTTCAAAGGAATAATTGATTTTATGTACATATGTCAATGTCAGCCATATGCCAGAACCTAGTCTCTGAATATTTATTAAAATAGTTAACCTGTCAAATAAAAAGTTCTGGCCGTTTAATTCCAAAGCTGTGAATTACTTGCGCCACTTTACAATGTCACATTTCTATTGTCCCAAAATGTTGCTAAAAATATAAAATAATATCTGCTATCTGAGGAGTAAAAAATAGTGATTGTTGCAAAACTATGAATTTGTCCACTGTAATTTTATTATAACTTATTATAACTGATTATACTATACATTATGTTTAATTTGTTAATGGTACTATGGAGTTATTATTATGTTGGTTTAATTTTATAATAAATGATATTTATGCCTGAGGTGTTAGAGCAGTAGCTAACTGTGTTAGAATAGCGAATTAGCCGCAAGGCACAACACAAGTTCAGCGATGCACTGCAAACTCTGCAATGCTAGTTTAGATGAATTGAAAACATCTAATTTACTAATACGTTATTGGTCGTTATATTGCTAGATACACAACTTACTCTTTCTTAAAAACCAGTTCAGTGTTGCGTAATTATTACTTTACTACGATAGTTGTTGTAATTTCTCCATTGGAGTAACATATCATGGAAAAACATTGCTAACAGTGCTGGAAAATAACCCAAACAAAACACCGATGTTACCAAGCATCGAATAGTAAAGTCGTAACTCGTAATCCTTCGATGATGCAATTAGTGCTCTCATCTCTGTCTAGAGGAATCTTTTGTTTTCGTAGTCAAAGAGTAAAAGTAAAAGGAACAAAAAGAAAGATATGAATTGTAACGTTATTATGACCATGCAATGCATATTGAAAGGGATAATACAATGCAATTGAATGGATAAGAATTCAATAAGGGGCATCAAAGGCTGGAAAATAAGGAGATTCTCCAATTTATACTCAATGCCACGTAGAAAGCATATTTTCTCTCAACTTTTAGCATACATCTCTTCTTATAAGCATAAAGTGGGGCATGCGCGTGTATAATTCCGTATGTGTACCCGTTTATGTTTGTATGTTTGTATCAAGAGATTTTCGTGCCACTGCATTAGTATAATTTCAAAACGTTTCTAGGTATCGAAATTTGATTTGGTTTCGAAAGATGCAAAATTTTGCGCACATTGGAGTCCATTGTTTTGTCCAGAATTGACTGACACAATACACAACTATCACTCTATAGGATAAACGTAGACTTGCTCATTCGCGTAGAATGTATTAGAGTATGTATCGCAGGCATCAAAATGTGTTAGCAACCTGGTTGCAGTGAAAATTAAATTTTGCTTACACCTACAACCAAGCCCCGCTCCCAAAGTGGGCGGAGTTTGTTACTTGGACATTTTGAATGTTTTAGATGCCTGGTTATATCATTACTATTAGAAATCATTGCTATTAGATAAACGGCAAAAGTTGATCACGTGAAAATTCCGTTTGTATTTTTGTACTTCTGTGTGTTGATTTGCCGCAATTCTAAAACGCAGCCAAGCACCAAGCACAATAGTGAAACTTAATGCAGCAAATCCTTACACATCCGAACCAGAAGAACTTCAAGCCAGTGTGTATATCAAAATTACGCATTTTGAGATCAATAATTTCATAGTAGATCATGCAATCTTCAGCACATTAAACCTGGTCAGTGCTGTGAGAATAGTCTGGGGTCTTTTTTCTCATATACCCATCCCAAGCATGTATCTATGAATTTAATCAAGAGTGGCATTAGTAGGATAATGGCATATTCGCCGGAAACTTTTAACCTTTTTGACAAAAAGTATCGTCTTTTTCTGGAAACTTAGGGGGGGAGCCGTGTCCTCCCAGCTCCCCCTCTGGATACGTGCTTGACACCTCCTATTCTTTTCAGAATAAAATGGCACACTAAAGCATTCTTCTGTATAGTGATTTTGTCACTATGAACCACTGTAGGGGATACAGTTTTGTGCCCATATATTCTGAAGAGAGAAGGAGGGATTTTAAATTCAAATACGTCATAGCTAAGATGATTTTTTTAAATTTGACCCCAACTCTTGATTATCTTATTACTAGCTGGTTACCCCGTCCTACGACAGGACACTGTTTCACATATTAGCAAAATTAAAGATGCTCGAATAAGGATTCAACATGCTCTAAAAAGGAATGGACAGATACAAACAGACAACTGTAAATTAAAATATAGAATAGATAATATAAAATAATATAAAATAATATAAAATAATATAAAATAATATAAAATAATATAAAATAATATAAAATAATATAAAATAATATAAAATAATATAAAATAATATAAAATAATATAAAATAATATAAAATAATATAAAATAATATAAAATAATATAAAATAATATAAAATAATATAAAATAATATAAAATAATATAAAATAATATAAAATAATATAAAATAATATAAAGTTAAATCTCGACCTCTGGCCCACTAAATTAGAAACCGTGACAAGGTCCATTGTAATTAATATCAAAAATCTGAAATACATCTGAAATACATTCTACTTATCGTACTATACTGCCCCTGAATACACACAAGCTTTATTTATTACAAGGCCTGGGCCCTGTTACCGCCTAGTAACATAGAACGGATTAATCGTATCTGTGGCTTGCTTGCTTGTATTGAGTATGAAATAATAAAATTACTGGATAGAAAATCCAAAAGCGTTTAGCATTATAAAATTTCCACCACTTGCCACAGAAAACAACTTTCACGCAGTACAATGGCTGGCTATTTATGAAACAACTTATTTCGTTTTCTTTGGTATATTCGCTATGTGGCGTAAATTTATTATTTACAGACGTGTACAGTTGTTGATGGGATCTTTTAAATCTTTTAAACTGAACTGCAATATATTTACATATTATTATAGTGATTAAAACTGGGAACTAATACCCCATCTTCATATGGAAGCATTTAAATTTTTTGCGGTTTAGGACTAGCCATGTCACATGATTTTTATTTGTAGTTTTCTCTATGTTTCATATAGATTATTTATATAGCTTATACATATATGGGGAGGAGGCTATGCCCAAAAGTAGTACAGTCAGCACTTGAATTACACCAGGGGGAGGGGTTTTACGTCATTATGGTTCCGCTGCCACATTAATCTCTTTGTATTCGAAAGACAATGGATCATATGTTGCCATACAAAGGCTTAACTTCAACGCAAACTTTGAGTCGAGCAAATCAACGTGTGAGGTCCATTATAATACAACATAATAATATGATTCATTGTATTTCGAATACAAAGAGATTAATGTGGCAACGGAACCACAATGCGTAATATAAGCAGGTTCCCTAGGCTCTTCTATCAAGCAAACATAGATAGTCATGTAATTTTTTTCAAGTCTACGATTATATTATAGAATGGTTAATGGGCAGAAATGGATTTTCGAAATTGTTGACGTCCATGAGATGTCAAAGGTCAAATACCTTATCATATCATATCGACAAATATTGATGTGAGGTATCATTCGAAAGCTAAGGATGAGCTGGAGGCCAATGAAGTGATTATTTTGGTATGTAACGGCCTTATAGGATGATGTCAGAGAAACTTGAATGTTCCATGCACTCTAGGTAGTTTATCCCAAATTCTAATGCTTAGCAGAATATACCTATTCGTTATACAGCCGTGTGCCTGCACAAGTGCAGACATACATTGCATGGCATTTAATGACTACTTATTTAGTTGCTATAGTATTTAGTCCAAGTGTGCCTTGGTATGGATGTGTATATGTCTGTTACCCGGGTATGAGTATGAATGAGTTGCATGGATGATTATGAATGATTCCCGAATGTGTGAAGTATAAATAGGGGAATGAAAGAATAGAAGAAAAGGACTGATTGATTGAGCAATGAATGTTATAAATTATTGGGACTTATAGTGTCCCCAAAAAAGTCCAAACCGAATGAATGCCAAACAATAGAATGCGTGGATATAATTGTATGCATGTATAAGATTAGTGTAATGTAAATATAGGTAGTATATATGTATTAGGTTAGTTAGTGTAATATAAAGTATAGTTTAGTATAAGGTATAGTGTATAGTGTGGGAGGAAGAAGAGACAGAGATAGTCGTGCCGAAGATCCCATGAACACTGCCTCCTTGGCTGGACAAGATTTACCTTCCAGTATTACTTTCTTTTCTTCCTTTCTGGAAGACAACCCAGTAACACCATTGAAATAACATCCATATTTCTTCCACACTATTACACCGCCCATCTATAACGACCAATTAGGACGAATATACTAATAGAATATTACATTTTTAATTAAAAAATAGTATTTTTTTCTTCATGATGATGCGCTATCTAGTCTAATGTCCAAAATAATTGACCTATATATCCATTTTATAGAAGTATAATATATAAAGGGTAAAGGTTTATGGGTAAATAGAAAAAGGTTTTTAGTCAATAAAAAAGGGCTTTTAGTAAATAGTCCAACGGTCCATAAAAAGAAGTAACTGGGTCAATAAAAAAAAGTACGAAAGTCAATAGAAAGAGTACAAGGGTCAATACTTAGAATGATTTCATTTAGTCAATATTAAACCATAATTATAATAACAAATGAAAACTTTGAATGATTTTTATAGTTAGTCAAAATTAAATCAACATTTAATTAAGTATTTAAATTAGACAATACGTCCAGGCATAGGTCGAGTTCTTAGTCATACGATTCCTATAATATAATAAGATGTGTAAAGTACCTTGCATGAACTTCTTATCAATTGTAGATAAGAGCTTACCTATGCTATTGAATTATTTCATGTGTGTTAAGGCAGTCTGGGCTGACTGTTAGTTTGTTGTTGAGTGTTGTGTCCATTTTCAAAACGATGAAAACGATTCTGCCCATTTTCACTTTGCCAAAACGTTAAATCAGGAAGCAAAAGACGAAATAATTAAATTGTTAGAAGGGGGGATACAAAAGACAAAGCAAATACTAAGGAATTTCGGAATTAAGGGAGAAGTGGACAAAATTTGACGATTTCCTGTCATCCGAAACTTCTATATGGCGGGTTATATTCAACATCGAAAATTTTCGGGATTCAATATGTACTTGCTAGCATGAAAAAAGTACATACATTTCCCGCAAGGGCTAAACAGATACCTGTTAGCGTGAAAAGGAAAACAGGAAGACCTCCAGGAATTACCAAAGTTCTGGTGAAACCGTGAATTTAACTCATAACTTAAGTTTAACTCATATGATACAATGTTATTGTCTAATTTAAATACTTAATTAAATGTTGATTTAATTTTGACTAACTATAAAAATCATTCAAAGTTCTCATTTGTTATTATAATTATGGTTTAATATCGACTAAATAAAATCATTCTAAGTATTGACCTTTGTACTCCTTCTATTGACTTTCGTACTTTTTTTTATTGACCCAGTTACTTCTTTTTATGGACCGTTGGACTATTTACTAAAAGCCTTTTTTTATTGACTAAAAACCTTTTTCTATTTACCCGGTGAACCCTATCCATATATAAAGTCCAGAGGATATGTTTGCAACTGAATTATTTTGTTTATCCCTTCCACTTATATTGTTTTAATGTAGAATAAATATAGCATTTCTTTGGCTTATGTTGCTTTAGATATTTACGTCTTGCTCAACAACTACAAGCCTTGACCATAGCAGGCAAAATAATAATTTACGTAAGTAATAAATACCTAAATACTGATACAATTAAATGATAACACATTTAATACGTCGCAGTTATACGTTGCTGATGTATTTACCTTACTGTTGAATATGTGTATAATGGCGATGTGGATTTTCTATACAGCAAAACTTTAATATAAAAACTTGTTTTCTCTTAAGATGTCATTTTTTTTATTATTTGGGTTCTACTGCAAACCCTCTACCTACATAAACTGCTTTATAAAAGTTATAAATATGAAATTGAGATTTAAATTAGTTTTTGAGCAATTCGACATACAGCCAACATAGAGCGGGTATACTTATGGCAGTTGTGGATGACTTATATGGAGTATAGTAAAGCAATATTATATATTGTTAGATTTTATTTAAGATAATAAATTGTATTACTCGTAACAAGAAATAGGTTATTCGACTTGCTCAGCTAAACACTTCCTTGTCATATTGAGCAAACATTAGTACCTATTTGAAATGGCTTTGAGTCGAATTGCTGAACTAATTTAAATCTCAATTTCATATTTATTACTTTTATATAAAGCAGTTTATGTAAGAAGATGGTAATCGTATTCAGTAGAAACCAAATATCAAAGAGGACATCTTAAAGGAAAACAAGTTTTTATATTAAAGTTTTGCTGTATAGAAAATACACAACTATCCACATCGCTATTATACACATATTCAACAGTAAGGTAAATATATCAGCATAGTATAACTTCGACGTATGAAATGTCTTATAATTCAATTATATCAGTATTTAGGTACATATTATTTACGTAAATTGTTATTTTGCCTGCTTTGGTCAAGGCTTGTAGTTATTGAGCAAGGCGTAAATATTTAAAGCAACATAAGCCAAAGCCAAGCTAAATTTTTATTCTACATTAAAACAATATACAAGTGGAACCGCTAAACAAAATAATTCAGTTGCAAACATATCCTCAAATGGGTATATATATATACATTAATTATTTTGGACAATAGACTAGGCCGCGCATCATCATGAAGACAAAATAATATTTTTTAAATAAAAATGTAATCTTCTATTACTATATTCGTCCAAATTGGCCGTCTTAGATGGCTGGTGTAATATTCTGGAAGAAATATGGAGGTTATTTCAAAAGCGTTGCTCCATTGTCTTCCATGGCGGAAGAAACGAAAGTAATACGGTCAATACCTATGGAAGTGTTTGAGCAGTTCGGGGTTATCATTAAGTTAGCCTATTTGTTTGGAGTGTCTCCATTGAAATGGATCCAAAGTGAGTATACTCTGAAAAATTCCAACAACAAGATCACAACTGCGATTCTTTATTTGCACTTTCTATTACTATTTTTATCAGCCGTATTTTTCACAATTCAGATAGGAAGATTTTCAAACAGGGAAGACGCAATTGTGTCATATATTTTCTCTATGTCTACGAGCACAATTTTGTGGGCTATGGCCTTTATTGACATTTTATGGATAAGAAATTTAAGTGTACCGGCTTTAATATTCACCGATATGTTTAAAATCCTTCGTCAATTTGAAGGTGAGCTTAATATAACCATTTATCATATTTTAATATTAAAACAAGATACTACACCTGAATGATTTTTATTTAGAAAACTATATACACAAAGAGGAAGCTAAACAGAATCCATCCCTAACTAAAGCGTTTAAAAGTCTGAATACATCTCTCTACATGTTTCCAGTCATTATATAGCACAGGGTTTTATTTAATTATGCACAGACAACCTGTATTTCTCTACGTGGAGCTTCCAACACAATACCAACATTTCTCTTTAGTAATTTTAGGGGCGATATGGAACTTTTGGATGGCGGCTACCATTACCTGGATTATGGGTATCGGATTGGAATTAGGGCTTATTGGGCATACAATTGTGTGCGTTTTCGGGAAAGAGTTGACGTAAGTCAAATAAATTATCCCGATAGGTTGTTAGAAAAGTAGAACCCTTAATCAAATTGTCATTGAAAATCAAACTTTACTATTGTTGTCGTTTATACATTATATAGCTCATTCTGCCAACTTAGATCAACTCCAATAGATCAATATATTATTTCAGATTTTGTCATTTAATACTAAAATATTATTGTTTACAGGTTAGGAGAAAAACAGTATCGATCATTGGACATCGTTCGCCAGGAACCTGCAATAATAATAAAATACAACAACATGTTTAGATATTACATGCAGTATATGCAAGAAATTCTTGGCTTCATTTTTGCACCAATTCAGTCACTGGCAACAAGATCAATAATAGTTATGATTTTTATTTTTATAAAGCACGCAAAAACTTTACACTTTCTCATTATTATTTTCCTTTGCTACGGTATATTTTTTGAATTTCTTAACTGGTGTTTGGTTTTAGCTGCATTCCACAAAACTACACAGATGTACAACAACACAGTAAAGAGCTACTCGAAGCTCTACACTCCATAAAACCAACAGCATGCCAGATATGTCAAAAGGGTTTTACGGTCTCAAAAAGAGATGTATTTTAGGATAGGATTAGACAAGCCAATCACTGCAATAAGCGTCCCTGATTTTGCATTAAGTATTAGCAGGGGAGTAGTGAAATTGCTGATGTCTGCTGGGAATGTTGGAGAACTACTTGATGTAGTTTGATTTGAAACTGCTTTCTTGTAACTGTGAATAGATGTTGATTGTCAACTATTCTATACAGCTAATCGTAGTATAATTCTAGAAATAGCTAGAAATAGCTACTTCTAGAAATATACCTATTTAAGTAGAAATAGCTAGACACTCTCCTGCACCGCTATGCTAACGTAGCTATACTTGGTATTGAGTCATTTGAGATAGCAGGTACACATTTAATTTTCAATCTTATTTATTACTTTAATAAAGCAGTTTAAAATTATGTAGATTGTAATTGAATTCTATGTACATAATAAAGGATAATTAAAGATAAGCGATGCGATAAGAAATAAATGTATGATTCTTACATTATCAACCAATTTTAATATAAATGTTTTTATATAACAAAAAAAGTGTTATAAACGTTTCTCATAATTAACTCTAGGGTAATACATACAGGTTTTAGAGACATTTAAATTACTATTCGTGTTAATGTGGTGACCAGCCATCAATTGCAATTGTGAGATACCTCTATTAAGTTGAGTTTGACAACAATAAAGAAATTATTTCATTCTATATAGGCTATAAATTCTGCACGCCATAAATTCTGTTTTCAGCTTGCGTGCCGCAAATGCCATTAACTAACCAAAAACATCGTATTAGACAGGTAATAATGGATTTTTGCCAATATTTAATATTTATGGAATTTTGTACACTATTTTTGTGTGGTAATTACCGCAATTACGTTTGTTATAAATTTGGCAATATAAAACCTAATTTCCGCTATTTATTTTAACTACCCTATTAAAATGTAATAATAAATATTCCTAAGCCAAATTGCTCCAGAAAGTAAATGTTTTGATCTAAAATAAATTTGAAATTATAGCCTAATAAACTGAAATCATTGTGATGGCTTAGTTCCTCTTAATTCAACCTGCTTATTATTTATTTTATAATTTATTTATTTTATAATTTATTTATTTATTTATTTATTATCTTTATCTTTATATATATTTATTTAGTTTTATTATGGAATACATTACTTGGTCAAGTATTTTTACAATCCACATTTATTTCTTACAACTTAAATGTTTTTGCCAGTGTTCTAGATTACATTCTTTGATTAAAAAATTAGTTTGGGAATTATGGAATTCTTTTAAATGCGACGTAAAAAATATTGTTTTGTTTTAATCTGTGTATAGTATGCCCATTTTTCTAAAGCAGATTAAATTTTTTAGTGAGGGGCTATATGGAAAAGGATGGATAAAAGAAGTTTATAGTGTTATTAGCACAAATTAAAACAAAGAATTGAACACCATTGCAAATTATATACCATTTGAACACCATTGCAAATTATATACCATTTGAATATCATAATATTATGTATTCATCATATCACATACATGTTATTCACACCTGTTTCCACATTTTCTTTTGCAAACATATATTTTTTGCATTTATTTGGTATGGTGACTTGACTGCAGAATAAATATTTTAAATCAGCAAATATTCAACTACCTAATTAGTTTTATCTTTAAATTTCCTTAACAATTAATAAGTGAGTTTAAAGGATGCTCATGAGAACAAAAGATGAATGTCTAATGTGAGTTTAAAAATTTTATAAGTTAAAGCAATCTTTATTTAGGGAGTTTAGGTTGTCAATGTCATTCAGAATTTAATGTAAACTATAGTCAATACTGAGGAAAAATAATAATGATGGTAAGGTTGAAATAGCAAGTAACCATTATAATGATAGAAATCACCTGCTAAAAAAAGAGTATACACATGCAATTCAAATCGAAAAGTATTTCAAAGAATTGACATCAAATTGAATGATTGGAAAATAATGATATTCGATATTTTTCTTTTTCCTAGAGAAAGACTTTCTTTATTCAATCATTTTTGGCTGACAGCATAGAACGGGTATACTTATGGCAATAGTGGTTAGCTCATATTATGGAGCAATAAAGTAATATTATATTGTCAGATATTTAACATTTAAGATAATAAATTGTATTACTCCTAACTTAAAATAGGTCATTCAAGTTGATGGGCCAGACACTTCCTCAGCGTATTGAGCAACATTGGCACATGTTTGAAATGGCTTGGAGTTGAATTGCTGAAAAATTTAAATCTCAATTTCATATATATTACTTTTGTAAAGCAGTTTAAGTAGGTAGATGGTATGCAGTAGAAACTAAATAATAAGTTTTAAAATAATAAGAAAGCAAGTTTTTATATTAAAGTTTTGCTATATAGAAAATACACAATTATCCACATCGCCATTATACACATATTCAACAATAAGGTAAATATAGTATCAGACAAAGTTTTACTGCGACGTATTAAATGTTTATCATATAATTATATCAGTATTTAGGTAATTATTTTGCCTGCTATGAGTAAGACGTAAATATCTAAAGCAACATAAGCCAAAGCCAAGCTATTTTTATTCTACATTAAAACAATATAAGGTGAACGACTAAACAAAATAGGTCAGTTGCAAACATATCCTCACTTATAGATCAATTATTTCGGACAGACTATAGACTGCGCATCTTCACGAAGACAAAAATACTATTTTTTAACTAAAAATGTAATTTTCTATTAGTATATTCGTTCAAATTGGCCGTCTTAGATGGACGGTGTAATACTCTGGAAGAAATATGGAGGTTATTTCAAAAACGTTGCTCGATTGTCTTTCAGGGAGGAAGAAAAGAAAATAATACGGTCAATACCTGAGGAAGATTTTGAGCAATTCGGAGTAATCGTTAAGCTAGCATATTTGTTTGGAGTGTCTCCATTAAAATGGATCCAGAGAGATTATGCTCTGAAAATTTCCAACAACAAAATCACAACTGCGATTCTTTATTTGCACGCTCTAATATTTTCTTCAGCAGCCGTATTTTTCTCGATTCAGATTGTAAGATTTTCAAACAGTGAAGACGCAATACTGTCATATATTTTGTCTATGACTTTATGCTCAATATGCTGGGGCGTATTCTTGTTAGACATTTTATGGATAGGACATTCGTGTAACATGGCTTTAATGTTCACCAATGGGTTGAAAATCCTTCGGCAATTTGAAGGTAAAATTTTAATTTGACTGTTTACCATATTTAATACTTAAACAAGATGCTTCACTGGACTGATTTTTATTTAGAAAACTATGTACACGAGGAAGAAGCTCAGCAGAATCAATCCCACACTAAAATGTTGAAAATCGTGAATGCATCTCTTTACATTGGTCCCTTCATTGCTACAGCGTTTTATCTAATTATGTACAGACAACCTGTATTTCTGTATGTGGAGCTTCCAACACAATATCAACATTTCTCTGTGGTAATCTTCGTGGCAATATTGACGTTTTGGATGACGGCTACCACTTTCTGGATTGGAGGTGTCATGTTGGAGCTACTGTTAATTTTGCATATAGTTATTTGCGTTTTCAAGGAAGAGTTGACGTAAGTGAAAGTTTTTTTCGTAGGTTGTGAGAAAAGTGAATGCCGTTTTCAAATCTTTATTTGTCACATGCTGCATACCTAGTTAAACCATCCTCATAAATCACTAAACGTCTGATATGATCTATAACTTGGCATTTAATATTAAAATATTTTTGTTTGCAGGTTAGGAAAACAACAGTATCGATCGTTAGACATCGTTCGCCAGAAACTTGCAATAGTAATAAAATACAACAACATCTGTAGATATTACATTCACTATGTTCAGGAAATAGTTGTCTTGATTCTAGCACCCTACCAGTCACTGGTCACAAGAACACTAATAATTATGATTTTTTATGTCATAAAATATGCAAAGACTTCACACTTTTTCATCAATGTTTACTTTTGCTACGCTATGCTCTTTTTTCTTTTAAGCTGGTGTTCAATTTTAGCTGCCTTGCACAAAATTACACAGATGTACAACAACACGGTAAAGAGCTACTCGAAGCTCTACACTCCACAAAACAAAGAGGATGCAAAATATGTCAAAAGGCTTTTACGGTCTCAAAAAGAGATGTATTTTAGGATAGGATTAGACGAGCCAATTACTGCACTAAGCCTCCCAGATTTTGGATTAAGTATTAGCAGGGGCGTAGCGAAACTGCTGATCTCGGCTGGGAGTGTTGGAGAACTAATTGTAATTTGAACTGCTTCTTTGTAACTGCTTCCTTGTCAACTATTCTAATCATATTATAATAATTCTATACATTATCGCTTCGGTGCGTATCTCTCTCTCACAAATCATTAATTGACTATTTAATATCTTTTAGCTTCTTACCGTTACTGATATTTTTGTTGTGCATAAATTAGAATAAACCAACGTATAAGTGAATATTTTACTAATATACAGGAAACAATTATGATATGGTCACTTACCAATATATTCAGATATGCAATATAATAAGACAGTATAAAATTAAGAGATATTGCTATTAAGGCTGTTATATACCAATTCAAATACTTTTTCCTTGGCTTAGTTTACATTGGAAGACTATACCGATCCCCAATCACTATAATAATATAATGTAGTCAGTAAGTCATTATGATTCATAATGCCAGTAGTTTCTATTTCTCGAGAAAGCAATAATATATTATTTATTACGTTTAGATAAACATGTATTATTGGTTAGGTAAAGTAGAGCTAGACATTCTACTGCACTGCTATACGTTGCTATACTTGGTAGGAAATATGAGTCATTTGAGTAAGTAGGTTCACATTTAATTTTTAATCTTATTTATTACTTTTATAAAGCAGCCTAATATTATGTTGATTGTAATTGGATTCTGTGTACAATAAAAGACAGTTAAAAGTAAATGAAAAAAGTATCGCTTAATATTATCACCCAATTTTAATAAAGATGTTAAAAGTAAAAGAAGTTAAGCCAAAATTATTATTGACGTTCTTCTCAACTCCAGGATATCACAGACAAGTAGTATTAGAGACAATTCAATACTATTTGTTTTAATTTGGTGACCGGCCGCAAATATTATTAATTAATATAAAGACATCGTTTTAGATTTTTGGCAAAATTTTTTAATTTATGGCATGTCGTACACCGCTTTTGTGTGGCAATTACCACGGCATGTGGCATTTACGGTTCACTGTGTCAATTACTTAACATTACTACATATTTTAATAGACATTTTACATGAAGTTAAGTACTTTTTATATTAAGTATAATTTACTATCTCTGGACTCTATTCTGGGGTAATTAATGGGGTTATACTATAATGAATACGTTGAACTTTATGATTAAAGTTCAATAGCAAGGAAGTTTTGAGAGGGGCTTTTACGGGCTGAAGCCATCCCTGAAATCGATAAGAAAAATAATATTTTCTCTCAAAATGGAAAAGAAATTCGTGCTCCGCTGGATTTTCTGAAAGCCATTTTGATTCATTTTAGTCAAAAATGCTAAAAGTTTTTGCTCTAAGCGGGAATATATAAATTAAAATATCTACATGAAATGTTAGTCCCCCCCCGAAACTAATAATAAAGTAGTGTAGTTAAAATAAATGCCGAAAATCAACATTTAATAATGAAATGATAATATCATGAAGTACACGTTTGTGACAATTTTGGCAATATCAAAGTTAATTTTCGATATTTTAACTACTCAATTAAACTGAACAAACAGTTATTTCTTAGTCAAATTACTCGATACAGTAAATCTTTTGATCTAAAACAAATTTGAAATTATAGCTTATTAACAAATCACTACTTCAGGATTCAATGACATAATACGTAGGGATGAGTTCAAATACTTTCTCATGAAGCTATTATCTCATCGCTACATCTTAGAACAGAAAATCAATATCTTCTCTGCACTTCCTTTCTGACTCTGACTCCGAGTCATTCACTCCGGCGGCTGCAAATGCTTTCTGAAGATACCCCATTCACAAAATCTTCTTCAATTTATTTAGCCTTTTAATTTGACGGGAAAATATCAGACACAAGCGATTGTTAGTTATGTCTATGTCTTATACCATTCATTTCCTAATAAAAGTTAATTAGGTAAACCTTAGTTTTCTATAAGCATTCAAACATAAATAACAAAACTAGAATTTTATATTGATTTATGTGTTTAGTAAGTCTTACTGATATTTAATATTTTTGTTCATGTTAGTTTAAGGTTGAATCTCCAACAGAAGTTCAAAATATATTTTAAACCAATTTTGATACAAAATAAAATATACATACGAATTGGCATTTGTATAGTAAAATTGAAACAGATTCCATCTTTCAACTAACAATGCAAATAGAAGTATTTCAATCGGGATTGTCATCTTGTAACAAAAGTGCAAATTAATTTTATGGATTTGAACACAGCATGCTATAAATCACACAGAAATAAGTAAGTTACGCTTCCGTATACCAGTAGTATTGTTCTGACAACAACCAACTTACTAATGCCACTCCCAAATACACTCCGATTGGTTTCTCGCCAATAAAGCAAATTACCAGGGAGTCAAAATTCCACTCTGTGTCTACTATTATATAGATTATTCCTGTTTTGTAGTTCATCTTCCCGGTATTTACTCAATCGGCTTTAGAAATTGTTGGGAATGCACCAATGCATCGGCCGCCGCGCCGATGTGATCATTTTCTTATCAGCCAAAATACATTGCCTGAATCGACTGATATACTTGATAAAAATTCTTTTGCCGATACTTTTTAACTCTTAAATTAATACATCTTTGTTATTTAAATGTATGAAAATGCCGATATTAAAGAATCGGTTAAATCCCTGGAAATTATAACAATTTCAAGATATTTTAAACAATCTCTATTTTGCAGCTAAAACATCATTGTTACATTGATTTATTAGCAAATTGGCAAATTTGTGTTACAAGAAAGTTAAATGTTAAGGTGCTAGTTAATGCTCAGTTGTTAAAAGGAACTTGCATAAAAATAATAGTTTAATAGAATAACAAACATTTAGGTTATTCAATGTGCGAGATGCGACCATCTGAATATATACTAAAACTAGTCAAAAGGATAAATTTCTATAGGTTGCAATACCAATAAAACTGTAAGTTTGATACAATTATTCTAAGCCATTGCCGTTTCCATACTTTCAAACATCGCAAATGATTGAATGATAAAAAAAGTTTTGACTTTTCCACTATTTTCGTTTTTAATACAAAGCCAGAACATTGAACCCTTCAACATCCTAACAAACACGACTTTTACAGCGTCAGGAAAACCAACAGCCACGTCACCCAGATTTCTTTGGACGAAGCTTTTCTGATGCAGTGGAGTAGTTCACATTCACGGAGTAACGGAGTAGAAATATGCAGTTAGCTGCATATCTGTACAGTTTGCAATTGCGAGTTTAAGATTTTCTACAAACTTTTAACATTAGGCCAGCATTTCCTCCTCGAAAATAATTTTATGATGCCAGGATTTGGATATAACTCCTTCCAATATCGGTATGTAAAAGTTTTACCTGAATGATTACTTTATTTTGAGCTACTTACACTTTTTTACAGTTCAGGACTAGAACTACCTATACTATATCTGTACAAATTGTATTGTTGATGGCTAGATCTATTTTACCATCGTTTGTTTTTGCATAGTTTGGTTTTATTCCATTGAATACAAAAAAAATTATATAAAACATCGTTAAATCAGTAAAAAAAGTCCCGACTAAACTTGCTAATTACTGGGAGCGTTTACTACAAGTTTTACGAGACTCATTTGTAACAGTAATGATTTATATTTCTATTGCCTAGGTATTATCTAGGTATAGATCAAGCTCGTGACCTGTACTTTTAATTGACCACGACATGGGGTCCTAAAGCGTCAGTTGCGCCGCATGACAAAGGTGTGTGACGTACAAATTCCTATTATCCCTAATTTTAAATATCTACAAATTAATGTAGTCTTTAAAAACTTGTTTAGATCTGGAAGCAATTCATCCGCTATAAGTTTTAATCACCCCTTGCTCACCGTGGTCATAGGGCCCCATCGATATCTCCATTCAGTTCGTCAACAATTCAATTTTTATATATTATTACAAATCAGTGAAGCATAACTACATACATCTAAATTGTTTCAACAATATATTTTAATAGCAATTGGCAATAATGAAAAACAAGACGAAGCACAACGAACGACGGACGCCGGACGACGACTCAAGTTTGTAAAATTGGAAGAAACAACTATCCTATCACCGGACTGAAGAACTATAGCCATTCAAAAAATTCAAGGCTAGGGGATTTGGGTCTGTAAAATGCAATTATTATGTATAAGGTATAAAAGATAAACCTTATATAGTTTTAAAGGAAGAACTGATTAGAAGACGCTTACTTTATCTTTTTCGAAAAACATTTCGAAAACTGCTATATTTTTATTATATTATTGCATTTTGTAAGAGGCTAACTATCCCTGAGTTGCGACTTCTTCAAATGGAGAAATACCAATGCAATTTTTACAAACGATGCATTATGATTTTGGATAGCGTTAGGGCTTACTATTTCAGTAATGGTTTAGAAATCTCATGTACAGCTATAATTTGTAGTCAGTTGTGTGACTACAGGATAAGCTATGATCGAGCAAAATGTCTAAATTCTCTACCTCCAAAATATCAAACAAAGATTAATTTTTTAGCCTAAACTAACGGTGGAGGATCATTTTTATGTATAGACATTTTTCCAACATTTTCTGTTACAGATAGTTGTTGCTAAATGTTAGCTTTGCGGATATTTGCTCCTGAATTACCCTATTGTTATTTTTAGGGAAAACTCAGATTTCCTTACGTAGAAAAAAGAAAAGTATTCTTTCCCAAAGTACGAACTTCCTTCTCTGGGTTAAGTTAATTTGCCTGCTAAGCGTATG